>OZ023239.1:2287753-2735753 GCA_964006365.1 Trididemnum miniatum | reverse complement strand
AAGTGTTATTCGCAGTGCCCCCTGTTAAAATGGGTGTTACTAAATAGTACATGTCCGCGATGTCCACGATGTCCGCGATGTCAACGATGTCCGCGATGTCCCAAATTGCGATGTCCGCGATGTCCCAAATTGCGATGTCCGCGATGTCCACGATGTCCGCGATGTCCACGATGTCCGCGATGTCCAAGATGTCCGCGATGTCCACGATGTCCGCGATGTCCCAAATTGCGATGTCCGCGATGTCCACGATGTCCGCGATGTCCACGATGTCCGCGATGTCCCAAATTGCGATGTCCGCGATGTCAACGATGTCCGCGATGTCAACGATGTCCGCGATGTCAACGATGTCCGCGATGTCAACGATGTCCGCGATGTCCGATGTTGCGATGTCCGCGATGTGCGAAATTGTTCAGAATTAAAATGTGCGAAATTGTTCGAAATTGTTCAGAATCAGAATGTTCAGACTGTTAGACAAGTGATTTCATGGGCTTTTGTTTGACCACAGTCGCAGACGATGGAGAAGATGAACTTTTAAAAGAAAATAAAGACTGAGACTGCAGTAGTCTGCCTGAGTACTAAGTTATATACTGTACTTTGTGATTACCAGGTGATAATTCTCAGTTTGCAATGCATCAAAGTGCAAACAGAAGGCTATTTATTGTTGTTAAATCGCTAAATCCAATGTCAGTTGGGCAATGACTAAGAATAATACTGATATGTGAACATACTATCAGTCAGTCAGTGGCGGTTTTTGCTTCACATTGTGGAATAGGCTATCAGTACCTCTGAAATTATTGGGTGGGAAGTTGAAACTCAGAACTGGATCTGGGGTTGAACTGCCTTAGCTAAGCTACCGTGTGAGGGCGAGGCTACCCTACCATGTCAACAAAAAGTTTACGTAGGATGGGTACTGTACTGGGTATTTCCGCAATAGTTCTATTAGGAAAAGTCATGAATGATTAAACCGTTAAAATGTGTTTTTTTATAGTTTGTTGATAGGTTATCAAATTTCCAACAAACTGCTCAGTGCTACTGTAACGGTATTCAAAAAATATTTTAGCATTTAGCTTAAAAATGAATTATATTTAAGTACCAGTACTCATTGTCAATCGGTAAGTCAACCCTCCTCTCTGCCTTTCTTAAGACTACTGGTATTGGTTACGATATTTTAACATTTACCGGTACTGTGTTGTTGCAGGTATTTTCAAATAAGGAGTTGCTAAATATTGCTTTTACATATTTAAACAACTACTAGAATGGATCCTGCACATGCAAGAAAACAAATGAAGTATATATCAGTGTGGGGCAATCTGGTAATGCTGGTTTTACGCTGAATGTGGTCGAATTTGCACAAAAGTATGAATAACTGTGCATAATAGAAAGTTGGTTGTATTGCATGATTAACAGCAAGAGCATTCACCAATCATCCTGAAAGTATACTCAGCATTCAAGTCGTCCTTGATGTTTAAATAAAAATTTTAGGGGTGAACAATTTGACTTATATACCCTTGAAAATGCATTATTTTGTGTTGATCAACAAGTGCCTGCCATACTAATATGTGAGGCAAACTCACTTGCTCATCACACCAACAAAAGTTTATATGTTTCCATTCATACATCGAGAAAACAGTGAAAAAATTAATGGACCTGTGAACTGGGTCCAAGCATCTTTCTCCCAGTGGACTACAGATATTAGGTGTTTAGAAAATGTTATACAACATAAGTAAATGTTGGTGCTAATTGTGATTACCGGTAACAACTTGTGGATACTGTATGGACACGTTTGGTAGATGACGGATAAGTAGTTCAACAACGATCTTTTCAAGAATTTGAAAGCTAAAGTTATGGGAACTCAGACGTCAAAATCACTTTAAAAGCTATTGATTTATGGTTTTGGAAAGGATCCTCTCGTCAGCAACGAAATTAAAGAAAAAAAGTCTGAACCCACAGAAAAGATTATTTGCAAGGATGATTTGGGGAAAAATAAAAACGTTTTGCTAATGTTCTGCAACAATATCTATATGGTTTTATGTACATTATTAGGACTTGTTGTTGCCTGTTGGTGCACAGTAGCTTTGGTCACTGTGCTTTTCATCGTCTTTTTTTCCGGCTTGCTGCTTATGTTGTTGTTTTTTTTGTATGCAGTTTTGAGTATGTTTTTTTTTCTTTTGTTTTTTTGCTTTATCTCTGGCTGTTGTGCTTTATTTATTCTTTCTATGGGCTAATTTAGCCTGAAATAAACTGATTGATTGATATGATCACAATAAACTGAATAGGTTTATTTGTATGTTTTACATTGCGTGCTCAAGGCAAAGCTATTATCTTTTATTTTACTTTCATCAAAGTTATTGATTTTCAATCCATCACCTTTTTTAATTACACTGTATATACGTTTTTTTCTTTCACTTTTCGCAAGTGATTTGTTGGCAGCATAATCAAACGGGATAAAGTTGTCGGTTGGGTGAGTCAATGTGAGCTAAACTGTAAACAAGAAAACAAAATGGCCATGCCAAATAAGTAAATCCAGCTGTTCATTACGACTAGCACCAGTACAGTAGCTTCGATAAAAATTGTGATTAAAAAGCATACCGTACTCTATTGTTGTGGTAATATAATCTCACTGTTCACCCTAATCAAAATCATGATTAGTCTTGATAATTATAGAGGATATAGAATTACTAGCGTTTATGCAACCATTAAAAATTCTGGATTGATGTCTCTAAAGTTTATGTTGAACATGACATAGTTATCATTGTTGGGTATGTGTCCATGGTTATGATGTTCGTTGCCTTGCTTTTGTTGTAAAGATATTTTTATTGAAGGAGCTGGTGAAATGGTATCAATCAGAATGGGCTCTTTTCTATTGAGGTCTTATAATTAGCTTTGCGATGCTGTTTAACACATAAATTAGCTTTTATCAAAAACGCAGAAATGTTCTTGAATTACTTATGAAGTGTTACTTATTCTGTTGATATTATGTCATTGGTAATGTGCATTTCAAAATGTTTCCGTCTTTTAATACACAACGAAAGTACGTGGATATGAGGTGGGTAAGAAAAGAAGCATGGTCGAGGTGATAAGTGAGACACGATAATTGGCGTTGAAGAATGTATGTCGAATTGTCGATGGCCGAATGCCCGCCTCTGGAGCTGTAGACTCGAGTCAAACCAATAACTTTAAAATTGGTATTCGCAGCTTCCCTGCTTGACACTCAGCATTAAAGGGACAGTGTGAAGAACATGTCGGCAAGTTTACTTGTGCCGTTGGGAAAGGTTAAAGGTACTTAGCGGGACTCCTCCATCTTAGTGTGGTAGATAGATGGCTGGCACCTTCTAAACGAGCTTGTTATAGCGCTTTGATCGCTTTCTCGTGATGGGAGGATAAATATGCCAACCCCTTCCCCCCGAAAAAAAAAAAAAAAAGTAGTCCCATCATTGACCAGAGATGCTGGTGAACAATGGCGCTCTTCGTGCTGTCTGAAGGGCAGTCGCATCAATACGAGGAAAGGTAAAGGACAGATTAAACTGTGTGCTGACTGTCCTCAGCTTATTAGTTGTTGATTTTTAGCCTTTTGGTATAACAGCGTGTTGTAATTCGGCAGCCCTAAAATATTCAACAACGTGATTTTAAGGGCTGTAGGGAAAATATTTACAACCTTTTGTAAACGCCTGATTTCAGACGTCTCATCGTGGCACAATTCGACTTCTATTCCCGTACGCCGGAAAACTCATATCAACACAAAAATAACAACTATGGAAAACGATACACGAGGCAAAACGGATTAATGCTTAGACATGCCAGTCGGTTCTGACATGGCATGGCTGTATGACTGATAACATCAAAAATAAACTTGGCCTACATAAAAACGAACCAACATAGCAACAAAATAACCACTGGCTTAGGCTTCTACCAAAAAAGCCGAATAATAATGATTTATGTTCAATTTCTGCTCAAAGTCTCGGTGACGAAGATTTTGTTCGATTTGAATTGACTAGGCTATTTGTTGGACGGTGGACTTTTTTATTTGGCTTCAAACTGTCTCTTATGCGGTGAACGCTGAACGTCGATATGGAAACTGTGAATAGTCGACCAAGTTGTAAATTATCGGTTGATCCAGTTAGGAGTCGAACTTTTAAGTTTTCTTTTTCGATGCAGACACACCTAAAAAGATCTAAAAATGATTCCTGAACTTCCCTTACACATGACTTGCAGCTGCTGTAGCACCAACGCTACGTACAAGCAACAAGCATATGAAGCACTGCTGTGGCATAAAATCAAAAGTTATTCAAAATGCATGTGATTTGAATACCAATAAAGTTCGACTGTCAAGGAGGCTCCGGAGTTTCACTGGTATAGTGGTATACCTACATACCAAGGAACGTCGTACTTTTAACGTTGAGCTCCAACAACGAATTACGTAACAAGCCAAACTTATTTTTACCATATTTGGAGTTGCAAGATATTGCGGCGTTCCCTCTGAAGTTTTTTTTGGCTTGAATGCCGCCGCTTCTACTAAAGTTATCTGCATCCGGTTCCAGTTTCCGGCTGTCGGAAACCTTTGTCGGCGAATCCACTTCATCTTCCAACTTCCGATTCCACATTCTTGGAAAGAAACTAACATCAAAAAAATAAAAATTTGTAATAAAGCTTCGATATATAAAAAACATAGTTCTGAAACGAGCTCTGCTCGCGAGCTCGTGCGAGCGAGCTCGTACTTGTTGCTATCAAACTCGCCTTTTTAACAGGTACTCATAAGCCTCTGAGCGAAGGTGCACTTATAGTTAAAAAGAAAAGAACGCATCGCATATTCACAAAAGCTACTTACACCCAGGGCCGGATTTACCAATAGGCTAGGCAGGCTGAAGCCTAGGGCCTCGGAGAAATAAGGGGCCTCGTCACGAACAACGAAGACCTTCTTTTTATCAAGATCTTTTTTTGGAAATCGACCATCAAAGACCTTTATAGGCCTAAACGTAGAGACAAGACCTTTATAGGTCTAAACGTAGAGACAAGAGCGTATTTAGGTGGGAGCATTGTGCCTTAGCCCCCTTTTTGACTTTGCCTTTTAGTAAAAAAGAACAAAATTAATGGTGCCACGTGACTAAAGTATGCCATACTCTTTTAATGGTTTCTGCAGCTTATGGCCAGGGGACTGGGATGAGGGGTATGCATACTCCCACCAGCCATTTTCAAAAATGTTTTGATGTATACAATTTTTTCCATCATTTCAAACTTTTTTGATAGCAAAAAGCCTTACGCCTTCAGCACGTACATCGAAAACGAGCGAACAAAATGCATCATATTTGGCAAAGCTCTCACGAATAGGGTCAAAAAATTAAAAAAAATTTGCGTGAAAATTATTCAAAAAGCACTAAAATAATCACTAAAGCATTAACTGGCGGCCCGCGGTCCAAATCTGGACCTTCCAAATGCTGAAGCTGGACCCCAATAAAGTTTTTAGCCAATCAAATATTTTCCAAGTGATAACGTAAAACTTTATCATAAATACAACAGAATAAACCTTAAAAATAGGCGAGGTTTTTGTTTGTCCTGTTGTAACCTTCTCGTGGGTGCGATCGAAGAGTTATGCGTTAATTAAGATATAACTTTAACTAAAATCGACTGGTTAGTGTATCGATTAAGGATAACGTTATCTTTGTGGCAGGTCTTGGGTTGGATTCCCGGGCTATTTACATTGGACACATTGTCGCCATCAGCTCGCTACAGCTGCGATGTTTCTACGGAGCTGCATTGCCTAGGCGCTAAGCCGCGGAAATTGGCCCCACTACTCGATACACGCTTCGGCGTAATATCCCGAGTATAGCGAAGATTTGATTTTATTTAAATTCTTATCTTACAGCGCGCCAAAAATAGCGACTGAAGGCACTTTTCATTTAGTATTTTTAAAACAATAATGGATCGCAATGGAAGGTAACAAGTAAAAAGATAACGATAAATGCGATGGAGAGCCCCGGTGTTCATGGTATTACGCCGAAGCGATAACCAGCGCACGTGACAGGGCCTATTTCTGCGAAGTAGCGTCTAAGCAACACACCCAGGAGCGGATCCAGAAAGTTTTGGTGGGGGGATGTAATTTTGAATTAGGTTGAATGTTAAGTAAATGCAAAGACGTTTAGACCCGCAAATGGGCGTAAATAAGCCTTTTGAAAATGTTTGATGTCAGAGGCGTATACAAAATTGTATTTGAGGGAAGGAGCACCAATTTATGTCACTTTTTCAAGCGTATTTTTTTCCGGCAGAGTTAATTTTAAGCAACTTAAGTACCAAAAACGACTCTAGGGGATCCGGGGGCATGCTCCGCAGGAAAAACTTTGAAAATTTCATTTTGCAATGGCCATTTTAGTGCTTTTTGAAGAATTTTTGGGAAACTTTGTCATATTTTTGGTCCCTAACTTTGAGTGCTTCACCAAATAACATGATGCATTTTGTTCGCACAGTTTCAATTATGCGTGCTTAAGGCGACTAAGACGTATTGCTGTGAAGAGGTTCGAAATTATGGAAAAATGTTATTCATCCAAAACATTGTTAAAAATGGCTGGTGGGAAGGAATGCATACCGGTACCCCACACCTCCCTCTGGATCCGCTCCTGAACACACCTTTGAACTCCAAAGAAACATAGCAGCGGTGGCAAGCCGTTGGCGATTCTTACCCTGTCCACATGTCCAGTTCAAGCAGCTCCGAAAGCCCACGGGCTGTCTGCGTCACAATTGAAATTTTCATGTCGTAATCACTTACTTCAACAAATTGACTAAGAATCAAAAAATGGTTATGATGCCGCAAGCGTGTCGGTCATTAGAACCACTCAAACTCGACATGTGGACAGGGTAACTACGTCCGATTTGGTAACCCGGAAATTGAACCCTAAACCTCCCGCGCCGATAGCAAGTCTTCAATTATTTAGTCAACCGACTAGTATATTTTTTTTGCCCTAATCAAATCAGCCATGAATTTGTTTCTGGACCTTTGCAAATAATGAAGTTGTCTTTCTGGACCGATCCTGATTATAGTTGAGTAGCCCTGCACTACAGCATGTAAATTTTCAAAATTTTTCCGGGGGAGCATGCCCCCGGACCTCCTAGAGCCTTTTCTGTGTCTCAATCAGCTTCAAATTAGTTCTGCCGAAACAAATACGCTTGAAAAAAATGTGGAAATTATGCCCCCCCCCCATTCAAAATTTCTCGCTACGCCACTGCTTAAAGATGAGTCTGATCGTTGCTCATTAGGGCCTCATTGATCAAATAGCCTAGGGCCTCTCATTGTCTAAATCCGGCCCTGCTTACACCCTTTATAACAACTATAGTAACACGAAACCATGAATACTAACTCGATACGAGCTAACAGATAGGCGTCCTGCCATACAGATCTTACTCAATTAGCTGCAATACTACAACTATAAATCGCATTATATCGATACATGAAAAATACTATTATAGTCACACTAGTCAAACCCCCATCATTCTGAAATTAAGTTATTCCTAATTAATGAAGCATGAAAAAACGGTAAAAATTTATGAAGGCATAGATAGTGGCATGGCATACACATCAAAACTAGACCTACCTACATCTCTAATTAAATGAAAATGCCTCATGAATCGCGAAGTCCAGATTTCTGAGAACCTTAAATATTGAAAGTGGATGTTTTTGCCACACCATTATTTTTATGGTTGATATGTTCCACGAAATTAAATCTTTAAAAACATTGAAATGGACCAATGGTGTATACCAAAATAGAGTTATGGAATGGCATATATAATATATATGCAGTTTGTGCACTATTGGATTGGTCCTGCATTTTTCTTTTGGCTTCATACATACGCCTTGTAGAAGTCTATTTGGAATTTACGTCATGGCACATATGTGTTCCGTTGGCCCTTAAAGGGTCAACTAAGTATTACATATCGAAGAACTCTATCAACACTTTGACCAGACAATAAACATCAGTCTATGACAACGCAGAAAAATCTAATTTACCTTATCAATAGACTATTGGGAGACTTTTGGGAGTCACAGACCTCCAGTTCGCCATAAAATAGACCGTTAGGAACGTATAGATAAGAGCACGCTGATATTGAAAGTGCGAACTTGCAATCCTGAAAATACCGTTATGTGCTTAGCATCAAAAACTAGAACCAGCAAAATATTAAATGCAGCTAGTTATCTTGCAGGTTTCGTGGGTAAGCCTCACTTCAATCACTTAGCGTGATTCCCTCAGCGTGATTTCCAGTAGTGTATTCAGCGGGGGATTGTTTTATGCCATGCTTCCTCCCCTTTTGCCTCTCTTAATTGGATTTTCACAAAGTCCAGAAGGAACGGCAGTTGAGATTAAGCAACTGCTGGAGCATGTGGTCGTGCCCCCTCCCCTTTGAAACTTCTCGCTATGCCACTGTCAGTATGGTACAGATAGCCGGAAACTCCTAAGCTAGTTCGTACTAGCGCTTGATCTCTTTCTTGTAACAAGATAGGTAAATAACATGCAATTAAGCTCAACTGTTTCATTCTAACCTTTCTTTACTTAAAGCCCAATTATAGTTTTGGCGAAGGCGGGATAACATGAATCTTATGTCCCCAAATCACAAACTGGGACGCAATCAGGAAGACTAAAGGAGCAGATGCCCTACTTTAGCTGACAACCAATATTTTGCAGAATACACGCTGGATTACCGCGAGGCATCAACAACTGCCACTACATTCACATTTTTCTTAGTCAAATCATACAATTTTACATTGTTTGGCGTAACGCCAGCGCAGGAGTTGGAGAAAAGTAATTGTAACTTCCACTACAGTTGAATTGACTAGGATATTTGTTGGACGGTGGACTTTTTTATTCGGCTTCAAACTGTCTCTTATGCGGTGAACGCTGAACGTCGATATGGAAACTGTGAATAGTCGACCAAGTTGTAAATTATCGGTTGATCCAGTTAGGAGTCGAACTTTTAAGTTTTCTTTATCGATGCAGACACACCTAAAAAGATCTAAAAATGGTTCCTGAACTTCCCTTACACATGGCCATTGGCCAAACTTATTTTTACCATATTTGGAGTTGCAAGACATTGCGGTGTTCCCTCTGAAGTTTTTTTTGGCTTGAATGCCGCCGCTTCTACTAAAGTTATCTGCATCCGGTTCCAGTTTCCGGCTGTCGGAAACCTTTGTCGGCGAATTCACTTCATCTTCCAACTTCCGATTCCACATTCTTGGGAAACATGAAAGAAATAAAAATGTTTTAATAAAAAAGCTTCGATATATAAAAAGCTAGGTGATTCTGTGGGTAAGTTTAATTTCACAATGATAATGACTTGAATCCAGCTAGCTTGGACGGGTGTTTTTGGTCATTGATATAAGATAAAAATATGTGATGTTTAAACCAAATATTCTCACAGGAAAGGCAGTAATTGTAGAAAGGCAGTAATTTTTAGCACGGGAAATTTATTTTCCCAAAAGGCAGCGAAAAAATAGCGAAGAACGAGGTTTCCACAGCACTTTATTGCAGTGATAAATTGTAAAGAAATTATTTCATAAACTATGCTAATCATAATAATGGACTATGGCTTTTAGAAAATATTTTGATAACGTTCCGATAAAATGTTTAAAATAATTTTTAGCACGGGAAATTTATTTTCCTAACAAGCAGCGAAAAAATAGCGAAGAACGAGGTTTCCATAACAATTTATTGCAGTGATAAATTGTGAAAAAATTATTTTTAATTATTAAAAAAAATTAATTATTGATCATTGTTAAAAAAATTATTACAATTATTAAAAAAATTATTTCATTAACTATGCTAATCATAATAATGGACTATGGCTTTTAGAAAATATATTGATAACGTTCCGATAAAATGTCTACAAAAAGAAAAGATAAGCCTATGTTTCCATGTGGTATGTGTCAGTTGGAATGCAATACATCTTGTATTCTATGTGAAACATGTAATTCATGGTACCATCAAAATTGTGTCTCCGCCTCCCAACCTACGTGGGATCAATGGAAACTATTAAATGATATCTCGTTCGTTTGTTCTGCTTGCTACCAAAACAGCGACAAAGAATTCGACTTCTTTAAAAGTGCCTCAAGATTGAATCAGGTAAAACAGTTTTAATTGTATTTTCATACATGAAACGAGCTTGAATACTTAAAGCGCATAATAATTTATGAGCGATGATGCGTGGCGATGTACTGCATGAAAATTCAAATTATTCGTGAGCGCGCTTAATTTTAGGACTGATTAAAATACATTTTTTTCAAATGTGTTGGCGCTAGCTTCCTCTTCAATTGAGTGTAAACACAAATTTAGCGAATTCTATTTGGGTGAAAACTACGAAATATACTATTTTTTCGAGCCATCTAACGGCGAAAAATTTTTACATCTTTTCGGATAACAATGCCAGATGGTTAAGTAAAAGGCAACTACCAATCGCCTGATAATATTTGCAATTCGTTTGGTTATAACACCTTTGTGGAAATAGTCTAGTTAAAGAGCTGCAGATCTTTAATAGTAAAAACAAAAACTATGCACGGTCGTTATTAAAAAACTCTAAATTGCGTCCGCAATAATTCTGAAGGAGAGCAATTATTCTGATACTTCTCTATAATAATGCGCTGAACGAAGTGTGCTTGCCATAGCATTGTAGCACAGTTCTTTTCAGACCTTTCAAAAGTTTATCACATATAAAACGAAAAAAAGCGCTCCTAAAAGTAAGATATTTTGGGGGTATGGTTCATCGAAAAAATTTTGATAAAATTGAATTATTAGTGGCGATTTTAATACATTTCGAACAACTCTGAAGGCAATGTTTGAGTAATATTTTTTCGCCCCAATTTCGACTGTTTGAAGACAATGCATTTTTATATAGGCTAATATTCTATATAGGAGTAGCCCACGTGAGCATAATTGTACACCAAGTAGGCGCATTATGAAAACGGTTCGAATTCTTCAAAAAATAAATTCGCACTTTAGAGCTTTCCGGCATATCTTCGGAGATAACGCCCGACTAAAGTTTGTTAAGTTAGTATCATTTTATTCTATCGTGGTGGGAAACTCTTAACACAAGCGTGAAGATTTGTGAACAC
Source organism: Trididemnum miniatum (assembly GCA_964006365.1). NCBI lineage: Eukaryota > Metazoa > Chordata > Ascidiacea > Aplousobranchia > Didemnidae > Trididemnum > Trididemnum miniatum. Next base: position 2,724,667 of record OZ023239.1, on the reverse strand, counting down.
AGGAACCATCCGTTAAAATTAATATAGTTGTGCACTTTTTACGCGAAATTAAAGGGAAAGCACGTGGCTCATCTTGCCCCTCTGCGGACTCCCATCGTTTCACCTTTGCTAAACGTTGGCAGTACTACAAAGAAATCTAGTCGATGCTATCAAGCTTATTTCATACTGATGTAATTATAAGTATCGTTAAACATGATATAAACAAGGTTGCCATATCGTGCTTATTTCTAAGATTTGGGCTTATATTCAAGAACAATGTCTTGCAAAACATAAATGCACTTATGTGCAAAAATGTACTTATTTTCAATTGCCGTATTAGTTTTTTTAGAAAATGGGTTAATAAATCTAGGATTTGCATACTTTGTTTTGGCTTTTTGATCAATAAATAGATATCACAAATAGAATTCTATTTGAATAAGCTCGCAGCTGATGATTGTCGTACGTGGTGGCGGCATTAAACACCGTGTAGTGCTTTTGCAATTTTAGCAATGTATGCTCTGGTTATTTTAATTATTGAGCTCTGTATTAAGATACAGACATCAGTCAATTTGTATACATATTACGCGTATAAAAATACTCAATTTCTGTTAACTTGAGAACCGTTATTTTAAAGTTTTTTCAATGTGTTAATCGCTAGCCGAGATTCATACCAAGTGACAGAAATAAGATTCTTCTAAAACAAAATTGTCATCGCACTTTGTCATCACGTCATCGCATGTCTATTTACGTCATCATAATTTCATCGCAAAGCAGCGTGTTTATTACTTGGTGTAGGCAGATGGTAACCCTGCGTGTAAATAAGATATTAGTTCAAAAATAAATGAGCTTGTAATCGAATTGCTTTGGTAAATGCAAGAGCTGTAATGCTGAAACTGTAACATCTGTAATTGCCGCCAATGCTGAGCACTAGCAGCTCGTGCTGTGATGCTTGTTTTCAAATTATCACACTACAGGGATTCATTGAGAAACGCGCATTGAAAAGCAATTACGAACGTATAATTAGAAATCCATTCCGTTAAGCCATTGGCTTTTAATTAGTCTATACCAAATGCTGTAAAATTTGTATTATGAACAATTTACCGTTGCATACAGAACAAGAGTTGCATATCAAATTATTTATCTTGCCCATCACGAGAAAGCGATCAAAGCGCTATAACGAGCTCGCTTAGGAGTTGCCGGCCATCTGTCTAACACGCCAATGTGGGGGAATCCCGCTAAGTGCTTTTCTCAACGGCACAACAAGTAAACTTGCCGGCTTGTTCTTCACACAGCGGGGAACCTGCTTGAGTGTCATCGAGCTTACACTTGTCACAAAGAGAGGAAGCTTATCATACAATTTCTTTAAATTCGTCTTCGTTCTTGAAGAATTGGGCAAATATTGTAGTGCACTTATTTAGACTATAGGACAAATTTTACCTGCTTAATGGAAACGTTTTACGTTTTAACAGTAAAACGCTTATCGCTTTATGGCAGTGATTGTCGTGCAGTCAGTTCTTATCACTAGGGAGGAACTGCAAAAAAACATTTAAGATCATAGCGGTGGAATAAACTTTAAAATGTCAACACAAATTTTCTGATTAAATTTAAAAGCTGCTGGCATTTCGGGTTGTAATTTTTATATAGGCTCATATTCTATGTAGGAGTAGCCCACGTGAGCATAATTGTACACCAAGTAGGCGCATTATGAAAACGGTTCGAATTTTCCAAAAAATGAACTTTCAGTTATGTAATCAAATATGAAAAAAAGTTTTCGGTTATTTCCAAACAAAACAACACCAAAATGCGACTGTTGTGAACAAAATCAGAGAAATTGAAGGATTAGAGGTGAAAAAGGGATATACGTTATTCATAAAATTTGTGATATGCGTTCCTAATACCGATAATAACAGAAATTAATGTTGTTACAGGCTGCAAACATGGAAGAGAAGGTGTTGAAACAAATTGCCATTAGAGAGAAATTAATTGGAAATTTTAAAACGAGCGAACCACGAAAACAGATCAGTAAACGATTAAGAACTCACCAGTATTCCGATTCTATATTAAAGAAATATTCAAATATAACACACAAAGCTGCAGTCGAAACTACTGGTGATGGTAGCTGCCTCTTCAACGCCACTTCCATTGCTCTCTGCGGAGATGAAAGCCTGGCAACAACACTTAAAGTACTATGCGGTATTGAGATGGTGAACAACCAGTCCATCTATATCAACCATTCACTGGCACGGGGTTTTGAATTGGTTAGTCCCGACTACTGGGACAGCTGCAGGGATTGTTTCAAAAACGGAGGGTTTTCATCTGCCTGGACAATCCTTGCACTATCCCAGGTGATTGAAAAAAGAATCATATCAGTTTATCCAGCGTGCAATGGCCCAGACGATATGACAAAAGAAATTTTAAGCTGCTCAATATCGGCGAGAAGTTTCTCCAATGACGACCCTATTTACATTATGTGGACGAGGATGGGTCCTACCTCCCAAAAATGTTGGACCCCCAATCACTTCGTACCTCTTGTGAATAATGAATCAGTTGATAATCGAAACCAAGACGACATCTGCTACACCATTTCAGAGTCGGACTCCTCAGAGAGTACTGCAGGCTACTTTAAGAGCACTTTATCACCAATCAGGGGAAACAACCAACAAGTCATTATAGATGATGGGGACCAATGTAGTTTCAGCTTCCCCACGACATCCTACCACAATAAGGTCACTTCCACTCCTGAGAAATACAAAAGAACGGACATTAGTAACATCAAGAAAAAAGAACCCAACTACGCTCAAATGCACATGGAAGAAGACGAAATAGAAAACATTTTCCCCGAAAAAATGAAAATGGAGAACGATAAAAAATTACCATTGAGAAAAAGAAAACCAAAACGAGAATCAGAACTCATTGCTAGTAAACGATCCTTTCAGGAAAACGTGTTTGCAGATGAAGCTATTCTAACATCAGATTTGGATGAAAGTGATGTAATTGAATTTACCACGAGCATAAAAAAAGCAAAACTTCATTACCAGACAGTAGTGGAAGCAAAGAAACCCGAAAACGCAATTTTTTCCTATATAGATGATAAAATTCCTAAACTAAACCGGCCTACAAAGATTCCGTCACTTGCGCAAGAATCGAAAGAAATCGCAACCGCTTTAACATCTTTTTCAAGTAGCAGTGATTTTGTTGATGACATTGAAATCCAACTAGATAAGTTGTTAAAAGAAGCAAAGAAATCGAAAACATCTCTTTCAAGAAGCAGTGATTTTGTTGATGACATTGACATAAAACAAGATGAATTGTTAAACTTTATAAAACCAAAAAAATCAAGCAACAACCCCCAAAATGATGAATACCCTCCGAATGACTCTATGACAAGCGAACCATATGATGACGAGACTTACATGAAACATGATTTAAAACAAAACTCTTTGCCGTTTGGCGAATTTCTAACCACCAATCAGGTGATTGTTCTTTTGCTTAAAAGTGGCAAAAGCATTCTAGACACAATACCCAAAGGAAAGAAAGAAAATGTATACTATGTAGTTGATAACAGCAACAATTACGAAAGGGGTAAACAAAAAATTTGCAAACGCTTTTACGATGATTGTGGTGCGTGGACATGCAACACAACGTCATCAACTGTATACCTTGAAACAGACAAAGAAGTTTATAAAGAAATTCATCTTATTGATGGTTTGTACTGCAAAAGAAAAACACGTGAAAAATGTTACTTACCTCTTGATCCTCAACCAGATGCAAAGAAGATTGTAGTTGTGAGCAAATATTATTCAAAATTGAAAGTCGACACTCAGTACCGGAGAAAAATTACCTGGATAAAATCTTTTTCCAGTGAATTTGAAAAACGTGCATTTGTTGAATATACTGGAAAGTTCCCTCATCACTCCCCTCATGGTAATTCGAAACACAATAGAAATGTTTACATCCGCACAAGCGAAAAGACCATGGAATCTGTCAAAGACAAAGTTTTATTTGCAACAGGAAGAAAATTATATGATGCACTGCAAACCGATAACAATAATTTACTTGACAAGCCACGTGATCTTAGATTAATATACAACGCCAAAAGCAACCAAGCCAAAAAAGAACTCAATGACTTACACACCAAGCAGAGACTTACATATGGCAAAACTTATGGAGACGAAATATTACAAGTTATTAATATGGCACAAACGCACGAATTCGTTCAGAGAGTAAACCATGGTAAAAATTGTCCCACTTCAATAATTCTGTATGTTGCACAACAAATATTAGATATCAAAAGATTCTGTTGTTCCGGATCTACCGTTTTGGGAATCGATAAAACTTTTAACTTGGGAAAGGTATATGCTACAGTTATGGTATTCAAAAACCTCAGTGTGGTCAAATCCAGCACTGGTGAGCACCCTCTTTTTTTAGGCCCAATTTTGTTGCATTGTAATTCTAATTATGAAACTTTTTCCTTTTTTTTCATTCATTTGCGTGCAGTATTGGGTGATCACAAAAAATTGATTTTCGGAACCGACGACGAACAAGCTCTCCACAAAGCAGCTTTATCGGCTTTCCCTTCCAGCAAGCACGCACTGTGCACTTCTCATTTAAAGACAAATTTGACACAGTATCTAATCAACAAAGTTGGCCTGGAAAAAAAAGCTAGAAAATTACTCAGCGAAAAAATTTTTTCCGTTCTTGATGCCACTGACGAAGTTTCTTTTGACCTTTTGTGCCGAAAAATTGTAAAGGAATGCGATATTGAATTTTCAGGATTAACAAGTTATTTGAATAATCGATTCTTTCCATTGTTAAAAGATAAGGTTTGGAAAGTTTCTTCCTTGGTCGGTACGAAATGGACCAATAACAATAGCGAGTCCATGAATCATGTTCTGAAATGCAAAACAGAGTGGAAACTAAAAAAACTGCCAGATCTTATCACGATTATTTTTGAATTGGTAACGTCTATGTACGTTGATGTGAACAAAGCTGTAGCATCTATTGGTCCATATGAACTAAGTCCTGCCTACAAACAGTTTGTCAGCAGTTTCGACGAATTTAAAGCAAAAACCGGTTCTGAGCAGGCAAAACACATCGAAAACTTCATGACATTCAAGCCAGTCACATCAAGATTGACCAACTATCAAAGCATTAGTACCAACTCCAATTTGATTACTCGAAGACCTGCTAAATCTGCTGGAAAAAAAATTGGACAAAGACGTCGATCTGCAGCAAACAGAGCACCCTCTAATGCAGGTTAAACACATCAATTTCTTGAATAAAAATTTGTAATGAAAACACAGCACAAAAAACAAGTTGAACAGTATTTTCACCCTAACCAGGGATCCTAAATTTCTTTCTCAGCTGCTCTTTTGATTACATATAAGCAATCTAGCACCACTTAACACTTCGTTGCTCCTGCTATTGTATCAAGTATACATTCTTGTTGCCATATTGAATTGTGAATCACATTTCATCCTGGTTGTATTCGTATTCAAAATTGGAAGTTTTGTATTCATTGTTATTGTCCATAAGAATGTTGGTGAAAACTGAATCACACTGACTGAGACGCTGAGACCTTTGATACATTGTGCATGCTTACCTTATTAGGATATTATCACGACTCAAATGACTTTGCCGATGTGATGTCATAACGAGATAAACCTGTACAATGGCTTGTAGGTATCAGCGTCTCAGCTAGTGTGATCGCTCATTTAAGATCTTAAACGCCAGTTTTGAATTTGACGTACTTTTTAACACCTTCAATGAAAAAATAATGCTACCCTTCAATTTTCGTTTAATATAGCCTATTGGTATGTGGGATGATATTAGCTATCAAAACCAAATGGATTTGCACAGTATGTGTTGTGTGCTACTAGAAAAACTTTCATGTGATTTTTATTATGCAATGTGTATTTTGTACAGAAATACTCACTGTTTACTACATAATAATTTTTTCAAGCACATACGCCAGTAGTTGTCAACTAATTAAGGTTAGTTTTTGGCCCCCTTCTAGAGACTCTAAAAACCAATGGTCCTCTCCTCCACAATACCATTTTCTTTCAGCGCATCATTTGCAATGGCTACATCAGTCTGATGGATTTTAAGTGCTTCCTAATTATTGTTAAACAATATTGCACTGGAAAACCGATGGCTCATATCCTAATTGCTTCCAGTTGAGAGTTGCTGGACTAGCATACTGATTAATGATGTTGTTATGACCTAATGCAAAACCTTATTAAAGCTTTTTTTTTTCGTTCCTAATTTTTGTGAAGCATAAGACTAAAAAGAACGTGTATATATTATCTTTTTACAACAATGTTTTTTGTGCTCGATATTGCTTCATAATCGCATTGTATTGTTTTAGCTTGCTTTGATATATTCACTTCTTTCTAAAACTAATAATTGTCAATTTCCAGCCAACAAAGTCAGTCAGTAGTTGCTATATATCACAGCATTTGTTGTGCTAATGTTTCAAATTGTGCAAAAAAGTATATATACTGATTAATGATGTTGCTATGACCTAAAGCTAAACTGTATCCAAGCTGCCTTTTTGCATTCACCAGTCCAATGTCTGAATATGTTAAGTGTTAACTGTTTTATTACTTCGTTCCTAATTTTTGTGAAGCATAAGACTAAAAAGAACATATATTATCTTTTTACAACAATGTTTTTTGTGTTTGATATTGCTTCATAAGCACATTGTGTTGTTTTAGCTTGTTTTGATGCATTCACTTCTTTCTACAACTTGTAATTATATACTGCGTTACCAGCCAAAGAAGTCAGTAGTTGCCAGTGCCAACGAGGGCAAATTGTCACTAATTTCTGAATTTGCAACTGTGGAAACACGCTTTAAATTTTCACATTGTAATCTTGCTATTACACTTTTTAAGTTTTAACCTGCAACCAAAACATAATTCTTTCAAGGATTGCAACCACAATTTGATACATTAAAATTGCTTAATCTGTCAATTGCCTACAACTGAACTTATTAGCTATTATAATTTGCAACTTCAACTATGTGTAACAACAAACCATTTTCTAACCACAACAATACCTACTTTGGCAAGTAAGGGGTTGTAATACACAAGCAAGAACCGGTATTCAGGTATTCGTTTGTTTGCTTGCTAAACTTCTTTATAGAGATTATTTTGTCATAAAATGGGGGGTTGCCAGTAACTTCGCCACATGGTAACTTCGCCACAGTAACTTCGCCACAGAAACTTCGTCACATGGTAACTTCGCCACACTTTGAGGTGAAGGGAGATGTGTGGGGATAGTAGGAAAATATGTTGGGGAGTGGGGGAGGAAGGAGGGATGTGGGAAGAGGTATGAAAGGAGGTGTAGGAAAGTGTGATGGGGTGTGGGGGAGGTAAGGGGAGATGTAGGGAAAGGTGAGGGTAGGGAGATGTGGGGAATTAAAAGTGTGTTGGGGCCCCACACCTCAACACATTTCCCTACATCTTCCCCATTCCTCTCTCCACATCCTTTCCCCACACGCCAACACACTTCCCCACTCACCCCATACACTTTCCCACACCCTCCCCACACTTCTCCACTCCCCACACATCTTTCCTTACCTCCCCCCACACCCCAACACATTTCCCTGCATCTCCCCCACACCCCCCATATCTCTTCCCACAGCTCCCCTGACCTCCCCCACACCTCAACACATTTCCCTACATCTCCCCCCACACCCCCCATATCTCTTCCCACAGCTCCCCTGACTTCCCCCTACACCCCAACGCACTTCCTTATTCACCCCATGCACTCTCCCACACCTCTCTCCCCACATCTTACCCCACAGTTTCGCTTATGTGGCGAAGTTACCAAGTAACTCGAAAAGCCCGATAAAATTTTTTCGGCAACCGGGAATTTAAAGTCTTGTTTCGGAGTAGGCAATGTAAATTTTCGATGTATGAAAGTGTGGCGAAGTTACCACGTGGCGAAGTTACTGTGGCGAAGTTACCATGTGGCGAAGTTACTGGCAACCAAATGGGGTACCGGTACACTGGTACAGCGATTAAGGAAAAAGCTTACAAATAAATCCCCAATGTAACGTATTTGAGTTTAAGGATGTGATCCTGTGATAATAAATGTTTTACAACTGTTTTACATGCTTCTGCAATCTGATACTGCATTATACTGTTATAGGGCGATCACACTGTCACAAAACAGCAAACTATTGCAGGGTAATTAATGTGGCATACATGTAAACATAAAATGAAAAAAAAAACATACCGGTACCACAAGTACTTTGCTATTTTGATGACATCAACACATATCCAATCAAAGCTAAAAAAACATTAACAGTTACAGTACAGCTGGGCTATTGCAATACAATGATCAAATTCTGATTCTTAGAAAACCACATCCAGGACATCTGAAAAATGTACCGGTAATGATATGTATCACTTACCACTTTGAGTTTTACACTAATCAAAATTATCTGCAATAAACCTTTAGTGGGTAAAATTTAAAAAAAAAGCCTCAGACACAGCTCGATGAAGAGTTTGATAAAATTTTAAAAAGATAAAATTGATATAATGTACCCAGTATCTGTGTAATACTAAACGAGAAAAATTAAACGCAATTTTCTTTTTTTTTAGATACTGTTTACAAAAATACAAAGAGATAAGTGCCATTACTTCCTGGTCTTCAATACTGACAATCTAACTAAGAAACCTTTAAACATTTAAATAATATTTTGGATTTGTCATATACATGCTCAGCATTATTTATGATAAAGGTCGCTTAATTCAGTAACTGAGTTTAAGATTTGTCAATATTGAACTTTGTAAAAAGAAGATTGCATTCAATTTTTGTCATTTAATATTACTTGATAACTTCCCTTTTACTTGAATGTAATCTGTATATTGACTTCAGTCCATTCAGCCAAATCGTCCAGGCCTATGCACTATGTACTCTGATACCTGGGTACTGGCCTAATCCAACCTCTCTGAATCTTAACTAGGGTCAACCTTATTGTAAACCACCGTAAATTCTTTTTTCTTGCTTTGCTTTACATTCACTGTACTGGCCTAATCCAACCTCTCTGAATCTTAACTAGGGTCAACCTTATTGTAAACCACCGTAAATTCTTTTTTCTTGCTTTGCTTTACATTCACTGCAGTGCTTCAGTGCTCTAAATAAATAGCCTACCTGTAAATTAGTGAGCTCTGCGTTCTCTACCAGATTGGACATCGCTATTTGGGACATCGCGGACATCGCAATTTGGGACATCGCGGACATCGCAATTTGGGACATCGCGGACATCGTTGACATCGCGGACATCGTTGACATCGCGGACATCGTTGACATCGCGGACATCGTTGACATCGCGGACATCGTTGACATCGCAGACATCGCGGACATCGCGGACATCGCGGACATCGTTGACATCGCGGACATCGTTGACATCGCGGACATGTACTATTTAGTAACACCGCAGTACAGGACAGAGCAGCCAAAAAACTGCTCTATTCAACACTGATTGGTCGAAGGTCTAGAAGCTGTCCCAAAACTCGATGGCAAAACTACGTTCAAAATCTTAGTTGGTCTTGCCTTGGCATCCCACAAGAGTATCTACCCTTTGTCGCAAAGGATCGACATACTTGGAGGCTCCAACTAAAGCAGCTGCCCCAGCGATCCCCAAGGATAAGTGGATCTAGAAGAGTGAGTCAGTTAGTTGGTTAATGAATCAATCTGTTTGTTGAAGTACAGAAACAAACATCAATCATCATTCGAAAGTTTTGAAATAAGTTTTCTATAATACCGAGATAAAAACCCACATTTTAAGGAAAACTTATGACCTATGCACTTCACTCAAGTTGATAATACTGGTTTAAATTGTCACTACTATCTTCTTTATCACTTTAAGGTATTAAGGGCTGATTTATGGTGTCACATCATCATCTTTATCACCTGAAAAAGGGTAAAGTAACATCACAAACCAGTATTGGTAAATTATTGTAACATCCTCCATTTTCACGTAAGGCCTAAGGGTGAGTTTTTCATAGTGCTTTGTGTGTGACTTCTTTTGTTGTCTCAACAGAATAAATATTGTTTGGCGCAGTTACAAGCAAAAGTTCATCCATTCATGCACCAGGAAATCAGTTTTAAAAAAAAAAGTCATAAGGTTGTATATAACTCTAGTATCCACACTACAGCACTATCCAGGATCAATCTACTGCAGGCAAAATAGACCTGGAAACTATTTATGTCTACTTTGCCGTTAACGACGGAATAGTTTCTAGCTAGGTCTATTTTGCCGGATGTGGATCCATCTATATACTGATATAGGCCTAGTGTGGATACTCATGACTGTTTTTGAGCGTGAGGCACGTGACGGCAACATAGCTTTTAGGTAAGGCCTAGTAAATCCTGATTTTACACACCGTCTGCAAAATAGACCTAAAAACTATCATGCTGTAGACGGCAAAATAGACACTTTAAAAGATTTATTGGTAAGAAATTTTTGGAAGTTTTCTTGCAGTTCAGAATATCGGTATTGATAGATAACCAGTATCTCATCTACAAGTCTTGCTCTGTTGCTGCTTTTTCAAAAGTTCAATTCTTACACAGTTACAGTACTCTGCTGTCTGATAGACTACTGGTTGTCTTACAGCTTGGCCATCACCAGTGATCAGAAAAAACTTAAAGGTTATAGTCTAAACACCAAACAGTTAAAAGGCCAAGAGCTACAACTGTACAACCTAGTCAGCTAGTAGGCCTAGTGTATATTGTCTAGTAAATTACCATAGATTATGCAAGTTAACTGTAGGTTTTTTACTCCATTAGTCTACATCTGCCACTCATTTAGCCTACACTACAACACAAACATATCCAGTACCGGAAGACTGCAGCTGCGCAGCTAGACTAGAGTACCGGTAACCTATCCAAAGTTCATGATCCAATCTTCCAGTTTAAATCATTTTTCTATGCAAATGCAGCAGCCACAAGCACCTGCAAACATGTACCAGTACTCCATTAAATGTTATGGATCGTTGGGTCTACCATGTGTTTGTTTAGTTAATCGATTAGGCCTAGTTTTCTTGTTTTTTAGTCTAGTCCCGTCTAAGCACACTCAGCACTGAGCAGCAGCCGTGCCAATTTCTAACCATGCTGTATTTCTATAGCCTAGTAGCATCATACGTTATAACGTATATCGTTTTGTCGCTGTTTCCTTATAGTAGCACTGCTATTTTTTGTGTTTATGCTGTTTACTACTTCGTTACTAAACATTAAAACCCCGCTGGAGTAATCTGCAGTCCCATCCCATCACATTGAAAATTGCATAACATGCTTGTTTCAGCATCAGTGATTTCCCGTTCTGCATGAGTGATCCATTGGAGCGTTGCCAATTACTTTATTTATTCATTTCAGACCTTCAGCACAATCAGTTCCCAACAAAGAAAAACATAACCACAAATATATACAAAACAAAAAAAAGAAAAAAAACTATAATAAAATATCATAAATGTAGAAAAGAACTGGCTTCTTACAAAGTCATCACAACGCACGAGAGCAGCAATATACTTAATACTGGATTGGCAGCATCTTGCTGCAAACATTGCCAGACTCTTTCTTCGAATGGCTTCAAAAGTCGCTATGTCATTTCGCATCATTACTGTAGATATGCTTATTATTAATTGCAGTGATAGCGCAGTCTCTACGACACTCAGTCCACAGGCTCTACAGAGACTGTGCCCAGTCTGAAAACTTAGTGAAATTTCGGCCGTGTCGGAGTAAGTTAAATTGCGCCATCTGGTGATGGCCAAATAACACTTCTTGCTTTTGGGTATGTAAAATCATTACAAATAGGTGCAGTTTACCCAGGGATTAATGTTTGAACGCGTTATAGCTTTCCAGACTAGGTACTGTAGAGACTGTGTGCATAGTTTCTTGGACAATTTCCAAAAACTTAGCGACTCCTTTATGTTTCCTCCAAAGCTTAAATAATTTGAAACCTTCAAATGGTAACCGAACGTATTCCGAAAGGTTTTGTCAGATCAAAAAATCAAATCTTCATAATACTCGCGATATTACGCCCAAGCGCGTAATGAGTGGCGGGGCCCATCTTCGCGGCTTAGCGCATGGGCTACACAGCTCAAAAGGAACGTCGCAGGGGCGACGAGCCGTTGGCGACACCGAGCCGATTTGACCGACGCGGGATTTAAACCCCAGACCCCCCGCACCAATAGCGTGAGCGCTAAGCAGCTGAGCTAATGGACGGTTAAAGGTTTTGTTCTGAAACCTAATGAAATGGTGAAACAGTTAAAAAAAAAATTTAAGTTGATAATTTTAATTTAGGCTATCAATTTTTCCAAGAACCCGTTAAAATTCAATCGATCCATCAATTCAACTTTTATTCTCGCACGTAAATCATCCGTTCGCTTACCACTAGGAGCGTATAGCCTGAGAAAAATTTCGGTGGAGGCTATGTTATCACAGACCAATTATTGCAAACACTAAACCTACAATATGTTATGAGAATATTTTAAGATTTATTATAAAGAAGGGGAGGAACTGTCCGTTGCCTGACTACGCCACTGCTGTGTTGACTACGCCACTGCTTGTCACAAAACAACCATTAACATGTAATGAAATTCAGTGGATATTGTAAATAGACCAAGAGATTCCGTAAAAATACCGGACGTGAAGCAATAGGCTACGTTTCTTTATCGGTTTCAAACAAAAACAAAAACCTACTCCACTTCAATACAAAAACCGGCTTATGCCTGGGATAAAGGTCAAGTCTTCCGACGGAATTTTGTTTACCTTCGTCGCAGGGGCGTAGCGGTATCGAAAAATTTAGGGAGGGGTAAATTATATGCAATAGACCAACGATTACTGTATTGGAAATGGAAAGATTGTTTTGAACACTTCAGATCAGACTTTGGCAAAAAGGGGGACAATGCTTCGTTCCCCCTTTTCTGGCTACTTGGTCGGCTATGGAAAAAAAACTTCACACGCATCTAACCGCTTTTTCTGTCCTGTTTCGCTCAAAAATCTAATCTTCGATTTATTCGCCGTATCACACCAAAGCGTGTAACGAGCGGCAGGTTTCATACCACGGCTCAGCGCCTGAGCAACACAACTGCGGAGAAATATTGCGGCCGTGACCAGCCGTTGGCGACACTTATGCTCAATTTGACGAGCCCAGGAATCGCACCCACGACATCTCGACCGACAGCGATGTCTTTAACCACAACGCCAACCGGCTGGCTTTTGGTGCGATGATATTTTTGCCCTGAGGCGATTCTCAAAAGAATCGCAACTTTGAAGGCAACCAGTTGAACGAGATTGAACGTGAAGAAAATTGGTTATGGAAAAGGAATGCTGTTATGTGGCAAAAAATATATGCTCAAATCGGTCATTGGAATATGTGCTACAGTTATCTTGATAGAAATTTTGGTATATTTTGTGTATGTGCAGAAGTTATTCGTAAAAAGTTATTATGAAAAGAATTTAGAGAATGAAGTACGAGATCTCAGAAAACTTGCAGAAGATCAACTGATTTTTCAAAAAAGTAGAGAAAAAATAGAAAATAATGAAGAAGTAAGCAGCAGATTATAATTTGTAAACTTATGCGCCGAAGCACTGGTTCTGTCTGATTAGGTCTAAGCTACAGAGGATGAGCTGCCCAAAAAAGCCCACGGTTCTTGGTTCTAGTTTCTGCATCATAATCGATTAAAAATGATGCAGAAACCACAACAGCGGGCCCAAAACCAACGAAAATTGGAGATGTGGACAGGGAATATGTTTATCTTCAAACACAACCTGAGTTGGCTACAAGTTTATTTGCAATCACCGGGTCTTCGTAGCATCTCGGGTAAAGTTATAGGCCTGTCCAATTCAAATGTTTGCCAAGGTTTAAAATCGGTATACTCAACCCAAAGATCGTAATCAAGCTTAAAATATACTTAAATACATCGCGTTTTATAGTAAGTTACCAACGGACCTGGGCTGCTGTATAATCAGTAAACAGCCAGCAAGCCAGCCTGGGATAGGGGTAGGTACAAAACAGTGTTTCCAGGTAGTCAATCTTTGAAAAAAAAGTCGTCAATAGTCGACCCCTCTTTAATCAAAATTGAAGTAAACCTCTACATTAACAATGGTACCTACTTGAAGCATTCTGGGTAGGCAATTGTCCCTTTGACTCCCTTCCCATGAGTATAGCCTTCATGCACCTTTGTTAATTATTCGATAAAAAGTTAATGTTGAATCGTTACTTATTAAGTTGTTCTCGTCAAAGATTTTTTAGTAACCTAAACGTTTTGACAGACGAAGACCTGTTCTCCTCATCTCAACTTTGCTTACATCAAAACTCACAAGACAGGGAGTTCTACAATTCATGGAGTTTTCTTAAAATATCTGAAGAAGCATAAGTTGACCGTGGTAAGTAAACAGAAACCTTGATGTCAAAGAACATAAAAAAATCAAATCTTCATTATACTGTACTTGCGGTATTAGCCTGCCACGGAGCGTGTAACGAGTGGCGGAGCCAATCTCCGAGGTTGACATCTGGGCAACACAGCTTCGATTAACATATTGCAGCTGGGTAACTTAGCTTCTAACTGTGAAGAAACGTCGCAGCTATGGCAAGGAGCATACATTAAAACAATATTGATGCGGCCGGGAATCGAACTCAGATCTCTCGCGCCGATAACATTGTTAACGCTATACCTTGCATGGATCGGTCACTAAAACATTCGTACTTCAGGGTCAAAAGAATCCCAATCCTTTTCTAGGCGGATACCCTGGACGTATCAAAGAAGATCTGATATTCACTCTTGAGAGAAACAAAACACTTCGTCGTGTGGTGAAAGGAGAAAACTTTGTGCTAATTGATCATTTTCGGTTCAACTATACTGTGATGAAAAAAATGATGCCGGAGCAAACCTTGTAAGTTGAAATTTACTTTAACTGCTTCAGCTTCTGCTGATCTTTGGCCATTCGGAAATTTACGTAACGCAAATTAGTCCGGACCATTTCATAAAGAAACAAAAGGATAGCGCATGTTTTCAATTTTCTTATTTTATGAGCCATGGTTTGATCAGTTTATCGTCTAATTGCTCAATACATGGTTTATCCACAGAAGAATCCTTCGAAATACAATGATAATATGGGACAAAAATAGGTGGGAAAAAAGGCTTCTGTAATTTTCAAAACTGGACGTTTCGTCGTCATCAATTCATCCGTCATCACCAGTGGAAGCAAAGCAGTAGGCTACAAACCTGAAAGAACTAAAATTTACGATTATAACTACAAGTTATCGCATAATCAGAAAATAAGTCTTGTTATAACTAGCAGTTAGAATTGTAAATTCTAGTTCTTTCAGCTGAACTGCCTTGCTTATACTGTTGATGATAACAGCTGAACCCGTTTTTGAAACGTCCAATTTCAGGAATATTGCTGTGGCTTTATTTTTGCTCAAGCTAGTTCGTTCCCTATTGGTTGTAATGGAAACTGTTGCAGGTTTATTTCTGTTGCACGAAATCCGTGGAGACACTTTCAGTCGGCATTTCATTACCACTACGGAAACCCTAAAGCATCGCAACTGAAAAGAGCAACGTGCTTTCACTATCCGTTCTTTCATGTCGCCCAAGGACAAAGTGTGTCTTTCACCGACTACATTCATCTTGCTTCAAAGATGCTTAATGAATCAATACCCTGGTTTTTCAGGTAGAATGATATATTGGTACATCTTAAAATTGTGCGTTTAACATCTATTATCATCAGCAGTGTACGCAAGGCAATACAAACTGCCTTGCTTAGTGCTTACACAGCAGTGAATAATGGCGGGCTGACAAATAAAACGTCCAATTTCAAGAATATGTCGTCGAACTGCTCAGTTTTAAGAGTTACCGTTCCGTGGCTTTATTTTTCCTTCTTGAGCTATTTTCGACCCATATCTACTGCATTTCGAAGTACTATCATTTGTGAAATTACAACTTCACAGAAGCATGAACTATCAATCTCATGATCTTGGACTTGATCCATTGTTACAAGGTGATGATGAAATAAAGGAAGCTGTTCAGGAACTTGGATCACAAATCGATCTCATGATGATCACAGATTACATGGATGAATCGATGGTTTTGTTGAAGGTGAGGAGGATTTTCATAATGGTACAAAAAAAATACAAATTTTTTATGCTCACGGTATTACGCCGAAGCGATTGACGAGTGGCGGGGCCCATCTCCGCGGCTTAGCGTCTGGGCAACAGCTTCGAAAAGACATTGCAGCGGTGGCGAGCCGTTGGCGACACAGCGTCCGATTTGACCGGCCCGGTAATCGAAGCAGCAAACCTTCCGCTTTGATGGCGGTGCCGCAATCACTACCCCAACCGGCCGTCTGCCATAAAATGTAGGCCTACGTAATATTGCAGCAATGGGTGCTAATAACTTATTACCGCTATTTAAGCTCGAGACTTGACTATGTCAGCTACAGTATATTAGTTTAAGATAGAGCATTACGTAGGCTAACATTGCATAACCTGAGCAGCGAAGTGGTTTTACCACAAAAGTAACTTTTATCACAACAGTGGTTTTATTACAAAAGTTTACACCAATCAGATAGCCGAGTGGTATAGAGCAGTGCTACTCAAAACTTTTTTATGCCGTGTACCGGCTGAGCACCTTTCTTTACTAGGCGTACCGGTCAATTTGCGAAAAAAAAAGACAAGAGTAAAGTTATTCTTACTTTTGTGACGAATACACCGTAAAACCAAGTCACAAACACTAATATTCGAATACTTTTCAATCTTTCCCGGAAAATTAGTATATCAACTATATTGGTACAGAATCGCATCCCTTCTTTTCAGTCTATCAGAAGAAAAGATATGGCTATGTTCATAATAAGATGTCATCTATCCATAAATGAATATATATATAATACTGTGCGATGTGATGACTTTAAAAAAAGCAAATTCTATACCACATTTACTGCCTTGCATTTTTAAACTGTGCGTCATTTATTTTGGGTGTTGTTTGTGCTGATTGTTTTTTTTATTTTTTCTTATTACTTTGAATGGATCGCTTGTAGGTCTGACGACAATAAATATTATAATTGTCTTTCGAATTCTGATGCGAATTAGTGTACGCCTGCTTATTTGCAACAAACTTATCTAATTGCGGTTCAATGGAAGACAGTGCCAATCGAAGAAGAGCGTGGATATCTAACGCGTTTATGTGTTTTCCCTTTAAACATCTCATGGCAGAAAAGCTGGCTTCATATACTGTAGATATGTGGAAGGAAATGGAAGCAGTGTTTTAATAGCCATGCCACTCAGTTACGGATATTCTGCTTTTATTTTGATCCAAAAGCTTGCAAGAGAGTTTGATTCAGAAGAGTTGCGCAAACCTTCGTCAGCAGATAGCTCCAATAATAATTAATAGTAAAAACATGCTCAACTCACTTCAACCATCTGATATTTTAAAGTCAGAGTGTAGCCGATCCATTGAGCTTTTCACTTCTCTACCCGTGACTGGACGCTGCAGGTAACTGTATAGTCAAGCACGTGGAAACAGCACAAACACACAAAAAGGATGATCATTTTCCATCGAACATTGCCATACTTTGTTGAAATAGTGGATAACAATTACGAAATAAAATTTTTTGTGACGTAACTGGTAAGTCGTGAAAGTAATGGCCCACTAAACAGTCCATAGCTGGGAAAGCAGAATGATCATTATCGCTGCCTCAAAATTATGAGGCATATACTTAATTTCTCCTAATTGACCGCGTACCGGCTGCCAAGTGCTCACGTACCGGCACTGGCACGCGTACCGGCGTTTGAGTAGCACTGGTATAGAGCGTCTGCTTCTGGATCGGTAGACTTGGGGTTCGATTCCGAGTCGGGTCAAACCAATGACTTTAAAATTGGTATTCACAGTTTCCCTGCTTGACGTTCAGCATTTTACTTGTGTGTGGAGAAAGCCGGTAAGTTTACTTGTTGTGCCGTTGGGAAAGGCACTTAACGGGATTCCCCCATCTTAGTGTGGTAGACAAATGGCCGGCAACTCCTAAGCGAGCTCGTACAGCGCTTTGTCGCTTTCTCGTGATAGGAGGATAAATATGCCAATAATTAAAAAAAAATAAAAATAAATAACGAATAAGGTGTAACAGGTGCGCAAATCAGCTTAACTTATCAACAAAAATGGCCGAAATTATATATTTTCTGCCAAGTCTTGTTCTTCATTTCCTCTGTTGTCACAGGATTTACTCTGTATGTCGTGGACTGATCTGGAGTATTTGAACGCAATGGAAAATCATTTCTACCAACCTGAATTCTTTGAGCAAAATTCGACCGTAATGAAGAAGTTTCACAAACTATACAAGTTGGTAAGAAATCAAATCTTCGTTGTATCAGCGGCATTACGACGAATCCTGTAACAAGTGGCGGAGTTCACCTTTGCGGTTTGGCGCCTGGCCAACACAACTCCGAAGAAACAACGCAGCGGTGGCGAACCATTGGCGACACGGTGTCAGAATCGACCGGGCAGGTAATCGAGCCCCAGACCTCCCACACCGTTGTCTATAGCCACTAGGCCAACCTATCGGTTCAAGAAGCATTCATGGAATGTTTATACTAAGCATCTAAATGCGAATACTTCGGCAACTGTGAGTAACGGAATGCTATTAATCTTACTTTGTAACAAGAGAGTAGTGATGTTTTCATCCTTCCCTGTACGCCAACCTGTCTGTTTCGAACCCGATGGGTCTTATCAGGGAGCTTACAACAAATTTGCGTGAAAGAATCATCAAAATTATTTAAAAGCTTCCGAAGAGTTTTTGCTTGTGGTACCCAAAAACAAAATCTCTACGCCTGCCAAAGTGCGGATTTCGCATAAGCGATACGTTATGCGATAAGTTATACATTTTTTAATAATTTTCAGGATATTGCAATGTACAATTATTTTAATGCAACATTTTGGAACAAAGTTGATGAATATGGAAGAGCGCGAATGGAAAAAGATGTAGAGAAGCTGAATACACTTCGGAAACAGCATCAGAGCCAGAAAATGAAACCTTATAATGGAGTCAGTAAGAAGAGTATTACACCTATGATGGAAAGATTTAATCAGATGATATTTGGAAAAATCCATGATAACCTGGACCAAGAATCGATGACAGAAATATTACAGAAAAAAATTTCAAGAGAAGATTCGCGTTTGAGCGTTCAGCAAGTTTTTTCAATCTCAGAGTATATGATACAAAACTACGGAGGTTGCCCTACTTGAGGAAAAGCTGGTGGCCGAACAGAGTCGTCATTTTTCACAGGGCACAAATATTTTATCTTCAAACCCATTTGATGTTTAAATTACCCAGGTACAGGGCTGCGAACTCGATCGATTTTTAACCGAGTTCAAGAGATATTTGCAAGTTCGAGTTCTAAGAATTTTGTTTTTCGAGTTCGCAGCCCTGGACTTAGTAGGTCGCAATGGCATGAACAAATAAACGACATGTAGCTTTTCTTTTGGTAAGATCATTACTTCAATTTACACGGATTGTGACTACTTGAACAACAAACTATATTTCGTAGTGATCTATTTCCTTTCAACAATTTCAATATCTTTTTAATGAACTCGAACAGTTTTATTCGAGTTCAAAAAAAATATTTTTTCGAGTTCGGCAAAATGATCGAGTTCTTTCGAGTTCGCAGCCCTGCTCAGGTGGCAAAACTTTTTCGCGTTCATTAGCTATTTTTCGCCAAAAAAATTCGCTGTATTTAATGACCAGAAAAAAATCAAATCTTCATTATACTCGCGGTACTACGCCGAAGCGTGTACTGAGTGACGGGCTCCACTTCCTCGGCTTAGTGCCTGGGCAACACAAACGTTGCAGCCGTGGCGAATCTCCTGGTTCATAATAATCGTGAAAATCAATTCGACTAAAAGCGGTTTGTTTCCGACGAAAGATCGATGTTTTGCAGACATGCGGTTTACTCTGACGTCATTCTTGGGAAACAATCGCAACATCGATATTAAAAAAGTGTCAGCAAACATCTTTGCTTTAAGCGGAAAATCTAAGCCTGTGACCTCAAGCATCCGGTAAACAGCGAGTTACAGCAATATTAATGTTTACAATCGCAGAGAGAGTGTTGAGAGTTTAACACGAATAGAGAATAAGACAGAAGTTCAACCAAACAATCAGTGGCAGCCTGGGGGCACTGCCCACTTTTGACAAACCCTAATCAAAATGATGCTTTGGCCTAAGAGTTAAATCATTCTTATGAAACAGCTCAGATGGCCGAGTAACAGCTCAGATGGCTGAGTGGTATGGAGCGTCTGTCTCTTGAGCTGTAGACTCGGGTTTGATTCCGAGTCGGGTCAAACCAATGACTTTAAAATTGGTATTCACAGCTTCCCTGCTTGACGCTCAGCATTAAAGGGACAGTGTGGAAAACAAGCCGGCAAGTTCACTTGTTGTGCCGTTGGGAAAGGCACTTAACGGGATTCCCCCATCTTGGTGTGGTAGACAGATGGCTGGCAACTCCTAAGCGAGCTCGTATAGCGCTTTGATCGCTTTCTCGTGATAGGAGGATAAATATGCAACTAACTAACTAACAGAGTATTTGTAATCTTTGTCTTTAACCTACCGTAATTAACCCCTTTCCCCAAAATTCGGCTGGCTACGCCCTGCACAAAACGCATTAGACTAAGTTTACAATGATACAAAATATGGAATCAGGGGCGTAGCCAAAAGGGAGACAGAAAGGGCAAATGCCCTCCCGAAACATTTCAAGTGCCAGTGTTAATGTAGAGATTTAAGTCTATCTTGATTCTTGACCCACGGGGGGCAACATGGGACAGTTTATTGCTACCAAGGCTTTTTTTAAATATCGATCAATTGAAGACCAACAGTACTTTCTTAAGATCGACTGGCTGGGTGCTGTTTCGCCTCCTCTTCCGAAATTTCTAACTGGCTTGCGCCATTGTATGAAATTGTAATATTGTCTTATTGCATGTTTGAAGATGAAATGAATAAGAAACTTGCAAAACTCACAGTATCTTTGTTTTTAACTGTAATTTGTCTGATATTTAAGTATTACGAATATACGTCGTTTGAAGACTCTTCACGAGACAAGTTTGTAGTTCAGAATCCAAGCACAGATCGTAGCTCACAGCAGGTAAACGCTGTTACGTAACAGTTCTTAACCATTTCTGCATAGCATAACCTTATGCTGTATAATCAGTAGGATGTGGTGCACTTCACTTCGAAAGTAAAGCCGTACGGGCCAGCTGCCGCAGTGGTTGAAAACATTGCTACCGGCGCTGGAGGTCTTGATTCGACTCTCGGGCTGGTCAAATCGGACGCAGTATTGCCAACGATTGGCCAGAATTTTCGTGTTTCAGACGCGACAGATGGCTGGCAACTCTTAAAGCGAGCTTGTTATGGCATCTCTGCCCTTTTTCGTGATGGGAAGATGAAAAAACAAATCAAACCTTCATTATACTCCCTATATTACGCCAAAGCACGCAACCAGTGGCGGGGCCCATCTCCGCGGCTTAGCGTCTGCACAGTGCACAACACAGCTCCGAAGAAACATCGCAGCAGTGGTGAACCGTTGGCAACACTGAGTCCCATTTGACTGGCCCGGCAATGGACACAGTGTCCGATTCGATTTGACATGCCCGAGAAACGAACCCCATATCTTCAGCATCGATAGCGAAGCTTTAATCACTGCCTCCACAAGGCGATCGGTAAAAGCAAAGATAATGATAATAACAGATGCGTTTGCAGAGAGATATTTGCCGACCACATCTTAACTTTGCTTACATCAAAACTCATAAAACTGGAAGCTCAACAGTACAGCAAGTCATCAACAAACACATGGCCAAGTACAGATTGAAACGGGTGAATTTGCATCGTTAAACGGTTCGCAAGTAAACAATTATGAACTAGTGCCGTTTACACGGTTCGATGATCAGATGTTGTTAAACAGTAAGGTATTTTTGAGGGAAGTAATGAGCGCGGAAATAAATTTTTTCGAAATAATTGATTTAAAAATATTTTTAATCGTCTATTACCCCCAAAAAACCTTTTTAAATAGGCTACATGCTTATACTTTATTATTATACTATTCTTGCTTAAGTTGCTTCTACTACACCAACCGGTTGGTTGGCTGAATGGGGCTAACAGTCCGGAAGGTCAGTGGTTCGATTCCCGGGCCGGTCAAATCGGACGAAGTGTCGCCAAGTGCTGAGATGTTTTTTCGGAGCTATGTTGCCCAGGCGCTAAGTCGTGGAAATGAACCCCGCCACTCGTTACACGTCTCGGCGTCATGCCGCGAGTAAATATAGTCAGCACGATCCTTCCTCCCCTGACTGTATTATGCTAAAATAATTTCTGGTCATGGTTTGATGCAAGGTCTAGGTAGCACGACGACAGGTAGACAGCTTGGTCATGCTCGAGAAATTAGATAGAAGTGTCTTTTTCAAGAGCAAAAGAACAAAATGTACAGTCCTTTCATCATACTTGGAGTTTTTATTAATATCCCTAGTACCTTGGATTGAACCTTGAAACCACTTAAAATATAACCAATGTGAAAAATCTCCATTTAATCACCACTTTAGTCAGTGGTTCTTTACTAGGTGCCACATGAGCAAGATTCATTAACCAGCAAAAAGTAACTAACCGCTTATGACCAGCGGACGGCTGTAGTCATTACGAATGAAATACCGACAGAAAATTTTGATGCGGAGCAAGGAGCCACTGGTGAATCTCTAGAAAGGGGCCACAAACCTTAGAAGATTGAGAACCACTGACAACGTTAGACGGTTGTCCTGCCGCTCGCAATATCGATCCATATGTCACCAGCAGAAGCAAATAATTTACAACTCACGTTGAATATTGCACGTATTGTAGATAGATCCGATATTTATCCCGTTTATGAGTGGTTATCCAGGCCGCATCAAGAAGGAGCTCTTATTCATGAAAGAAAGTAAACAACTTCGAAGAGTCCAAAAAGGCAAAAACTTTGTAATTGCTCACCATTTTCGTTTTAATCACACGCTGCTGAAAACGATGATGCCGAAAAACACAAGGTAAATTACTATGTTATTGTGCTAAAACTATATATACCATCGTAGTAACCTTCCAAAAAAATGAAATAGGTGGTCACCGCAGGTCAGGTAGGCGCTAGTAAACTCTCGTTAGTAGGCCTACTAAGGGTAGTTAGAAGCTTCGAAAAACTTTCTAATTTTGTAACAAATCTGATCCAGCTCGGGACTCGGGATTCCATACAACAATTCCGGTACTTTCCTGGCCGTTCCGGGATAGTCCTACTTGTATCTAGAGTTGACAAAATAAACCTTTATTATGTTCGTGGTATTACGCCGAAGCGTGTAACGAGTGGCGGAGTTCATCTTAGCGCCTGGGTAACACAGCTCCGAAGAAACATCGCAGGGTTGGTGAGACGTTGGCCACACCGTATTATATTTGACCGGACAGGGAATCGGACCCCTAACCTACCGCACCGATGTCCTTAACCACTGCACCAAGGGACCGGTGATTTGGATAAACTGCCTTAATGTGAGACGCCAGATTCTACACCACGTCTTTTTTTTAGATTCATTTCAGTGATACGCGAACCTTGGAAAAATTTCCAGTCAGCATTTTATTACTACTACAGTCCAGAAAGTCATTTTAGCAGAGACAAATTGAAGAGGGTAAATTGTCCTTACTACCCTTATATCCACATCGCTAAAGGACGAACCATATCATTTCCAGAATATTTGGAAAAGTTTGATTTACTAAACGCTTCCGTTCCTTGGTTTTTCAGGTAAAACAAACCTTGACAATGTTGTAGCCTATTATTTTTTATGCTTTCGTGTTTCTCTAAGGCTATGTTTTGATAGCACAAATGGCTATTTCAGTTTCTCAAATTTTAAATTAAATCTTCAATATTACGCGAAGCGCGTAACGAGTGGCTGGGATCATCTCCGCGTCTTAGCGCCTGGGCAACTTAGCTCCGAAGAAACCGTCGCAGCAGTGGCGAGCCGTTGGTGGATCAGTACGGACTGTGTCCGATATGGCTAGCCCGGTAATTGAACTCATGATCTCCCGTACCGGTACCGATAGCGGTGACATAAACATCTGTGCTCACCGAACCGGTAGGCAAGCAACCAATGTAATGTCTGTTTTAGCATTCTATCTCCTTCCATATTCAATATTTAATTATTCAGACATTTTCTAACTAATCAGAGAACTGTCAGATGGTCAAGGTCGTACTTTAAGAATCTGGGGGGAGGGAGTTATTTTTTCGGGGGACCTCCAGCTTTTGTGCAGACCCGATTTTGACTTTAACAGCAGACTTTTTTAAGAGGATCTTTCTCATTGGGGGGCTACACGGCCATAGGCCCCTACCGTTACCTTGCCCTCATAATGGTTTAAAAAAACTATCAATGCTTCGACTTTTTTGCAGAAGCAAGAACTATCAATCTCATGATCTTGGACTTGATCCATTGTTACAAGGTGATGATGAAATAAAGGAAGCTGTTCAGGAACTTGGATCACAAATCGATCTCATGATGATCACAGATTATATGGATGAATCGATGGTTTTGTTGAAGGTGCGAGGAACCAGCCCTGTAACGTAGCGGTTAAAAACATCGCTGACGATGCGTGAGGTTTGGGGTTCGATTCCCGGGCCGGTCAAATCATACACAGTGTCGCCACCGCTGCCATGTTTCTTCAGAGTGGTGTTGCCCAGGTGCTAAGCCGCGGAGATGAGTTCCGCCACTCGTTACACGCTTATGTCGGCGTAATGTATGGGAACAGTTAATTGGCTAATCTGGCGCTAAAAACACTGATAAAAAACCAACGTTTCGACAGTATGAAAGCGACAAAGAACTCGAAATGAAGCACATCTATAAGGCTCTGAATTTTAACGGTTATCCTGCTCGGTTTTTAAATCAAAAGTTGAATAAAGCTAAATTGGAAGTTAAAAAGGTTAATCAGCAACAAAGTCAAACAGATGTGCGTGGCTTGGCAACCTTACCGTATATACCTAAATTATCGGAATCGATAAAATTTGTACTAAAGTCCCATGGAATCAAGACTGTTTTCAACCCCCCCCAAAAGATTGGTAATACGCTTTTTTCCCACAAGGACATGGTTGACGCCGAACATCACCAGGGCGCAGCGTATAAAATCAAATGCGCAGATTGCAACCAATGTTATATTGGAGAAATCAAGCGTTGGTTTGTCACCAGGAAAAAAGAACATATGCGTGACGTCAGACTTATGAAACGGGACTCAACAGCATTATCAAAACACGCCATACAATCGGAACATGAAATTGACTGGAAATATTCTGAAATTCTTGACCTTGAAAATGATTATGCTAAACGAAAATTTATCGAATCATATTTTATTTACTCGCAAAATAATTGTTTAAATGACAGAGATTCTGTAGCCTTTCCTCATGTATATCAAAATTTGTTCGCTCCAATTGTTCGTTCCAGTTCTGCATGAGAAGCTTCATAGTTGCGTTGTTAATTAATTTGGTTTCTGGCATTGCTTGGACGCAGCGATGTCCTGCTGATCTACTTGGTTTTCATGTTTCAATTGGTGCATTTAAATTTAATTACAGGACTTTGTTTTTGTTCTAAACACGTGACTTTGCTGTATTTATAGTGCTGACTCGTCTTTATTGCTTTTTTGTACCCTGATCGAAGGCAGGTAGTTCATACTGTCGAAACGTTGGTTTTTTATCAGTGTTTTTAGCGCCAGATTAGCAAATTAACTGTTCTTAACATTTACTGGCCCCATCAAAAAATATGTAATGTATAAGACTTTTAAACTATTGAAAGATTAACTTTTCTGTAGTTTTTTTACAGTTTAAAAAAAACTGCTTTATTTCTGTTTTTTTACAGTTTTTTACCAGCTCTAAACAGTTTTTAAAAAAATTTTCAGTTTAAAAAAAAACTAACGTTTTTTGACAGAAACAACTTTGTCTTTCTTGGTCCAATATGCTTTTTAGCGACTCGGGGATTTCCCACCATTACAATCCTATAACTTTGGAGAACACCACAGACGAAGTGAAGCAACGTTTTAACAACTACTACAAGCTGGTAAGCGCTCGAAATAATTTGTCAAACGCGGAGCTGCGAACTCGCTAACATTTAATCGAGTCAAATTCGAGTTCACTAAAAGATTTGTCGGCAGCGTGGTCGAGTGGTTCTGAGCGTCGTTTTTACGACGGCCATGATCGCAAGGTTCACGGTTCAACTCCCACCGAAGCCTCGTTGTTGCGTCCTCGGATAAGATGCATCACCACAATTTTCGCTGCTTGGTGGAATCTTAAAAAGCAGCAAATTGAAGAATTTAAAAGCAAAATTCAAGCGGAAAACTTGGAAACAAGGCAACTCCTAAGCGATTCTGGATTCGTCCGATGCATAGCGCCTTCGTCGCTTCCTTGTGACAGAAGGTTAACAATGGAGAAATCATCACTACAAATTTGCTAACCTAGTTG
Organism: Trididemnum miniatum; assembly: GCA_964006365.1. Taxonomy (NCBI): domain Eukaryota; kingdom Metazoa; phylum Chordata; class Ascidiacea; order Aplousobranchia; family Didemnidae; genus Trididemnum; species Trididemnum miniatum. Next base: position 2,698,203 of record OZ023239.1, on the reverse strand, counting down.
AAGTGCTTCATTTTTAATTTTGGTAGTTCCAGCTTGAGTTCAGTCATTTCTACTGAGTTGATGTGAAGTTCAAGCAATTTTAGTCAAATTTTAGATAATTTTAAAACTAGATCAATATTTTTCGAGATCGAGTTCAGAAATCTTCGGCTTTCAAGTTCAAGTTTGAGTTGGGCAAAAACGACTAGAGTTAAGTGAGTTCAAGGTCGCAGCTATGGTCAAAAGGCACACTTGAAAATAACAATGCGAGATACAACGTTGCAAAATAACAAGCGTATGAGCAACACAGCTCCGAAAAAACGTCGCAGCGTTGGCAACACTCTGTGCGACTTGACCGGCCCAGGAATCGAACCCAAATTTCCTGCACCGATGTCTTTCACCTCTACGCCAACCGGCTATTAATACGTTACAATGCATCTAGGATATTGCTCTGTACAAGCATTTCAACGCCACATTATGGAGGAAAGTGGATGAATACGGCAGAGAAAAGATGGAAAAAGATGTTAAGTATCTTAGACAACTGAGAAAACACCAAGAAAAAACAAAATCAAAAATTTCTGTTCATGAAAGCCGTAAAGATGACACAGTACAAGCAAAAAAGCAAAGATCTTTGGCATTTCAAAAAATCAATCTAGATTACAGCCCTGATCGATTGGCTCGTATTCTGAAAACAAAACTCAGCGAGGACAAAAGACTTAGCGCACAACTGGTAAATCAAATAACTAAATCTATGGTTCAAAATTACGGAGGTTGTCCTGTGTAAGCGGAAGATAGTTACCGGTTAAGGTTGCTTTGACCTCCTCAGCGTGGAAGACAAAAATCTCTCCAACTGGTGAAAAAATCCACTCAGTTCCAAGCGAATGAAAATGAGCTGCCATCATTATTTCGCAACGAACCTAGCCGCTCGAGAATTCATAGCTTTTACCTTAACCCAACATAGCTTCATAAACTAGCGTATCGCAGGGTAAATAAAACCAAGTAGGTGTTCCATATATTTTTGGTGTAATTGAAAAGAAACTGCTGAACGGACCTACCATTAAGGATCAATAACCACTCGCGGTGCCGCCTGTTTCATTTACTGACAGACAGCCACCACTAGCCTGCTGCTTACCATGCACTGTACTTGTACTTTTTTCGTTTGTTTCGCAATTTCTACGTTTGTTGCGATTACATTTCTGCTTTGTTTGCGTCTTCTGAACGAAAAAATCTGTGATTAGCACTTTTAGATCAACACCAAATCGTCATGATACTCGCGGTACAACGTCGAAGCGTGTACCGAGTGGCGGGGTTCATCTCCGCGGCCTGGGCAACACAGCTCCGAAGAAACGTTGTAGCAATGGCGAGCCGTCGGCAAAACTGCGTTATATTCGACGGGCCTGGAATGGAACTCCAGACCTCCCGCATCTTCAGCGGTGACTTTAACCACTACGCCAAACTTAATAATCTTTCCAAATAACAAAACACTGATTATACGTTTACGGTTTACTGCTTTTGGATAAAAAACACATAAAAATTAAAACACATCTCTCACAAAAAATACATATTCATAAGCAGAAATCTAAAGCATAGCTGAAGGTTGCGATATAAGGACGATGGCTTACAGTATCGTAATATCTACGGACATATTCACCGAATAATCAAGTCACCATGCAATGATATCACGAAGTTTGATATAAAACTGGACAAATGAACATGAAAGGTGTTGAAATGACTGTTGTAGCTAGAAGATATTTCATGCGCTAAATGTGTTTTTCTCCAATATACCGCATTTTAAGGACCATAAGGCGCACTGTCAATTAACAGCTTTGATTTTTTTCGTACATAAGGCGCACCAGACTCCTAAGATGCAACGGTTTTTGAAAAATATCAGGTTACCGCATAAACCTCATTAAACAACACAAGTCGATACATTAATGGCAATAAAGCACTACCTGATCCATACAGTAGACGCACTGATGGCTTAAAAAGCGCACGATCAATTTTTTGGGAAAAAAGATTTAAAGTGCGCCTTACGATCAATAAAATACGGTAGGCGCAATCGAATATCAGCAAAACCATAGCCACGAAACAGACAGGTTTAGGTAAGCAATGTATGTCAGTTTGGTAAGCAAAACTAGACATTTCGGTAATATAGATTTAGCTGTTATCATCAGCAGTGTAAGCAAGGCAGCACAAAACTGAATCTTACAACTTGCCTTGCTTACACTGCTGATGATGACAGCTGAATCTATGTAGTCGAAACGTCCAGTCTTAAGAATTACCGTCGCTTTATTTTTCCTCCATCAGGTATTTTCGTCCCATATTATTGCTTTTAAAACAAATTCTATTCTACAGAATTATAGTTGACAAATACACGACTGCGAGCCATTGATTTGCTGATTATGTGGGTTAACTTTTGACAAGTCAAAAAACTTTTTTTCCAAATCGTGAGCAAAAATAACAGAAGCTAGGTGTTGTCAAATGCGATTTACAGCTCGAAACCTGGTTTAATGAGTAGCACAGTGGTCTTCTACCTTTGCGGTGGAGCGGAACCCCAATGAAATATTCCAGAGACTCGAGGAAACCTGTGCATTAATCTAACTTTCTAATTTACTTAAACCCAGCTCTAAATTGTCAACTTGCGGAATCCCTGGACAGAACTGGCCGAATCCCGTTGAAAACCACTGGTCTAGCAAATCGCCGAACACAAAAAACTTGTACCTTATGTGGCAAAAACCAATTTTTTTACAAAGATAAACTCGTGTAATCATACACATGATCACGAATACTGATTAATCATTACATAATCTGTATATAAGATAGCGTATATGGACAGCACAAGCAGCATGCTACTATATTAATGGCATAATTCAAACAAAATACACTCAAAAAAACGTCCAAAGAACGAAAAATCCAGTTTAAGAGAAATACTCTAAGCATTCAAAAAATAGGCGTTACATTGAACGCAATTTTAATATCATAATTGAATTAAAAAACATCTTTTTAGGAAGTAAAATAAAGCCAGAGTAATTACAACAGGACGTTTCGACAACATAGATTCAACCGTAATCATCAGCAGTATAACCAAAGCAGTTTATAACCAAAGAAGAAGCTGAAACTATGTTGTCGCAATGTCCATTAGAAATAATTCCTGTGGCATTATTATTCTTCCTTAAGCTATTTTCGTCACACACTTATTGTATTCCGAAGTTAAATACTTTTTAGTTTCAGTAGTGAAGCAATTTAAGGTGAGTTTACCGATACGCGACTAGCAGCACGCGCAGAGCTGGAAAACTAGAGGCTCGTCACGAACAAAAGAATTCGACACAATTTAAAGACCTTTATTTAGACAAGAGTCCGATCTTTGATCACTAGCAGTAAAATGTGAAATCAAATAGCCTGGGCCCTCTCATTGTCTCAAACCGGCTCTGGGCTCACGACAACAATTATTATGTAAGGAAAGAAAGCAGGGTTTCGCGTGCAAGGTGAACAGGAAAACAAGATGGGAAAAAATTGACGCTTACCGCGTATCACTAAACGCACCTTAACAATCACAAAGTTATGACGAAGACCTGCTTCTTTCACTTCATAATGCTGGAGGAGACGAGTAAAATCTAGACACTCAACGTGAAATCTCGCGCAGAACATCCAACGTAAAGCACATATCATGCAATACATCACACATTAAAATTAACAAACAAGATCACTGGTAAAAAATACCGCTAGGAATTTGCATTGCTAGCTTGAGTAGTGCAAGCATAGGTTTTGTCGTCACTTTAAGCTGTGACCAACCTCTATTTGCTTGCAGAGGAGCAGAAATACAGACCATCGTGAGCCGAAAATGGCTTAAGAAGGGAAGTAAAGTCGCAGTAATTCTCAAAACTGGACGTTTCGACAAAAGAGATTCAGCTATCATCATCAGCAGTGCAAGAAAGGCAGTACAAAACAAACAGCAACGAAAGAAAGAAATCTGAAAACTTTCAGTTTCGTTCTGCCTTGCTCACACTGCTGATGATGACAGCTGAATCTACGTTGTCGAAATGTCCAGTTAATTACCGTGGCTTTATTTTTCCTTCTTAAGATTAATGAGGGTATTCAGTCGCCGTGATAATACATTGATACAAACTCAAGCACAGATCAGAGCTAACCTAACCATTGACCATGAGATTTCAAGTTTAACCAAGTCAAGATTTCATCTATAACTGCGAAGAAGCGAATGGAAATTAAATAAGTTACCTTTAGCTAATGCTGGATGAAGTCCATTGAATGATGACAATGAAAGTTTGCACCAAAAAGTCGTAAAAAACACTTGAAGCAAAAGACAGACAGTTACCTTGTCCACATGTCCAATTATCGCGGGCTTTAAGCCCGGGGTTTTTGGTTCTAGTTTCTGCATCACAATCCATTTCTTGATGTCATAATCACCATTTTTAAATATGACATCAAGAAATTGATTATGATGCAGAAATTAGAACCGAGGGCCTAAAGCCCAGAATAATTGGACGCGTGGACAGACAATATTGATCAGTCGGCGTGTTCAACTGAATGCTTCGGGAGAATCATCAAGCAGGGCAAGAAAGAAAAATGCTTAATTTGAAGATTGTAGAGCCGCAGACTGAAGCTTAATAGTCATGGTTACAAGCTCTTTAGCCGCTTTAGCAATGTCATACGCGGTCTTGATAATTTCTTCTGTGACCTGCGTACAAATTCGGTAAAATTATTTGACTAACCAAAAATCAAATTTTCACCATACTCGCGGCGTAAGCCAAAACGAGTGACGGGGATCATTTCCGCGGCATTATGCCTGGGCACCACAGTTCCGAAGAAACGTCGTAGCTGTGGTGAGCCGTTGGGGCACTAAGTCCGATTAGATATGCTCGGGATTCGAACACATTACTTTTCGCACCGATAGCAGTGCCTATATCCACTCTGCTAAGATACACTTGCTGAATCTACTTTCTTACACAAATTTAACTACTGACTTGCATTATCGTAACGCTCAAAATACTGCTTTGAGTTTAGGCGTACAATACAAAAGTAGACTTATTATTACCTTTTCACACTGAATGCTTGCTTCGTTACAGTAGTCTTTAGATCATTTCACTCTGGAAGTCCAAAGCTTGCTTGAAATGCTCCGCTTTGCAGCAGTGCATTGTTTCTACTCTATTTCCAGCTCACAGTTTTCACTAACAGCTAAATCTTATACTGAATTTGTACCTTCACAAATCTGTTCCTTGTAACATCACAATCCTGTTGCCCAGCAGAAGTTCTTTTCATCTAGAATTTCCGAAACACACACTTCAAAAGACTACACATTACACAAAGCCGTGCTCAGTTTCTAAACAGTTTACAAATTGCTTTCTGGCTTCGCTATGTTCTCCGCTATTTTCTTGTATACAATTCAGTATGGTACTGAAAAAGATAACCAATCGATCTCACAGTGATTTTTACGCTAAACGTGTGTGGACAAGTTAGGTAAAAAATATCAAATCTCCATTATACTGTTGGTAATACCACGAAACGTGTAACGGGTGGCGGGGTCCATCTTCCCGGCTTAGCGCCGGAGCAACACAGCCGCGAAGAAACATTTATATGTTGGTGTAAAAATATGGAACAAAATACCTGATTCGATCAAATTAAACACATACAGTCAATTTATTTAATAACTAAAATTGGACCTGCTAAACAATTAAAATTCTTCCTGCTCATTTTTTCATAGCTGACGACTGATCAAACCCATATTAAACCCATTGCTAGCTAAATTCAAAAAGCACAAATGCTGAATTATGAATAAGGGTGTGGCACTGTGGCTGCTTGACTTGAAGACCCTCAGACGGTCACTTCACAGCTTCCCTGACGCATAGATTCTCAACAATTTTTTCCGTCAAATTTACTGTTTATTTTATAAATATTTTTGATTTTGTTAGTCTATTTAACACTTGCACTTTATATTTTTCAATTCTCTTTTTTCTTATTATTGCGTGGAAAGTTATTTAATGTACGGTAATGCGAAGAAAAAGAAATGAATCTGAATCACTGCAACGCGTGGCGAGTCGTTGGCGACAATGTGCTCGATTTGACGGACCCAGTAATTGAACCCAAGACTTCCCGCGCCGAAAGCGATGTCTTTAACCACTATGCCAAGGATGAAAATCACAATCTTTATTTCTTTTGTTATTTCAAGCCACTTAATTGCAGCTTAGGATTTTTGTGGTAGTGAAGTACATACATCATGGAGATGACCTAGATGATGATGATGATTTCTTCATCTTTATCCTCCTATCACGAGAAAGCGACGGAGGCGCTATGCGTAGGACGAATCCAGACTCGCTTAGGAGTTACCTTTTGTTTCCAAGTTTTCCGGTTGAATTTTCTTCTGACTTCTTTAATTTGCTGCTTGCCAGATTCCACCAAGCAGAGATAATCATCGTGAAGCATCTTATCCAAGGACGCAACAACGAGACTAGGTTGGGAGTTGAACCATTAACCTTGCGATCATGGTCGTCGTAAAAACGACGCTCCGAACCACTACGCCACGCTGCCGTCTAGTTGAGCATCGAACCCGCGAAGCCAGCTTCGGAGCCCAATGCACCAACCACTCGGCCAAAATCACAATCTTGTTGCGCTGATCGATAAAAACAACTAACCTGTTTGGAATTGACTGCAGAGTTTTGATCGCAGACATTTTGGCATCTTCCTTTCAACTTTTCCGCTCCTAGCACAAGTCTATTTATCACTGCTGATAATCCGTCGTCGTTTGGAGACTGAAACGTTAAACAACATTTTACCATTGCAACTTTGCTCAATCTTACTAACAGCTCAGAAGCTGTAAACACGGGTTCCATTCCGAGTCAGATCATACCAATGACTTTAAAACTGTTATTTCCAACTTTCCTGTTTGACGCTCAGCATTAAAGGGACATTGTGGAGAACAAGTTTGAAAGTTCACTTGGTGTGTTGGGAAAGCACTTAGCGGAATTTCCCATCTCAGGGTGGTAGGCAGACGCCGGGAACTCCAAAGCGAGCTTGTTTTTTGATTGCTTTCTGTGACAGGAGGTTGAATATGCAACTAAATACAAAAAAAATTCTTGGCTGAAACATTGCCTTAACTTTGTTTAATTTTACCTCCGGAAAAAGTGCGTCGATTTCTCTGATAGCAATCAATATGTTTTCTGCACAGTTCAAATACTTTTCTATTCTCCCTTCCTTAGCAGCTTGAAGAAGATTTTGGATGTTCCTAGTTACCTGCAATGCGAATAATATCGTAACAGAATCTTATCCAATCTGACGGCCAAGTAGATGAAGCGTCTGTTAGTAGAGCGGTGGAATCTGGGTTCCACTTCGCACTGCGGTGGAATCTGGGTTCCACTTCGCAACGCGATAAAGAATACGATAAGATGAAGCAAATATAACAACGATACAAGAACAGAGAAGAGGCAACAAAACGATTAACGTTATGGCATGCAGGTAGGAGAAGAGGCGTTAAAAAAAAGAGTAGGCACGGTTGCAACACCCAGAAAATATATCACCGAGAATAAGCATACCTTCAAAGTTTTTAAAACTTAATAATTTAGTAGAAATTACCCACGCAAAACTTTTTCGATTTGAAAACAATCTTTCAATCGTGGTGGTAAAGACATCGGGGGGGAGCGTGAGGTCTGGGGTTCAACCACGTGCCGGTTAAAGCGGACGCAGCGTCGCCAACGGCTTGCCACCGCTGGGTCGTTTCATCGTAGTTGCGTTGCCCAGGCGCTAAGCAGAGGAGATGCATCTCGCCACTTGTTACATGCTTCGGCGTAATACTGCGAGTATCATGAACTTTCACATCAAATTAAATCTTCATTTAACTCGCGGTATTACGGCGAAGCGTGTAACGAGTGGTGGGGCCCATCTCCGTAGCTTAGTTCCTAGACAACACACTTCCCACCAAAGCGGGAATCGAACCCAAACCTCTCGCGCGTTAGCGGTGTCTTTAAGCACAACGCCATTCGGCCTGCACAATAAAGCTTCGACGTTTTAATACCATTCGGAGGCAGCTTACCGTCTGACTAATCATTTCTTCAACTTTATGAAGAGTTTTTGTTCCACACAGTTGCTCTGGAGACTTCTCCGATGAAGAAACTGCTTTAGCGTCACCAGGCGGCTGGAGCGCACTTGGCGCTGCCTCGACCGCCCCCAATTTTTCAGAAGCAATGTTGTTGCTTTCATTTGTGTTTAAAGACTCAGGAACAGTTTTAGGTGACCTGGAAAAGAGTTTTTGAGAAATTTTTTGAAATTAGTTGAATAATTTATTTTCTAATTGCGAGAAAACGATCAAAGCGCTGTAACGAGCTCGCTTAGGAGTTGCCGGTCATCTGTCTACCACCCCTAAGATAGGGGGAATTCCGTTAAATGCCTTTCCCAACGGCACAACAAATAAACTTGCCGGCTTGTTCTCCACACTGTACCTTTAATGCTGAGCGCCAAGCAGGGAAGCTGTGAGTGTGAATACCAATTCAACAGTAATTGGTTTGGCCCAACTCGGAATCGAACCAGAGTCAACTGCTCCAGAGGCGAACGCTCTTAACACTAGGTCATCGTAGCTGAAAATTGTCACTGCAACAAACGTAAAACTGCTTACGTTTTTTCAACACTGGTGTGTTCAACAGGCGAAACTTCTTTCTTTCTTGTTTCTTCATTCGTTACATTGTTATCATAATCACTCCCCACACTATTATGGGGACTCCCCGTCCGTGCACGGGGTGGTTTCTTGACAACTTTGTCTGTTTCCTAAAAACAAATTTTTAGTCCATTCAATGAAAGCTATGCAAAATGCTGCATGCCGGTCGGCGCAGTAATTGAAGATATCGCTATCGGTGCGGGAGGTCTCGGGTTCGATTCCAACGTCGGTTAATCCGGACGCTGTGTCGGCAGTGGCAAGACACTGCTGCGTTTCTTGGAAGCTGTGTTGCCCAGGCGCTAAACCGCAGATGTCACTCGTGACACGCTTCGACGTAATATCGCGTAGATAACGAAGTATTTGGTTAAACAAATAGTCCCTAGAACTATGTTAAGCAGCCATGTAATATTCATGGTGAAATTTTAAGTTTAAAAAATACGCACGGAAGTAGATCAGCCGTTTGGCGTAGCGGCTATAGACATTGCTAATCGCTATCGGTGCGGGAGGTCTGGGCTTCGATTCCCGGGCCGGTCAGTGTCATGAACGACTAGCCGTCGTTACGATGGAGCTGTTTTATCCACGCGCTAAGCCGCGGAAATAGACCCCGCCTTCAGTGTAATTAAAATTTGATTTGAAAAATAAGAATTAATGATTATGAACCTTTTGAATAGGAGATGTGAGGTTGAGAGCGATAGGAATTTTGTCTGGAGTAATTTCAGGATGCTGGGTTTCGTGAATTGTTCGTCTTCTTTGTTCATGGCTGTCAGCAGAGGCAAGCGACGACTGACTACCACCTACGACAGTAAAAAAAAAAAACAATCACTCGTAATAACAACCAGGCTTGATCGAAAATATTGCCAAAACTTTGAAAAAGGCTGCGCGACGGGTTCGATTCACGGCTGGAGCTGATACCATTTGACAAACATTCTGATTGGCGAGTGACAAGAAGAACGCAAGCTTGCTTCGCAGTTTCACTCAATGTGGTGAATTTTCCGTTCAGTGTCATAGTTTCCTCGCTCACGTTTACCCTGTTCACATGCACGTACAGTTTATGTGATTCTGAAACCCAAAGGCTTTCGGCATCACAATCAATTTCTTGATGACATAATCAAGAGATCATGACATCAAAAAAATTATTGTAATCCAGGAAGCCATGGGCATATGGAACCACTTAATTTGAACATGTGGACAAAGTCAATCTAGCCAGTTTCATTAAAAACAGCCATATTACTCAAGTAAATCTACTAGTATAAAATCACAAAAAATGTTGACTCAAACACATTTTCTGTTCACTCGGATAGAAATTTGGTTCAGTTCTTACAAGATTCATTTGGGTTGAAGACTGATGTAGGACGGGTTATGTGAGAAGCATTTGCGGCACGGGTTAATCCTGCTTTGGATTTGGCGTCGGTTGATTTGAACGCAGAATGTAAACCGGAGCTGACTTGGCTCTTCTGTTTCACCAACTCATGATTCTTTTTCGCCAAGTCTGTTACCTGTAAATGAAGAAAAGCAAACTGAAAAATTCGGCTATGCAGTAGCGTAGAGCAGAAATGGCGAACTACTGACCCGCGGGTCACTAAGTGACCCACTTGCACAGTTCCGTGACCCACTTGTAGTTTGGAAAATTTTACGAAAAAACGGTAACGAACATTAACGTAGCGAAGAAAAGTTTATCTTTCCATGCTGTGGCATTGAAGACGCGAACCTGGGTATTTCTGAGGCGAAAATCTTTTCTTTTTGCTCTTTGCACAGATTTCGGCAGAACTTGGGTTCAAGCCCTCGTTAATATTACACCCGTAACCCACGTTTTTTCGGTCCACGACCTTAAATTTGACCCTAAACTTAAAAAGGCTCGCCATCCCTGGTATAGAGCAACAGTAGTTCTCAGGGAAGTAACAGTTACTTTAAACACATCTCAGGGGGAGGGGTATCACCTAAAGTCAGTCTGCAGTTACCCTGTCCACATCCCTCATGACACAACCATGCTGGCTACATTAAGCAGTTGACCAAATAATAATTGCGACAAAACGCTAATGTCATCGTGACAATGTAGAACTTGTTAGAGCCATCTCTTCTACGTAATAGCATCTCTGATGGTTGAGTGGATATAGCGTCCGTTTCTGGAGCTGTAGACCCAGATTTGATTCCGAGTCGGGTCAAACCAATGACTTTAAAATTGGTACTCACAGCTTCCTGCTTGACGTTCAGCACCAAAGGGACAGTGTGGAGAACAAGCCGGCAAGTTTACTTGTTATGCCGTTGGGAAAGGCACTAAGCGGGATTCCCCCATGCTGGAGTGATTGAAAGGAAGCTGGCAATTCGTACGCGAGCTCGTTATAGCGCTTTGGTCGCTGTTTCGTGATACCGGAGAAAATATGCAACTAAATACAACACAATAATCGCTAATATCCATGCTACTAAACAATGCGATGATTTAGCCCACCCAGACAAGCAACTCGTATAAAAATTAAACCCAGGTCAGAAAATTGTTACTACCTTGTTACTTAAATATTTATTTTCTTCTTGTAATCTTGTCCTTTCCTCTTCAGCTTCGAAAAGTTTTTGTTTCAAATCAAGGAATTCTTGCAAGGGAACAGATGGATCTGGTTGGGTGGGCCGAGCAGCTGAAAATAATTGTGTTTACAACTGGCGTACGAACTTGAAATATTTATCGAGTTCGCAAAAAATTTGCAAGCCCATGTCGAGTTTTTCATCTTTAATTTTGCGAGTTCAAGTTCGAGTTCAGAAATTTGTACCGATTTTATACCAAGTTCAATTATTTTTTTTCGGGTTCAGGCTAAGTTTCAGGCATTTTTTTTCCGGTTCAGGATAAGTTCAAAACTCAATCCACTTTTTGCGAGTTCAAGTTCACGAATATTGGTTTCTTAAGTTTGAGTTCGGCGAAACACGCTGAGTTGAGTTTGAAGACAACATCTGCTGAATGACCGTTTCGGATTTTATATCTCATGAAAAAGTTTTAATACATACTGCAGTATTTTGGAGCAATGTTTTACGACAACCATGACCACAAGGTCATTAGTTCAAATCCAGACAATGCTCTGCGCTTGTGTTCTTGAATAAATTGCTTCACGATCAAAACTTCATTATACTTGCGGTATTACACTGAAGCGTGTAACGAGTGGCGGAGTCCGTCTCAGTGGCTTAGTGCCTGAGCAACACATTTCCGAGAAAACAACGCAGCAGTGGTGAGTCGTTTGTGAGGCTGCCTCTGGCCTGGGAATTGAACGCCAAACTTTCCACATCGACAACTATATCTTTAATCACTGCGCTCAGAAAAACTAACGAAATCAACAGTTATTAAAATACTATAATGCTAGTAATTGTGCCAGCAATGCTATGCCATCAAACTGGTTACCTGCAGAGCTTTCAATTGATTGATAGTCGAGGTTGTCATCAGGAGGCAGATCATATATCGGATCTTCATCTGTGACCTGATTGTGGTTCAAAATCTGGAAGTTTTGACTCAAATTGTGCAAGCCCCCTGAAATGCACGATATTTCAGTGCACATTCTGAAGAAAGACTTAAGTTCACACGTAAACTATGATCACAGTTTTCGTAATCAAGTGACAAAAAAGTAAAAAAATTGCTGTACAGTCAAACCTCGGTTATCGAACACTTCTGTTCTCGACCAAATCGATTTTCGATCAAAAAATTTGAGAATTTTATGTTTCAGACTTCCGAACATAAATCGGATCACGACCAAACCAAGCGAATGCAAACAGACTGATGGCCTGTGCCCATCGCTTTTACCAAGGTTACATTAATTCTAAATTTCGGATTTCGAACAAATTACATTTCGAACGACCATCTCGAACGGATTGCGTTCGATAACCGAGGTTTAACTGCACAAGTTAAAGTGAGGTTTAGTTTCTTATGGTAGAGCTTGAATTGCATTTGTTTGAATTAAATCACTCCACTCTGTTTCGCTGTTGTCGGCTCCTCAGGTGGTAGAAGGTTATCTATTCAGGTAGAATCATTATACCGCTTGAGGAGTCGACAATAGCGAAACAGGCTGCAATGGTCTTATCACATTTTCTTCAACTAAGATACGAAAAACTGCAACACATAACGAAATGCAGGTAATTCTTACACAAAGTACACTTTTATACAGCGAAAACAATAAAAAAATATAACACAAATCTGCACCAAATAAGCTCATATCAAACACCACTGTAAGAGATTAGTATTAATCCAGGCTTAAAAACTACTTGTTGTTACCGATCTCATTCAAATAATTTACAGCGAATCTTATTCAAATAATTTATTGGTAATCATAATCAAACAATTCATTGCCAGTGTTACTCATACAACTCAGCGTAATTCTTATTCAAATAAATTATTGTCAATCTTATTTAAACAACTCATTGCCAGTGTTACTCATATAATTTAGCGCAAATCTTATTCAAATAAATTATTGTCAATTTTATTCAAATAATTTATCGTCAATTTTAATCAAATAGTTTATTGTCAATCTTATTTTAATAATGCATTGTCAATCTTATTCAAATAACTTATTGTCAATCTTCTTTAAATAATTTACTGTCAATTTCATTTAAATGTTGTATTGCCAGTCCTATTCACATAATTTATTGTCAATCTTAATGAAATAAGTCATTGTCAATCTTGTTCAAGTAGTTCAGTGCCAATCTTATTCAAATAATTTATGGTCAATCTTTTTCCAACAATTCTATTTGAATTTAGTGTTTTACTTGACAATACACAGCTCACCGCTAATAGTCTGTCGTCTAACGATGTCATACAATATATCGGCAGTAAGGATACCCAGCTCATGGGGAGTAAATCGCGCCAATTTTTGTCGACCTTGATTTCTAAATATAAAACAATATTGGTAAACAACAAATATGAGACGAAAATAACTCAAAAAGGAAGAATAAAGCCACAGTAATTCCTAAAACTGGATGCTTCGACAACATAGATTCTGCTGTATCCTCAGCAGTGTACGCCAGCTTCAGTTTTGTTCAGCCTCGCTTGCATTCTTAATGATAACAGCTGAATCTATGTTGTCCAAAGGTCAGTTAAAAGAAATACTTTATTTTTCCTCCTGAAAATATTGGTAAACAAATAATATTTTCAATCTATCGTCACGTTACAAGCGAACAGTCATATAATGACTAGTACAACGTTTGTAAGGTAGCTAGAGTAAATTTCAAAGGGAGACAACGAAGTGAGCTTGTGCTCCATGAGTCAGCAGTCACCTTGGTATATAATACATGTCAAATGTCAAAAAAGCTCCAGTCTTGAATCGAACCCGTCACCCCAAGACCAGCAACCACAGCGCGGTACCGCTAAGTCGTGTCGCTATCATTAAGTTAAACTTTAACGTTAAAAATGCGTACAAAATTACACAAGAAAACAAAATGAAATCAAATCTTCATTGCACTCGCAGTACTACGCCGAAGCATGTAACGAGAGGCTTAGCGTCAGGACAACAGATCTCCGAAGAAACATAGCAGAGATTGCGAGCCGTTAGCGACAACGTGTACGATTTGAACGGCCCAGGAATCAAGCTCCAGACCTACCGTGCCGGTAGCGATGTCTCGTAACCACTACGCCCATCGGGCGGCCAATGCCAGAGAGCCATTGTTAAAGGGAAATTACCCTGTCTTACCTGGTGGGAGAGTATTCGGGATGAAGAGGAAGAAAAGGGACAGCAATGTGATCATTCACATTGGGGGTTTTACCCCCTCCATGTCTGGCCTCCTGCCACAGTTTTTCTGTTTCCCTTCTATCAATTTCATCATACACATCCATAGCTAGCTCCTCAAATACTTGATTGCTTAGCTGGAGTAAAATTAAATTTTAAAATCAATCATTATTAATGCAGATCAAGCAATGAAGGTTTATATACCGAAGTCTATGCAGTCTAGTTATTAGGCTAAGAGAGTGATTCAAGCTTATAAATCTACATACTGGAAAGAAATTCAATCAATGAATTGCACTTGAATCTAACCTATCAAGATCTTAGGCTGAATCTAACATAATCAGAAAAATTTGATTACGAATGGGATTCGAACCCTCGCCGACCAGAGACGTGTCACCAGCCCAATGGTTGCGGCGAGTCTTTACCATAGACACGGCCTTAACCACTGATGCTGGAGAGCCGATTTTCTCATATATATGTTGACTAATTTATCGCAAGCGACAATAGGTTGCAGCCAGCCAATTCAGCAGCCAGCGAATACAGCTACTAGATTCAAGTTCAAATCATTAATTGAAATTCCATATGTTGAAATCAATCATTCAAGGATACCGAATGCACGATAAAATGAGAGTGCTTTAACCAAACTGCAGATAAACTAATGTCTATTGATGGTATAAGGGCTATGAGCAATACATTGCAATAAATAATTTAGCAGATATACTGCATAAACTTTGTAACAAAACCATCTCAACAGGTTTGTTCATTTACATAATTCAAAAAATCAAATCCTCATTATACTCGCGGTATTTTCGACGAAGCGCGTAACGAGAGGCGAGGTTCATCTCCACAGCTTAGCGCCTTGGTAACACGGAACGTCGCAGCGGTGGCGAGACGTTGACGACGGGGTCTTATTTGGCCGGCCCGGGAATTGAACCGAAGATCTACCGCAACGATAGCGATTTCCACAAACACTGTGTTAAACGGTTGGTTTACATTTATAAATATAAGGATAATACCAATAAAAGGGTAATGCATTGTTACTAGCTTCTGGGCTATAACTTCTTTCCTGGTTCAGAAACATTCCCTAACTTGTTACATTACGATTTCACTCAGTTTGATGACGAAATTCAATTCAGCGTAGCAAAATCTGGAAGTACTTACAGCTTGTAATCGCTTCTTTCCATCTACTCCTACTCCATTGTCTCGACATTTCTGAAGAGCGTAATGATTCTTCTGTTTGTGATCTAACAATGGTTCAAAGTTACCACAAAAAAAAATCAAATCTTCATTGCACTCACGGTATTACGCCGAAGCGTGTAGTAACAAGTGGTGGGGTCCATCTCCGTGACTTAATGCCTGGGCAACACAGCTCCGAAGAAACGTCACAGCGGTGGCGACACTGCGTCCAATTTTACCGGCCCGGGAATCGAACCCACAGACCTCCCGCACCAATAGCGATTAACAACTGAGCCAACTGTACGGTTTTACAAGGTCACTATCAAATTATTTCAAGAAAGATATATTCGCTAAGAGGAGAAGTACAGATGGCAATAAGTAAAATGGCTCGATATAGTTCCGCTTAAATGGGAGACATAAAGATTCAAATATAAGCCAAGTTCTGTCAATTTTGATCAATCAAAACCGCTAAATCTACAGCTTTTTACACGGTTTTTTGGATCAAATAAATTTTGCAAAATGCTTTGCTTGAACTCTCAAGAAATTAGTTAGACAGCAGTTTTAAATATATATAGCTTAAATAGTTTTTTTTATAACAACCCATAAGCTTGCTTTACACAACTGATGTTGTCTGTGGTAAATCAAGAAGAAATGGCAAAAGTGAAAACTGTAAAGGCTGAACAGATTCCTAACACTGGACGTTTCGACAAAATGGATTCAGCTGTAATCATCAGCAGCGTAAGTAAGGCGCCAACACTACTGATGATGACAGCTGAACCTGTGTTGTCCAAACGTTCAGTTTTGAGAATTGCTGTGATTTCATCTTCATCCTTAAAGTATTTTCGTCCCATATTTATAATATTCCGACATTACGAGGTTAGTAGTAGTTATTACTGTATAATAACATTATACAAAATCTTTAAAAACTATTAAATTTTCAAGCAAAAACTCAAGGTCAAATTAAAAGCACAACACTTAATTAAACATTAACATATTTATTTATAAAATAGATACAAAAAAATGCGAGGTTTCACAAGGTAAAACGAAACCAAATATTCGTGAGCTGTAGGTTTTCTACTCCATGTAGACTTTTTCGTTTGTTAAAACAAAAAAAGTTGCAAGGGTCAACGTCATGTTTCCACAATAAAAAAGTCTCGCAGTCTGGAATAAGTCTAGCCTGAATATGCCTTCATAGCAAGGCTGACGAGAATTTTCTTATACAAAATAGAGTGTTTGGTTATTTTTAAACGAAAACAAAACAAATCAATGGTACAAAAACCCAGTAGTTATTACAATAAGTTAAAGCAGACGAGAATTTAAATGAAGTGACTCGTTGCATTGTTTCCATACCTGGCTTGCTTCCCCAGACAAAGTTCGACATACGATCAGATAATTCATACTGCAATTCAATGAGACGGTCCGCAAGATCAATGTGTCCTTCAGTTCTGGCTAAATTTTCGGGTGTTAATTTATTCACGTCCAAACCAGCCGGGTCAGCGCCATAAGTTACAAGCAGTTCGACTTGTAACGCTTGACCTGCTTTGGCAGCCACGTGCAAAGGAGTATTTCCTTTTTCCTGGAAAGACAGAAATACGTAACTTAGTTCACTAAGAACACAAGACTTTGAATTTAGTTTTAGCTAGTGTAAAAGTGTCTAAACTGGATCGTTGGCGTAGAGGCTAACGGTGCGGTAGCCTGAGGTTCGATTACTGGGCCGGTCAAATCGGACACTGTGTCGACAAAGGCCGCTGCGATTTTTTTTCAGAGCTATGCTGCCCAGGCGCTACATTATATTTACATCCATACTGAAACGAAATAACAGATTACATATACATGCATCTTCAGTGGCATATTTATTCTCCTATCACGAGAAAGCTCAAAGTGCTATAACGAGCTAACTTGGGAGATGCCAGCCATCTGTCTACCACTCTAAGATAGGGAAATCCTGCCAAGTGCCTTTCTCACAGGCACGACAAGCAAATTTGCCGGCTTGTTCTCCTCACGGTCCCTTTCATGCACAGCGGTAAGCAAGGAAGCTTTGAATTATCCGACTCGGAGCCAAACCTCAGCCTACAGCTCCAGAGATACCACTCGGCCATCTGAGCAGCTCAAAATTTAACAATGAAAAAACACAGAAGGAAAAATACTAAATACAATGAGGTTAAGCAAAGTGGGCATTTTCATTTCATCTCAATAAAATCTTAGTAGTGAAATTCCAACTGCTTATATTATCAACGTCAAAATGAATCAAACCTTCATTATACTCGCGGTATTACGCCGAAGCGCGTAACGAGTGATGAGGCCCATCTCCAAATCCCCGCAGCTTACAGCCTGGCCAACACAGTTCCAAAGAAACAACACAGCAGTGAATCGAAACCAAGATCTCCCGTACCGACAGCGCGTGCTTAAAAACTGAGCTAACGGGCTAGTTATCATCAACATTTAAGCAAGCACATTTAGCGAGTGCCTTGGACAGTTGGCAATTCTTTAAAACGCAAATTTAACCAGGATTGAATGTGCCAAACATGAGTTAGTTCCAGTTAGTAGCGAAACGTGTTTGAAATCACCGAAATGCGGGTTTTGCAAAATAACCAGAACTACTGGCATGATTTGTCCAGAAACTGTTTACGCGGTAAAACTATCAGAAAGCGCGAACAGCTGATGACATTTAAATATACTTTACTACAAGCACTATATTTAGATATAATATATGTTGGTTTTAATGCTATCTAGCAATTCAACGTAGATATCATAAGGCTTTAGAATTGCTCGATTCTAAAAAAACTTGCAAATTTTATCGGTATTACAGTTTCTCGGCAAATAGTCGCAACACTAATTAGGTTAAACAATTTGACGTTTAATGCTTAAAACAATATTAGCGAAAAATTGTGCCTAACAAGAAAACCTGGCACTTCAAATTAATTTAAGGCAGCGTCTAGAGCACAGGCAGGTTTTTTTTTAAATGCTCTTAACTTTACGTCTATAACCTTATACCCAATCTCCCCACCTCTAATTGTGCTCTAATACCCCTAATTTTTAAGCTTCAAGTTACTACTGATGACCTCATACCAGCGTAACAACAGTGTCATGTCAAGAAACAAACAAGCAGTCTGGTGCAGTAGCGTTCTGATGATAAAAACCGGTCCGGAGCTCTTTAGTCTAGACACTACCCTACCTTCAATATGAAACAGTCGTAGCTCCACGTATCGTAACAACAAATTGAACTACGTTCCAAATCGAAGGTTGTTCACCTTTCGACAGGAATATGCGAGTTGCAACAGAATTTCACTTCACTAATGACTTTAAAAATTATGGAAAAATAGTAGTACTGGTGTCTTTTATTTCCGCATTGTCAACACGATAAAGAATATGATAAGATGAAGGAAATATAACAACGTTACAAGAAAAGAGGCAGCAAAACGATTAACGTTGTGGCATGCAGGTAGAAGAGGAGCTAAAAAGACAAGAGTAGGCGAGGTTGCAACACCTAGAATGACTAGTTCCAGGCAATACGTGTCTTGCAATCTAATCACATAGCGAATAAAACTACGCAAACATAACGTTGTACTTACTGGGTGAGAAAAATTGGCTTGAGCTCCCAAAGATAGCAATCTAAGACTGGTATCAAGATTGGCAGTTCGAACGCTAGAATGAAGTTGTTTTCCAAGATCTTCATCGTCTCGTCGAGGAGGGCGATGCACAAATGCAAGCTGCTCGTACTTTGCTCGAATGAAGTCGCTCTTAGTTGGACTAAAACAGAAACATGTTGATTAGCGCTTAAGCAACATCTACTGAATACGCAGCTGATTTATTCAAAAAATTGTCATATCTTCATTATACTTGTGGTATTACGCCAAAGCAAGTATGGAGTGGCAAGGCCAATCTCCGCAGCTTAGCGTCTGGGCGACACAGCTACGAAAAAAATCGCAGCGGTGACGGCACTGTGTCCGATTTGACTGCCTCGGGAATCGAACCCAGAACCTTTCGCGCTGATAACGACGTTTCATCCACTGAGCTAACCAGCCGGACTTCATATATATATCGAACATTTTTTTGCATTTTTGCAACAGATACAATTAAGCTGCGATCACACTAACTGAGACTTTGCGACCTTTGAGACAATGTGCAGGTTTATCTTACTATGACATCACATTCGCAGAAAGTCATGTCACAATAATAAAAACCTGCACAATGTCTCAAAGGTCTCAACGTCTCAGTAAGTGAGATCGCACCTTCATAGTTAACGTAGTCCTTTCAAAGTCATTTGCTTGTTGATGATACTTACTGAACTGAATCATTGGGATTCGGTTTTCGTTTTCCTCCTCTCATTTGAGCTGGGTCAAGCAAGGAGTGCTCCCAGATTGAATTAGCACCAACAACAGCAAGTTGATTCACCATACTCAATTGGTTAGGATGCCAATCACTTCGTTTTAAATGTTTAACCTAAATAAAATTAGAGTGCTAAAACTAGTATTCCATTGGCACAGTTACCGGTAGTCAAAAATGTTTCAACAAAGTTGGTTGTGTGCTTGCATTGTTGCAGCTCTTGCGCATATATTACCTGGTACAACCTATCGCGCTCGAACAAAAATGCACAAAAAAACTTTAGGGAGGAAAAATAGAGCCGCAGTAATTCCTAAACTGGACGTTTTGACAACCGATATTCAACCTAATCTATGTTGTCGAAACGTCCAGTTTTAAGAACTGCTCTGGCTTTGTTTTTTCTCCTTTAACTATTTTCGACCCATAATTATTGTACAACTATAAAAAGTTTGATCAATGGCGTGCAAACTCTCCATGAACTCGCATGTCACGCTTGAACATACACAAAATGATAAAAAAAATACACAAAAAAAAAAATATTCAAATACTCATAAATAATAGTCATATATTGTGGCTAGTGCTTGCACTGAAGTTAACTGTAAAAATGCAATCTAAGCAAAATGTCATATATCTATTTTTGAACTACACCAGGGGTGAGGAACCTGCGGCCCGCATAGCGTTTGAATGTGGCCCGCGTCATGATTTTGTTACGTGTACGTACGACACACCGGTATATCAGAAAAAGTTAATCTTTCTTAAAAACTTCTTCACGTTCAACCAGGGGTGTGCCGATTAATCGGTATCGGAATCGGCATCGGTGAGTATCGGCAATTTTTTGAGAATCGGCATAGGTAAAAAATGGCTGATACCTGATCGATTGTTTAGAAAAAATCTTTCGTGGATTTCATTGTTATTTTTGAAAATTATTTCATATTTCTTTTCCCTAGCCGTCTAATTTCATTTCCTCTAATCACCAGCAATTCTCATCACCCATTTCATTTGTTTTTGTACTATGAATCTGCACCACATTTGGTTTCCAGTCTGAACTCTTGTGGGTAGGTACGAACTAGGAATGCGCCGATTAATCGGTATTGTAATCGGCATCGTTGAGTATCCGCAATTTTTTGAGAATCGGCATCGGAATCGTTTTTTTTTTTGAGTATCGGCATCGGAATCGGCAAAAAATTTGGAATTGGTACATTCAGTGTTCCCTCTAGAGTGAGAAATTTGAGAAAAATGCGAAATTTTTGCGTAAATTTTTCTGATTTTGAACCAGAAATTAATATTATAAAATGCAAAACTGAAAAACTTAAACAAAAAACTTGAATATTTTAATGCAAGACTGTAGCTTGTATCTTGGAAAAGCAAATTTAATGCAAAAAATTAGTAAAAAGGGTCCTCTAAATAGTGAAATCTTTGGGCAAAACTTTCAATGAATTTATCATTTGGGCAAATTCGCACTAGTCAAAATCCTAGAGGAAACACTGGGTACATTCCTACATTCAACAACATGCTGCATTTGTGACGCAAAAACCGCGCAAAAGTCATTAATTTTACGTCAGTAAAGAATAACTCACAATGAAGTTGATAAATTTTCCACCTAAAACTGCGTATTTTTAAAGCGAAATTTAAAAATAAAAGTTAATGTGGCCCGCTTAAAATATTATGCAACCGATCATGGCCCGCTGTGCTTTACCGGTTCCCCACCCCTGAACTACACTTTTTGTTAAGTTGCAAACCAAACAAAATTCTTGAAGACATAACATCTAAAAGAAGGAGGCAGCTAACAAAAAAATTGCAGACGAAGTAATTCATTTGGTAATTTTTACAACTTCAATTAACTGCTATTTCTAGCAAGTATAAACTGCATGCTACATGCTGCTAATGATGACATCTGAATTCAAGCTGTCAAAACGTCCAGTTACAACCAAGAAAATGCTTATTTTGTATTTCGTTTGCAATACTAAAACTTATTGCAGTTATTATTAGTTCCCCTCTATTTGGCCATTTTCTACCGCAGTTGCACACACTGTGTTTCTAACATTTTTTTCGAAACCATTTTCGGTAAATTTAAAAAAAAACTAGTCTTGGTAGAAACGTGCTTTTTATACACCATATTGAATCTAACTGAAAAATAAGATCGCTAATCCTAAGACAAAGTCAACTCAGCATTTGTTAATATTTTACACTATAATGTAATTCCTTGCAGTTTTGGAGGGTAATTGTTTTCATATCATATATTGTAGATCTTGAAGAGGGCGTAATGCATCGCGTAAAACGTTTGAGTTTCAAGTAAGGTATTATGTTAAACCAGTGGTGTTACCACTGGGTACACCATGTTTCAAATAAAACTGCAACAATTTAAATGCTTGCAACAAACACTCTCAAAATACCTGAGACACATGCCTTCCCAAACTGCGATGGACACCAGCACATTCATTGCACATGTAAACTCCTCGATTAACTGAAGCCCAACATGGATCTATAATAATGACATATAACGCTAATGACTGTAAGCAAAACTACTAAACTTTCAAATCAAAACCATACCTTCATTATACTCGCGTTATTACGCCGAAGCGTGCAGCGCATTGCAGGTCCACCTCCGCGGCTTAGCGCCTGGACAACACTGCTCCAAAGAAACGTAGCAGCGGCAGGAAGCCGTTGGCGACACTGTGACCGATTTCATCGTTCTGGTAATCGAACCCACACCTCCCGCACCGATAGCTATGATCTTAGCAACTGAGCTAACCCACTGCCGTAGTGTAAAACGTATTCAATATACCAAGATTATCAAAGCTTTTCACAAAACTGTGTAAGAAAATTAAAACATGTTTTATTATGTCAAAATTCAAACTGTTCCAAAGATAATTATCACACCAAAATCGTTTTAACTGACTTTATAAAAATGACTTTAACACAAAAAACAGAAACCAATAGGACAAGACTGATGTTAAAACTTCCATTGAAATGAATGTTTTGAGCTCAAGCTAAGTAGCTATATTTACACTATGTTAGCAAGTTACCTGGAGTACTGCAGTCAGCACAGACATCCACTAATGAGCGACCTTTAGATTTTGCCATTCGTCTTCTTCAGAATATTCAAATATGCCCAGTAGAATGGACTGTGAAATATCAGTGAAATGCAAGCACTACCAATTTTATCATTAACTTTGAATAGGTGAAAAAGCAGCAATATTTGCTAAACAAAAACAATAATTAGCACAAAATTTAACGATTTTAAAGTGAAAAGAATATTCAAATAAAATAAAATCTTCCTCATACTCGCGATACTACGCAGAAGCGCGTAACAAGAGGTCCATCTCTGCAGCTTGGCACCTGGACAACACAGCTCCGAAGATGCCTTTAACCACTAACGCCAACCCGCCGGAAAGAATGGAACATTACTGGAGCAAAACGTAATACACAACGCTATCAAGCTTAATGAATCCAAGTGTGTCAAAAAAATAATCGATTTTTCAGAAAACACTCTCTAGTACACATGATAAAACCAAACAAATGCCAAAAAATTCTCAAACCCAATAGAGCCGGCGGTGACTTCTTAAAGTTGGTGCTAACTCAGTACGTATATTAAATTATCTTCACTAAAAAAGCGTCATTGAAATGCTTTAAACATGGACATCAGAAATGACATTACTAGTAAAAGTTTTGTCAGAAACAAGGACAAAATTCAACCTTACACGCTCAAAGTTAGATGTGATTCATGTATGCTGGAGTACTGGCGTAAAACAAGAAAATTACCGCAAATAAAAATGTTGCCAGGGATCCAAGCTATTTTGACGTCACACTTGCCGCTAGTGATCAACGATCAGACTCATCTCTAAATAAACAAAGATCTTCATGGTCAATCTCAAAAAAAGAGGTTCTCTCGTAATCGTGACAATGTCTACTATTTCTCTCAGGCTCCAAGACTTCAGCCTGTAAAATCGATCGGTGAATACAGCTCTAAGTGTAGCCCTAAAAATTTTAAAATGAGAAGGAACCGCAATCTATATCAGGAAATGAAATTGTGAACGTGAATTATCAGCATTATACAGTAAATCCTAAAACTGAAGTTGTAAACCGACGTTATGAAAAAAAAAAATTTTTGTCAAAACAAAACAGTAAATGCAACTGATATCGTCATAACAGCAGACATTCAAAATTTCGGAAAACGATCAAAAATCATATCAAATCTTCACTACACTCGCGATATTATATCGAAGCGTAACAAGTGGCGGGGTCCCATCTCCGTGGCTTAGCGCCTGGACAACACAGAAATGCAGCAGCAGTGGCGGGCCCTCAATGATAGTGTCTGATTTGACCAGTTAGGGAATCAAACTACAGACCACCTGCATCAATAGCAGTGTCTTCAACGACTGCGCTAAAAAGTCGTATTCCCATGAAAAGGAAGGCTGCAGCAAAGTAATTACAAAGCAAAAAATCTAAACATTATCTTTTGAAGACAATTCCTTGATGTATTCGTCCTTTAGTTTTAAAAGTTTATTTTTTCTCTTATCTGCGACTGCAGTTAATCTACGAGATTCAGCAAAAGCTCGAATACGCATGTCCGCGACTTGATCAGCCAATTCTGTTGCTCTGACGTTATACTGCGGTGAAAAATAATGTTGCAAATCTAAAAATTGTAATGCTCTTGCATATACTTCAAAATGATGATCACGGAGGTTATCAAGATGCTTTTGCCGTATTTTAACCTGTTCGATAATCTTTAAAACAATAGGAAAGTTCTTTCTGCGCTTTTGCAAATATTTTTGCTGCAGTTCTTTAATTAGCATCGTCCTTTCTACCAGTTCCGTTACTTTGTCGATGCATTGATTATCCATATCAATTTTTCGAATTAAATCATGTGTTTTTTTCAGTCTTTTGTCTTCAAGTGTTCCATACTCAACAGTAAACAACTTCTTTACCCTTTCAGGAGCATTATCAAGTTCTGATACATTTTCATATTGAAATAAAAACGAATCTTTATCCAGGTCTTTGCAAAAATTTTCCAGTGGTTTTGGATAAGGAGGTTTTGTTCTTTTACCACGAATTGATACAGCAAGAAAGGTTTGTCTGCATGGTAAGGACCCAAAAATAACAATATTTTTCAACATTATTGCAAAATTAGTTCTGGTTTATATTCATTAGCTCTCTAAACATAAACATTTATGTTACTGCACTTCATATCAATTTCAGCAATAATGAAAGTATTTTGAAATACAACAACCATGGGAAGAAAATAACTTTAGGAGAAAAAATATAGCTCAGATGGTCGAGTGGTGAGAGCGTCTACCTCTGGAGCTGTAGACTCTGGTTTGACTTCCAGTCATCTCAAATCAATGACTTTAAAATTGATTCACAGCTACCCTGCTTGACGCTCAGCATCACAGAGACAGTGTGGAGAACAAGCTGGCAAGTTTACTTGTGCCATTGGGAAATGCACTTAGAGGAATTCCTCCATCTTGATGTGGTAGACAGATGGCAACTCCTAAGCGAGCTCATTATATAACGCTTTGATGATTTTCTCGTAATAGGAGGACAAATATGCAGCTAAATACAAAAAAGCCACAATATAAATAGTTCTCAAAATTATTTTAGTACCGGTAATTATTGTGTTTTTACTTTTCCCATGAAGTATTACTAAGCACAGAAGTACCCACAGACCACAACTATCACGTGAACTAGAATTTTTTTGCATAACTTAGTTACTGGCAGCAATGTCATATCAAAAAAAATCGGAAATGTGGCAAGCAGCAAAGAAATCAAACCCAAACCCACAAAGTTGATACACTAATTTTTGCAAAAAACATTTTGCACCTATTAAGTTGAATTACCACAGACTGTAATGCATTGAGAATATAAATATATTCCCTTGAGTCTAGTATGACCCATACCAATAGCCTATATATTATTATTAAAGGGTGGTGGTGCCAGAGAAGACTGACCAGGTTCAACATTCACTGGCACATTGTGTAGGCCATTATTTAGGCCCATTACAACTTTCACTGCTTTCTCGTTTATTCAATTTACTACTGGCGATATTCAGCAAGTCTTCTGGCCTGCTGCAAATACTTTGCCAGGTTTATATTTAGTTTTTCGACCATCGACTTTATTGTAATAAATAATAGTAAATAACTGAGGTAATTTTCAAATTATATTGAACTGAAAATTCAACAGTAACTGAAGGAGACTGCAAAATGAGCTTGCGCTCTTCAAGTCAGCAACCACCCGTTTAATATGTCAAATGCAATCGGCTCCAGCCACAAATCGAACCCGTCACGTAGGATCTGTCACCTGCACGCAGTACCGCTAGGCCATGTCACTGACAAATTGTAGTTTATTGTACTTAATTGTAGTTTTTTCTTTACCAAAAACCTTCTTTCGTAAGGCTTGGTACAGTAAGTGCATTCTCTAACATGGTGATTTGGAGTTTCTTCTTCCAAGTTATATTTTGACCATGTCGATGATACGTCATGTCCAATGGTGTTTCTGTAAGTTGATGGGACCTGTGAGGACTTCAACACTTCATTTATTCTAGGTCTTTTGAGCCTCAAAAGTCGTTGAGTTAACTGGGGCGAAGCCCATCCTACATTTTCTTTTGTTCTGAACTAGTCCTTTCATTCTCTCCAAGATGTTTTCCATTTTTTGACACTCCAATCCTTTATCACAGCGCAACAACTACCATATGGGATTGAAGTAAAAGGTTCAGGCTCCAAGCAGCTTAATGCTGAACCTGATTGAGCCAAGATATCTGCTTTCTCATTTCCTTGGATGCCAATGTGGCCTGGCGTCCAGTAAATAATGACATCATTGCCTTCACCCAATATATTCAGGTTTTTGATGCACGTTAACACTGTGTTAGATTTCACAATATCATTTTAGAATGCCAGAATTGCTGCTTGGCTATCCACTAAAATTAAATGCCCAAATAAGCAGCAGCACTGTTCCCTATAAGATTTTAACTAGTGCGAATTTGCCCAAATATGAAAATCAATAAAAATTTGCCCAAACATTCAATGGGTGCAATTTAAGGTCTGGAGTAATTTTTGTTTAAAATAAGAGTTTCTATGGTAAAACACTTTCATTTGACACAAACAAATTTGAGCACTTTCAACTAATTAGCTTTCAAATCATTAGAGCAATGTGTCCCAAAATTTCTCATTTTTCTCAAATTTCGTACCTTAGAGAGAACACTGAGCAGCAGTTTTAAAATGGAATTGGTTCAGTAACATAACCTGATAACACCTTCTACGCAACATAAACCTATACATACAGCAGTACAGTATGACACATAAATGCATTTTTTGTATTTAGTCGCATATTTACCCTCCTTTCACGAGAGAGCGATCAAAGTGCTATAACAGTATAACGAGCTCACTTAGAAGTTACCTGCCAACTGTCTACCACACAAAGATGGGGAAATCCCGCTAAGTGGCTTTCCCAACAGCACAACAAGTATACTTGATGGCTTGTTTTCCACACTGTCTCTTTAATGCTGAGCGACAAGCATCAAGTAGGAAAGCTATGAATACCAATATTAAAGTCATTGGTTTGACTTGACTCGAAATCAAATCCCTATCTACAGCTTCAGAAGCAGACGCTCTTACCACTTGGCCATCTGAGCTGTTTTGCCAAATTTTGGGGGAAATTCACACAAAAACACCAACATTCTACCCTAATCCTAACCAAACCTGGGGGCTGATACTAGTCGTTACGGTAGCTGCTATTAATATTGTTACTCAAGGCCTATCTTACCTTATATGACAACCTGACAACTGGAGCTGTTTATTTGTCAGTCTATGAAAACTGACCCTATACAAATCACCCCTAATCCCATAGGCTACCCATGTAAGTTGCTTTTTGAAAGAGTTTCCATTAGGTTTTCATTAAGTCTACCGGTACCGGTAGCAGTCTAACACATACCCGTACCGGAACGGTATTGTCTAAACTAGCCCATTTTTAAATTTACGAAACTTAAACAACACAGAACATTATTTGAATATCAATTTTGAAATTGCTGCCATCCAGCCAACCAGTAATGATGCGGTAGCCTACCAGCACTGAGTACCAGTAGGCCTTAGCATTTTCCAGAGGCAGATACTAAGGTTACGCGACTGTAATATTTGTCTTTTTGGTTTACTTTATTATCTCTTCACACTTCCCCAATTGTACAATACCAGAGCATGACGAAGTAGCCTAATAAACAGAAAAAATAATTCTAAAAGGCAAATGTTACGATCACTCAGCTTTATCCACTTTGTTTTTTAAAAGATCACAGGCTATTTAAATTTTCATCTACTGATTCTCCATCATCATCAATTTATATCGATAACTTTAAGCAAAATGAAAAATAAACCAAGGTCAGTATAATTCGTCGCCAAGTAGACTACTGGTAATGCTTACCTATAGCTTGAGACAGGGCACCATCCTACCACTGAACCAGCTGAGAACCAAGCATTTTGGTACCGGTAATAAACAACATTAGCTGGGTAATTTTATCAATTTTGAAGTAACGCATATTACATACATTCACAGTGGCAATAAACTACTAGTCAAGTTTCAAGGTATTTAATGGATTATGAG
This sequence comes from Trididemnum miniatum, assembly GCA_964006365.1. Lineage (NCBI taxonomy): Eukaryota > Metazoa > Chordata > Ascidiacea > Aplousobranchia > Didemnidae > Trididemnum > Trididemnum miniatum. Next base: position 2,669,796 of record OZ023239.1, on the reverse strand, counting down.
CCAACACATTCAACCTAGAAAGCTGCTACGGTACTACCTGTAACCTCACTGGCTACTGGTAGCCTACCTACCGTACGATACCAAAGCAGCTTATTGAGCCGGAGCCGGATTTTTTACCTGGAAATTTGAAGCCATTTTGGCTGAATTTCAAACCTGGATTTATATAAATCGATACATTTACAAAACATTGTATTTGTATTTAGTTACATACTTATCCTCCCATCGCAAGAAAGCGATCAATGCGCTATGACGAGCTGGCTTAGGAGTTGCTGGCCATCTGTCTAACAGTAAGCTTTTGCCGATCAGATGGCTGTGTGATACAGAGCGCCTGCTTCTGGAATGGTAAACTTGGGGTTCGATTCCGAGTCGGGTCAAACCAATGACTTTAAAATTGGTATTCACAGCCTTCTTGCTGGACGTTCAGAATTTAAGGGACGGTGTGGAGAAAGCCGCCTAGTTTACTTGTTGTACCGTTGGGAAAGGCACTTCACGGAATTCCCCCACCTTGTAGGCTGGTAGACAGATGGCCGGCAACTCCTAAGCAAGCTCGGACAGCGCTTCGTCGCTTTCTCGTGATAGGAGGATAAATATGCCAATAATAATAAAAAAATAAGCGACCACACTAAGATGGGGGAATACCGCTAAGTGCCTTTCCCAACGGCACATGAAGTAAGCTTGTCGGTTTGTTATCCACACTGTTCCTTTAATGTTGAGCGTAAAACAGGAAAGCTGTGAATACCAATTTAACAGTCACTGGTTTGACCCTACTTGGAATCAAACCCATTTCTACAGCTCCCGAGGCGAACGCTTGGCCATCCGAAGCGAACGCTTTACAACTTGGCCATCCAAGCTGTAAAAAAATCTTACACAAAAGCATAACTTGTGAATAAAAGACCTTTAAGGTCTGTTTACACTAATTGCGATTTTAGTCCGATTTGCTGTCGCACGAAATTTCGTAAGATTTTTGACGTAAGCAGTTGACGAAAATATCTTCCACACAATTCAAACCCAAACAGTTTTGTTTCTTACCGGTTGTTTTGCAAAGCACCTAACGATTGTATTCTAGAATGCCGCGCAAAGTGATGTAGCTTTACGTCATAACCTCTAACTGTTTCCTAGCCTACGTCACTGTACGTACGAAAAATTTCATCGTATTCTGTGTAAACACACCTTTAAACTTTCGAACACTTCCACACATTTGTTTAATAAATGCCTGCATGCGGCATCAAATATTGTTGAGGAGCACACCTTTCAAAAATGCTCACCGTATGGCACTGCATGTTTTCTTTGTCCCCCTTTAACACATTCTTCATTTTGTTCAGCATTTATTGGCTAGTGCTGCTTCGTGAAAAAATGTTAATTTGCTTTTAACTTTTTGAATTAGAACTTTGAGGAAGAAAAAATAGGGAGGACACGCTTTCTTAGCCCCCTTGTCCCCCTCTCAACATGTTTTTAGGGGTGTATCCAGGAGGGAACTGCGGAGGCCGCGGCTCCCCCTTCCCCCCGCGCAGACAAATGCACAAAACTTTCGTGTTGTAAAGGCGATGCACGTGTAAAGGACAATCTGAGGGCGTGAAAATTGGACATCTGCGGACGTGTTGACCTTTTTTTGCTCTTCACTTGACTTTGGGCCGGAGAATTGAACATCTACGGACGTGTTGTTGACCTTTTTTTCTTGCTCTTCACTTGACTTTGGGCGGAAAACGGACGGTTTCAAATTGCCTCCTCCCTTCAAATTCCTGGGCATCCCCCTGTTTTTTATTTTTAAATATTTTACTCAACTTTTATCAACTAAATGCTACTTCTTGAAAAAGGGTTTATTTGCTTGAACTTTTCAAATTAGAACTTTGTTTCAAGAAAAAATTGGGCTAACATGTTTCCTTTGTTACCCTCTTCAACACACTTGTCATTTTATTCAACGTTTATCGGCTAGTGCTGTTCCCTGCGAAGAGTTTATTATCTGTAACTCCTAGAAGTAAAACTTTGCTTTAACAAAAATTTTGGGGGGAGACATTGTTGCACTTGAGTTGGCCCGCGTAGGGAGGACGAAGGACCAGCGTGTTCTTTTCTCCACTGCTCACCTTTAGACAGAGGGTTACGGGCAGTGTTTGTCTTTCCCTGTCGTAGTTCCCACAGCACTGCAGTGTGGTGTCGAGAGTGAACGAATATATTGAAATAACAATCAAATGCAAACGGTAAATCCGCAATTCAGCCACAATCAATCGCTAACGTGCACTCCAGTCGGCTGATCATAGAAAAAGACGTTGCCACACAAACAAACGCATAAAGTCACGAGACAGGGAAAAAAGGCAATCGCAAACACAGCGACGCAACGTCGCTGACGTAAACCTAAATGTAGCTGTTGCTGCAACATGTCCCCCTTGTCCCCTCTGCCTACGCCTCTGGAGTCACTGTATAAAACATCGTTAGTAGTCGTTGCGGAGAGTGTCTTTTTCAACAGCACTGCGGGTGAACTTACCAGCTTGCCTTCACATTTATCTTTCATAATTAAACGTAGGAAAGGAAACTTGATAAACCACTTGAATGGTTAGTTTGATCCGTTTAGTCATTGAAATCAGAGTCCATCAAACCGCTCATCAGCAAAACCTTTGTCCGTTTGGTCATTTATTGAAAAGGGCTCCTGGTACTTATTTAAATATGCTTACTTTTTTAAAAGTAATGAAATTATGAATTGAAAAAGTAATTTATTGTCTAATATTATTTATCATTTCAATATTTATTGCCTACTCATTATTTAAAACTATTTTTTTATTTCAAAGTGTTGGCGGAAAGTTTTTTTTCCATTCCAAGTTCAAAGTATGGAAAGGGACATCACCGAAATTGTCACTACACTACGTGTCAAAGAGTTCAGACTTTCAGAGTTTTTCGTTACAGCATGGCGTGCAGTGAGGTTTGGTAACTGTAGACTAAAGTTTTTGAGAAGTTATTTTAATGAATTTAATAGTCTATAGCCCATATCAGTACTTGTGCAAATGTGGTACAATACTTCCTATAGACTACGGTAGTTGTGCAATGCTGCTGTACCAGTGTACGGAACTGCGTACAGCCTGGTAGAGGTACCGGTACCGTACCAGTTATGGTAGATTACTGGTTCTGCGGGTATGTACCTGTACTCTATCCTTATTTGTACCAGTACCGGTATTTAGTGGATGCCAGTAAATTCGTCACATGGTAACTTCGCCACACTTTGAGAAGGTGGGGATAGGTGTAGAAAAGTGTGTTGGGGTGTGGGGAAGATGTAGGGAATGGTGAGGAGATGTGGGAGGAAGTGTGTTATGACCCCACACTCTGACACACTTCCCTACACCTCCCCCATTCCTTTCTCCTTATGCCAAATGCCAACACACTTCCCCACTCACCCCATACACTCTCCCACATCCTTTTCCACTCCCCACACATCTTTCCTTACCTCCCCCCACACCCCAACACACTTCCTTACACCTCCCCCCTCGCCCCTCATACCTCTTCCCACAGCTCCCCCTACACCCCAATACACTTCCCCACTCACCCCATGCACTCTCCCTACATCTTCCCCCACAGTTTTGATTATGTGGCGAAGTTACAATGTAACGATGTTACCTTAATACCGGTAAATTTAATTGGACTGTGGAAAAGCCCGATAAAATTTTTTATGATTTTCTGGAATTTGAAGTCTTGTTTCGGTGTAGGCAATGTAAATTTTCGATGTATGAAAGTGTGGTGAAGTTACCATGTGGCGAAGTTACTAGCAACTTATTTAGTTGCATATTTATCAGTATTCTCCTATCATGAAAAAGCAATGAAAGGCTATAACGAGCTTGGTCAGGAGCAGGGCTGCAAACTCGAAAGAGCTCTATCAATTTGCCAAACTTGAACTTGAACTCAAAAAAATATTTTTTGTGAACTCAAACTTGAACTCGAATAAAACTGTTCAAGTTCATTAGAAAGATACCATAAATTGTTGAAAAGAAATAAACTGTAAAAGATCACTACAAAGTATAACTTACCGGTAGTTTGTTGTTCAATTGTAACCACAGCACTGCAACACTGACAGTTTTCATGGTACCGGTACCGTACTAAGCAGCTGAGGTATAGTCTTCTGGTCTTGAACCTACTGCACGAGCGAAATATTTTTATCTTTTTTGCATGAGCATCGGCAGTAAAAAGTTGTCTTGATTTTATATATATGTCTGAACTCGAGCTTGAACTCGAAAAAGCTTATTTTTGTCAAACTCAAACTGAACTGGTAAACAATTAAAGTAGAGAACTAGAACTTGAACTCGGACTTGTTAAAATAGCTTGAACTCAAATTATATTTGATCGAGTCTGCAGCCCTGGTTAAGAGTTGCTGGTCATATCCTTTCATCCTTACCTCTGAGATGGAGGAATCCTGCTCAGTGCCAGGTGACTTTCCTAACCTCACAAGTACCGGTACACTTGCCGACTTGTTCTCCACACTGCCCCTTTAATGCTCAGCATCAAGCAGGGAAGCTGTGAATATGGTACCAGTATCTGTACCAATTTTACAGTCATTGTTTTGACATGACTTTAAGTCAAATCCCCAATCAGAGTCTACACTTACCAAAATATTTATTAGCTAGCGTCTATATGCATGACTGTTGATTGGCTTGCATCTAGATTCTATGCGAATGACTGGTTTTTGGAAAATTTGCCAATCAGGATCTTGCCGCACACTCCAAAAAAGACACTTCCATTATTTTACTGGCAGGAGATCCTGATTGGCTAATTTACTTAAAATCAGTCATGCGTATGGACGCTAGTCAATCAACTGTACCGGTAATGCATATAAAAGCAAGCTAATCACGATTTAGCAGTCAACAGCAAAATAGACGCTGCCACTCTTGAATTAATCTTTATTTGTTTACTGCTTGGCCTAGTTAATGCATGAGAAGCTGCACTGTAGCAGTATGTCTGTACATATGCCTAGTGTATTGCGAAGGTGTTTATCTGGTTGTCGTTATGGTTCGTCATCCCTATTGGTATGTGGACGTCAATTTCACTCAAAAAATTGTCAAAGCAACTCTTCATTCCTTTCAAATCCTTCTTCAGGTCGATCAAAAAATCTTTTTAATTTGAAACAACATCCGTTTGGCAATATCATAATCGTTCGAAACATGTTTATTCAAACATTTGACACTCCAAACCCAAACTCTATGAAATTTGTGCCTGGGGTTGATGTTCTTGGAAGTGGAACTTATGATTTCCCAGACTGGAAAAACGCTCATAAATCTCCGCTTGCCAAGCGTTTGTTTGGGGTTCAAGGTGTAAAGGCCGTGTTTTTAGGTCCTGATTTTTTGACTGTAACAAGGTCAAGTGAGGATGTGGAGTGGAAAATCCTTAAGCCTGAAATATATGAAGTAATTATGGACTTTTTTACGGCTGAAAATCAACCAGTTTTAGTTGATAGTGAGCCGTCACCTGACACTGTGATTGACGATGACGACGACGAGATTGTGGCAATGATAAAAGAACTTCTTGACACTCGTATTCGCCCTACGGTAATGGAAGATGGTGGGGATATTATTTTTAAAGGTTTTGACGCTGATACAGGAATCGTGCAGCTCAAACTTCAAGGATCTTGCAGTAATTGCCCAAGTTCAACAGTTACTCTTAAAAGCGGGATCGAGAATATGATGAAATTTTATGTTCCGGAAGTTAACGGTGTTGAAGAGATTGAAGATGAAATGGACCTCGCTTCAAAAGAACAATTTGAGAAATTGGAAAGAATGATAAGAACTAAAGGTTCTGATTCTAATCCAAAAGATTAGAAACTTCATTTTAACTTACAGGCAGTGTGTAGAGCATCTACCGGCTTTTTCTTTTGAAATTGCTCTTTGTACACTCTAACCTCAAGGTTACATCAACCTTAGGTCTTTAACTCTATCCCTGTTCTCTCCACCCCTTACTGTAATCTCATATCCTTAATTTTTATGTTTCAAGTTACTGCTGATGACATCACATGAGCGTGACACAAACATCATGGAAATAAACAAACAAACGGCCCGGCGCGGTAGCGTTTTGATTAATGGAAACTGGTCCGGTGCTCTAGACACTACCTAACTCATTCTTTTTGTGAAGCGTGAACCATTGTGGTCGTGAAAAAAATTGCCACAGTCCAACGATATACCCTTAACATTTTTGCATAAATTTTGAAAAGTTATGAATAATTGCAAAATACAAAACCAGTCATTATTCTTGGTTACGCTAATTTATTACAAATGGTGTTTGGTCAAAAAGCCATTCTCAGTATCAAATTAAAAATCCAAATCTTCATTATACTCGCGATATTACATCAAAGCGTGCAGCGAGTGGCAGAACCCATCTATGCGGTTTAGAGCTTCAGTGGCAACACAACTCTGAGGAAACATTCTAGCAGTGGTGAGCCGTTGATGACCCTGTGTCTGATATAACCAGCCCTGGAGTCGAACCCAAGACCTCACATGCTGATGGCGATGCCTTCTCCATTACGCTAACTGGCGGGTTTCTTAAAGCATTTTTGAATAAGAATACTGAGATTATTTTTTGACTGAAATTGATTTCTGATAAGTTAGCGTGAGCAAGAATATGGCCTGATTAAATATTTTATAATTATTAATAACACATCTTGTTACTTTGAGTTTTCAAATTAGTTTATTCCTAGCCATGAGTCATCATTAGTTTTATATGCGCAAATTCAATTAACTTTAAAGTAATAATAATTTTGAACTACAAATTCACAGTTCACTAAGCTCATTTACTTGCTTGTGTGTTTGGCTGCTTAGAAAATTATATCATATTGAAACCACAATGACATGCATATAAATAATAATAGGGAGCAAATCCATCAACTAGCCAAGGCTGAGCTTTGCATTTGGAAGTTCCCTTCTAGGCTTCGCAAACTTTAAAGCAAAAATTTTTGCCAGCTCATCCAATTGATATTTAAATGTACGTTTGTCAACCGGTGAATTTCTTGAAAAGCTTGCTTAAAATGTGTGATTAATGAACAAACATTTTTGTGTACCGGTATATGTAAAAACGGCGTTGAAATTCGCTTGTTTTTACTATAATACAATAGTTGTGTAAATATCAGGATGTATAATATTTTTACTTGCATGCATTTATATAACTATAAACAAAAGCAATGCTGCATTGGCTGTATAGAGTTTGTATCAGTACACTTTGTTATTTACTGACGTCTTTTTCCACCTGAAAGTCCAACACGTTGTAACTGTGTTTGTTTCTTGATTAGCATTTGGTGCTCCCGTTAGCTTGATGTTGATTTACAATATGAGCTTGAACATTTTGATGCGGGTTCTGGGAGGTTTCGTATTGTTGGTTTTACGGTTACCACAACATTGAGTTTTGTATATTCATCAAAATTGCGATGTTTTGTGGCTGAAATTTTTGGTAGATTTTACGTCACACTTGGTCAGGTCTTTTTTATGAAAAGCAGTAATAGTTAGTGTAGTGGTTTGAGACATTGCTGTCGGCGCGGGAGGTCCTTGGTTCGATTCTTGGGCTGGTCAAGTTGGACACAGTGCCGCCACTGCTGTGATGTTTCTTTGGAGATGTGTTGCCCAGGTATTAAGCCGCGGAGATAGACCCTGCCACTCGTTACACGCTTAGATGTAATACCGCGAATATAATGAAGATTTGATTTGAACACTAGTGGTTAAAAGATGGTATTAAGTCGCTGATTCTTACAATTAGGCAGCAGCTCAAATTCTACTGCGTAAAACTTTTATTGTTTTTGTTTGTTGTTCGTACTTCTGTTAAAAATTGTACATATGCTTTTTCAGGTAAATTGTAAGATTAGTAGTTAATATTTTGGTGGGTTTTCAACATGACGGAATCAAGATTATGGCAAAAAGCTCTGACACGAAATTCTCCTTGGTCTGATAAGGAAGAACTTTTAGATGTCGTTTATTGGATTCGTCAAATGCTGGCAGTTGTTTTAGGAATTTTGTTTGGAGTTTTTCCTTTAGCTGGAATGATTGCAATTTTATTATATTGCGGCATTACAACACTGTCCATGAACATTTATGTAAGCGAATTTCAAAAACAAGATTTAGAAGAATATGGCGGCTTTTTTGAACTTGCAAAGGAAGGTTTCATGTCTGCATTTGCCAGTTTTCTAGTGGTTTGGATTATAGTTTATTCGTCATTCCATGCTTCATGAAAAACTTATGCTGTGGTGGGTTTGCGCCCTCTCGTGGTAGCTGTTCAGATTTTAATATCGTTGCTCAAAAAGAATTACGAAAACATTGTCCATACCAAGTTTACGTGAATGTTTTGTTGTGTGTCTGTTCTAAATGTTTTATTGGCGTTTTTGCCTAGTTAAACTCTTTGCATTTGAATCCAAAACATTTTTAATGCGGTATTGGTGATTGTAGCTCTTCCCTAGCTTTCATGTAATATCTAGACTTGAGTAACAAATTAACACACAATTCATGTTTTTATTAATTAATTTGAACTGTTTAATATGCCGTATGTTTAAGGCTATCAGATGATTAACACGTTAGCATGAATTTATTTGAGAGCAAATTTTAATAAAAAGATTATAGCCAATGTTTTTGAAATTATTTCACAATCCTTTCGGTAATAAGTTTATACCACCATCAGTGTAAAACTGTCATTATACTGTCATTATCAGTGTAAAGCTGGTGACGTTATAAGTTTTTACTGAAATGTCATTATACTCGCGATATTACGGCGAAGCGTGTAACGAGTGACGGGAACCATATCCATGACTTAGCGCCTACGCAACACGGCTCCGAGGAAATATCGCAGTGGTAGCGAGGCGTTGGCGACACTGTATCCGATTTGATCGACCCGGGATTCGAGCCCCAGACCTCGCGCTCCCATATCGATGTTATAGAATCAACAGGCCGGTTTCAGTGACTTTCTCGGGTAAAAAGTGATTTGTGTGAAGTCAATTTGATATTCTTCGGACTGCAATAATTAAGGGACGAAAATAGCTTAAGGAAAAAAATACAGGCATAGTAATTGTTGAAACTGGACGTTTCGATGACATAAATTCAGCTGTCATCATCAGCAGTGTAAGCAAGGCAGTGCAAAACTCAAAGCGAACTTTTCGCTTTTGCGCTGCCTCGCTTACTCTGCTGATGATGACAGCTGAATTTATGTTGTCAGAACATCCAATTTAAGGATTACTGTGGTTTTCTTTTTCCTCTGTAAAATTTAATATTATTTTGAAACTGCATGGTTACCGATACTTTGTATGCTATACTATGGTCTGTGCAATATAGAATAAATACCTAATTGGACTTAACTGCATAATGTTGCAATATTAAATAATAATATTCACTAAATTCGTAGTTTTTCGCAAGTAGAGGAGTGGTTTCCCAATTTCGCTCAGTAACTCAGACAATATACTGCTCTAATTGTGCTTGATGTAATCATAATCAATCTTTATATAACATAGTTACTGTTACGACTGGGCTGTTATATTGTTATTGTTGTAAGTCTTGTGATTGATTCAACTGTGTAATTGGTGCGTTATATGTGAACCATTGCAACAAATTTTTTAACCGATACGCGGCACGCGATAACGCGACTAAAATTATAATGTAAGTAAATGTATAAGGATTTCGCAGGTTTTCGCGTAATCGGTGAACAGTACAATAAAACAAACAAGGTGCGAAAAATTTCTGTCGCGTGTCGCGTATCGGTAAACGCGCCTTAAGACCTAATTGTCGTTGGTAGGGCTGCAAAATCGCTCAACTCGCTCATTTTCGTCGAACTTGAACTCGAAAAAGAAAAGTCACCGAACTTGAACTCGCTCTCGAAAAAAGTTGATTGAACTTATTCTGAACTTGACAAAAATTGCTTAAAAGCAGCCTGGACTACTTGAACTTCGCGTAAACTCGAAAAAAATGACTGAACTTGAACTTGAACTCTGCTTGTTAATTTGTAGTGAACTTGAATTTGATGAAAAATTCTTATGAGTTCGCAGCTCTGATCGTTAGCAAGTTATGTGAATGGTTTTGTTACTGAATATTCAGCGTGTACTAGTGACTATGCTGCTAGATTTAATTCGTCTTATTTTAACAGAAGTTGGCTAATAGATGAAGAGTGCAATAATGAAAGTTGTTGTTTTAGTCTTGCTTTTTCTTCACTGCACATCTGGGTTATACTTTCACATTGGAGAAAGAGAGAAAAAATGCTTCATTGAAGAGCTACCTGAAGACACAATGGTCACAGGAAAATACAGAGCTCAACTTTGGGACAAGCGCTCCAATCAGTTTCTTGATTCAACGCCAGGCATGGGCATGCACGTAGAAGTAAAAGGACCCAACGACAAGATTTTGTTGTCGAAGAGCTATGGATCTGAAGGACAATTCACGTTTACTTCTAATATGCCTGGTGAACATCAGATCTGTATCTATTCCAATTCTACAAAATGGTCATTATTTGCTGGCGGAAAGCTCCGTGTTCATTTAGATTTACAAGTAGGCGAGCACGCGAATGATTACAGCGAAATTGCGTCCAAAGAAAAGTTAACGGAGTTACAACTCCGCGTTCGACAATTACTGGATCAAGTTCAACAAATTCAAAAAGAACAGAATTACCAGCGCTATCGTGAAGAGCGATTTCGGCAAACTAGTGAAAACACAAACGCCAGAGTGCTTTGGTGGTCCATTGCCCAAACGGCAGTTCTTGTGGTTGCTGGTTTTTGGCAAATGCGCCATCTTAAAGGCTTCTTCGAAGCTAAAAAACTTGTTTAAATTTCAGCTACTCTCAAATCGTTTAGGTTATTAACACTTCTATAAAAATTTGGTGTAGTGATTTTACAGAATCTTTTTCACAGCTCTGTAGGCCTATTTAATTTGGTTTGGGACTAATTATTTTGATTTACCAATGCCTACGAATGGTTTTCTGGTTATATGGTCCGACTTTGCCATGATTATTTACTTTCTGTACTTTGTAATTGGATTGTTTTGGTTGTTTTCTGGTTTTAGGCTACAAAAATACATTACTTTAGTGCAATTTTGTTTTTTTATGATTTTTGTTCTTGTATAAGATGTGGAGAAAAGAATGTACAATGATTCCAGATTACGGGTACACAGTAAAATTGAATAGTAGACAGCGCAATTTAAATCATAGTAGAAACAGCCAAAAACTCAAGCAACACGGTTCTCACCGAGACCTCTTCTCTTGACAGCTGTTTCGATCAATCGAGCTCATCAGGCGAGTTTGACCTGTGACTCATGTGATGAGCTCCATTGAGCGAAACAGCTGTCACGAGGAGAGGTTTCGGTGAGAGCGACGTTATTTAAATTTTTCGTTGTGTATTTTCATGTTTTTAAGTGCGCTGAGTAAACATGTGTCTACTATTCAATTTTATTGTGTAGGCCTACCGGTAATCTGGGATCTTCGTATTTTCATTCATGCTAAGATAGGTTAAAGACAACACTTGCAGTAGATGGCTTATTTCGTAATTGTGAAGCTTTGTACATTGTGCAGTAGAGCCTAGAACGTAATTATTGTCGGGAATGTAATTTTTGAATGTGGTGCGAAAAAGTTTAATTATTCGTGTGAACTGACATTGCAAAATCATCTTGAATCTTGGCTTCCTCATAACGTCGTCGCTTTTCTGGAAAAAATTGGACCCAAGTTCAAAAGAAAGTCTTCATTTGGGTTGTTTTTATACTTGCTTTATGAACTGAGAAATAATGTTGGTTTTTTTATGAATGGAAGACGATCACCCTGTCTTTACGTCCAATTTTCGTGACCTTTAGGCCCGCGATTTTTGGTTCTAGTTTTTGCATCATATCAATTTTCTGATGTAATAATTAAAAAATAATAATATAAGTCAAAATATTGATTATGATGCAAAATCTAGAACCACAAACCGCGGGCCTATAGCTCACGAAAATTGGACATGCGGACAGGGTAACTAAGACATCGCTTGTTTGCACAATACAAATACCAGCAGTGGTTTGATTCAAATTTTTGTCTACTGGTCCTATTAAGTTCTATTTTCAGCCGGTTCCGTTTCAACTACTGGTAAAATTATAAGCAGCAATTTTGGCCGTTTCGCTGCTCTGATGTAAATCCGTGAGACAGTTGTATAGAACCGATGCAAACCGGTTGAATCCTACCGCTGCATCCTACCTATTGTATTTGACTCGCACCTAGAGAACTTGAAGCGGTCTTGGCTGTGGTTTTTGAGAAGCTGGTAGCGCAGCAATAATAATAGAACTTGGTCTATAATTTGTGGATTTGTGTTTAAGTTGCGTAGAATTTCCTTTTTATTCGTTCCAGCGAAATGCTTCTAAAATTTTAGATAGTGTTGCAAGGGTAGTTTGAAATTACAAGGATGCGCAATCGGTTATCAAAAGCTACTTTACAAAATGTCGATTTGAACTAGAAACTTACTGAATATTTGCACAAGCTTTTATTGCATCTGCTGTTTCAACTGTTTAAATTGATAATTCGCTGGCAAGCTTGAGGTTAGCAGCACAATAATAAATCAAGTGTTGCACGTCAAGGTTGTGAGTTTGTTTATTATGCACACTTGCTGTGAAATTTCTTTGCTGCCGTCGGAACTTCAACCATTGTCCATTTAAGTTTTGAAATTGGCTTGTGTCAGAACTTTGTTAAGTGTACAACGCACCAGTGGGATAGAAAGCATTCATCTTTCTTAAAAACTGCTTCACATGCAACTACATGTTATATTTGTGACATAATAACCGCGCAAAAGTCTGTGATTTTTTGGTAAAAAAATGACTCACCACGAATGTTTTATAAACTTGCGACGTAAGATTGTGTTTTTGCAGCGAAATTTCGAAATTAAAAGTAAATGTGGCCCGCTGTGCTTTGCCGATTTCCCACCCCAGATCTAGTGCTTAGTTGCAAGCGGGATTAACGAAAACGCGATTACTGGGTCTGATCAAAGGCCTTCCACATTTACATACGGTAAAAAGCTGTAGTACTGGCACATTAATGTTTTTTAATGTAAGGCTAAAACGTGTGAACTGTGGTAAATAAACTCTTTTTAAGTGGAAGTTTGCTTTATTATGTATTAGCGGCCCAAAAGATTTTTTGTATGTGCTATGTTAAAAGTGTGCTTGAGTTTTTGCAAACTCGACCTGTAATTACGGAATCTGTCGGAAGTTTTGTGTTGTTTTTGAAGTATTTTGTCGCTCTTGTAGTAGGCTAGTGTTATAAGGAAGAACTGGAATAAATAAAAGGTTATTAGATGTGCTTGTGCTTATTTCAAGAGGAAATGGTTAACTGTAATTACTTTTAGGTTAAAATATTTGGTAATTTTTGAAATTGTAAGCTCATGGACTCATTGAAACATCGGCCAAGAGACAGAAAACCCAGCCAAAAGTCAAAGAGCAAAAAACGAAGAAAACTTTCGTCCAGCGATGACAGTTTGTCATCTGAAGAGAGTTTGCGAAAAAGAAAAAAGGAAACTAGAAAAAAGTTCAAATTGAAGCGGAAACGAAGAAGGCGTGACTCATCAACCGATTCGTCATCCAGCGAAGAGGAGCGTAAGAAAAAGAAACGAGAGAATTTATCTCATTTTGGTAAAAAAGGAAAAAAGAAGAGACAAAGGACTTCCAGCTCCTCTTCAACGTCTGAAGATTTGCGTAAAAAGAAAAAAACTAAACGAAAATCATTAACTGACAACAGCTCCAGCGATTCATCCATAGATAGGAAAAAGAAAAAAAAGAAAAGCAAACGTAAAAAAAAGAAAAAACTACTAAAAAATACAACTACAAAACAACAAACTCCACTCACGGTGAAAAATGATGACGATAGGTCCGCATCTGTAAAAGACACCACGTCGGGTAAAGATTTAAAGCTTTAATAAGTTGCCTCACTCGTAAGCGATCACTAGCCCTGTGGCGAGGTCAGGGGGGTACCTGGGCAAGCTGCCCCTCTTTGTCGCATAAAGACCTTTTCCAAAGATCGATCTTTAGGGCCATTAAAAACGGGGCCTCTCATTGTCTAAATCCGGCCCTGCCTCCTAGATTTTTCCCTGGCTCCGCCCTTACACAGGCCGTCTAAAATCGAAGCTCACTTGCGATTATGAGGTTTCACTTGCGTTGATGACAAAGATTCAATATTCACCTGATTAAAATATCTGAAGTAGAAATATAGGTGACAAAGATAGGACCAAGTACTGAGTCGGAGGCATAGCTGGATTTAGACAATGAGAGACCGAGGCGACTTTACTTTCACGTTTGTCGCAAGTCATCGGACTCATCTCTAACTAAGTAAAGGTCTTCATGCTCCATCTCAAAAAATAAGTGTGTCGTAATCGTGTCGAGCTCTTTAATTTGCGACGAGGCCCTTAGGCTTCAACTTGTAAAACCATTTGGTGCATCCGGTTCTAGTATGAAAGTTTCTTGCTTCTCTGCATAACTGGTAATGGTCTGCGATGAACGTAGGTACTCCGTCTTTCAGTGGTAGACCGCATCGATAGTCATGACTATAAATTTGTCATCAGTTCTGGTCCCAAGCAACTTTGTTGCATATTAGGCCTCACATAGGCCTATATACTATTTGCAACGAGTATTATCTATACTTGGCGGGCTCATAGCAGCAAGCTGTTATTATTTAGGCCTGATGTTGGTAATTTAGACGAAGATCCGAACTAAGAAAAAAATGCGCAAATTTGGCAATGAATGAGCTTGCCCCTTCGACTTTGATATACGCGTAATGCATTGATTCTTAATGGACCCACAATGAAAAGTCTAGTGGTTCCAGACTTGTACTGTTTCGTCTTTCAATATGCACCTTCTTTGCAGTTGCCAGTTAATATCTATAGGGATTCCTGAGACTGGTAAGGTTAAGAACCACTGGATAGTGGTTTACCTGTAGGCTACATTAAAAAATCAAATCTTCATTATACTCGCGGGTGTTACGCCCAAGCGTGTAACGAGTGGTGGGATCCATCTCCGCGGCTTGGCGCCTGGGCAACACAGCTCAGAAGAAACGTTGCAACGGTGGCGAGCTGTTGGTGACACTGTCCGATTTAACACGCCGGGAATTGAACCCTAGACCTCCCGCGACGATAGCGATGCCTGTAGTCACTACGCCAAATGGCCAGTATACTTTAAATATAATTTGGGTGAAACGCTCTAAAGCTACGGGAAATTTGTTCCTTTGACGCTCTCTCAGCAAAAATAAATTGATCAAACAATTACGTTGTTTAGAAATGGAAAAGCGTTCACTGGCTATGCGTCCTATGACTCAAGCCGAATGGGAGGCGCGCCAAAGTGTTGTTCGGCGTGTATATGATGAAGAGACTGGGAGGAGCAGATTAGTGAAAGGTGATGGAGAAATCTTGGAAGAAATTGTGTCACGTGAGCGACATCTTGAAATTAACAAAATGGCAACTAGAGGTGATGGTGCCGCTTTTCAAAATAGACTGGGATTGACGAAACGATAAAATATGACATCTCTGACTTTACTAGTGATAAGCTGAGTTTAGCTATGTAGGCTGTTTTCATCCAGCCTATTATGCATGACGGCCCGTTCACAGAGCCGGATTTAGACAATGTGAGACCCCAAGCTATCTTGATCTCACGTTTTGGCGCTTGTGATCAATGATCAACTCATATCTAAATAAATAAATAAAGATCTTCATGATTGGTCTTCAAAAAAAAAGTCTTCCGTATCGTGTCGAGCCATTTTGTTCGTGACGTGGTCCCTAGGCTTCTGCCTGCAAAGTCTATTGATAAATCGTGACCTGTGAGCTTGTGCATAAGAATGATATCTGGGTCAAGTTTTGAATAAAAATCACAATTTGTAAAAACTTTTATGCGAGTTCGTTATGATTGATTTCCATCAGTAGTAATTGCTGTGTTTTCGGTACTTTTATAAAACTTTGTTTTTTAATAAAAAAGCTCAATCATGCAGCATTGTTGAGTGTTAGCTGTAAGATGTTAATGTCGGAGCTGTGTTATCCAGGCGCTAAGTCGCGGAGATGGATCCCGGCACTCGTTACACGATTCAGTGTAATACCGCGAGCATGAAAAAGATTTGATATTAGCCTTAAATTTTATGTAAACATTAAAAATCTGATCGTATAGGACCGAAACAAAAACTTCAATAGATCATTTTAATCTCGGTCGCGATTGCGAAGCTTTTTCGCTTTTAGTCGGTTTCGGTGTTGTTCGTTTTTTCTCTGTTGTAGTAGCGATAATGTGCTTTGCAACTGTGCTCTTCACCGGTTTCGATAAAAGCTTCAAAGTATCCACCAACTCTGGATACTCGTCCTCTACATCTTCAAGCAAAGCTTCATAAACAAGAAAGTCACCTTCCAAACCGATAGATCCTGGATCGAAAATACAACAAAAGTACGTTATTCAAATAGTGAAAGGTGTGACTTGTCTACTAGGCCTACTCTTAGAAAAGGAAAACCCGCTGAGTGGCCTTTTCCAATGGCACAACAAGTAAACTTGCCAGCTTGTTCTTCACACTGTCCTTTTTACGCGGAGCGTCAAGGGAAAGCTGTGAATAGTGATTTTACTATCATTTATTTGATCCGACTCACAATCAAACCCGAGTCTACAGCTTCAGAGGCAGACGCTGTTACCACTCGGCCGTTTGAGCTGCGACAAAATAATAAACGTTGCATTGACCGGGTCTATGCAGGGGAGATACCCAACCCACCTCTCGTAAAACGCTTAGTATGGAGGGACGATAGGCTAAAAATTTTCTGCTTTTGTGAAGAATTTTTCTTACTTTTTTTATTTGTTATTTTTATGAGAATGTACGTCTTTCTTCCACGCAAGTAGGAACTTGCATATTCACCTGGATGTTCGGACAAGGCAGTTAATAAGCCGCGTTCATCAACCAGATCAATTCGCACTGCAAAGCAACACACGTTTATACGAATGATGCCGGTACTCTTCAAGATTGTTGTGAATATCAAACAGTAGTAGGCCTATTTCTATTTTTCTGCTTAGCTTAAATGGAGTAGGCCCAGGGGCGCTGCCAGAGGGCACCGGGTCACTGCTCCTCCCTTTTATGACGTATGAAGTGTTTTTTTGGTGATCGATGACTAAGGGCGAATGAAGACAGAGCCTCTCATTGTCTGAATTCGGCTCCGGCGCTTCGCCACCACGGCTACGTGGGAGTTTGAGCAGTATCTAATTCAAATAGTATATACTGGTACTGTAATTCAAATAAAATATAAGTTGTAGAAATGAAATCAGCCTACGTTGATATCTCATAATTTTTCTGTGCCTATAGATTCGCACTGACTGATATCTCACCATTATCTGGCAGTTTGCATTTCTTTCTCAAGCATTGCAGAAGGATCGTGCAGCGGCAGTGAGGGTTAAATAAACCCTCTGTATCTAAAATCAGATTTCTGCATCAATAAGAATCGAATCTTCATTATAATCGCGATATTACGCCGAAGATTGTAGTGAGTGGCGGGATTCATCTCCGCAGCTTGAAGCCTGGGGAACATAGCTCCGAAGAAACATCGCAGCTGTGGCAAGCCATTGGCGACTCTGTGTTGTCGAGAATCAAACCCCAAACCCCTCTTTCGAAAGCGATGTTTTTAACCATTAATCCAACCGGTAGCAAAAATATCAATAAACCCACCTAAATACTTTATTTTGACAAAAACTTGTTGTGGATTTGAATGCATGATAATGGACGTTTCTCTGAAAATATTTTTAAGTTTTGAAATAAGTTTAGATTTTTTGCATCAGTGTTTCCATGAGTAATTCTGGAAAATAATCCATTCCCCACAAAACTTTTGAAAATTCTTTAGTTGTTACAAAGCTAAGCACGGCTGTGAACTCGAACTCGCAATAACTCGGTCTTTTTTGTCAAACTTGAATTTGAACTCAAATTCCTGAACTCACAAAATGTGTAGGCTATTAGATCGTGAGCTTAGCCTAAACTTGGTAAAATTACTGAACTTAATATTGAACTCGAAAAATTAACACGGAAGATTTCGAATCCGAAGGTGCAAACTTTCAGTGAACTCAAACTTGATTATAAATTCTTCAAGTAAACAGTATCTAATCAAATATAGCCTAGTAGGCCTACATGTTTTAGGCCTCTGTGTCAGAAAGGTACCGTGACGGACTCAAAAGACTTTTGGGGGAGGCGGGGCCAACTTTCCGAAGAGTCCTATGTTTTTTTGCAGACCTGATTTTAACGATATCAGCAAACTTCTTTTTCAAGGACAAGATTTGCGGAGGCGCCTGGGATACAGCCCCCTAAGTAACTCCTTACTTCGGCTCTAATTGCACTTTTTCTTTATAAGCTACAACGCTATGATTTGCAATCTTACTTGAAACACAGCGAAAAGATTTTCAATTTTGTACATTTTTCCTAAAAGCTTATAATTTTGAGAGTTAATGGCCCCTGCAAAAATCAATATGACGTGACAATGGATATAACAATGAGAACTCACGTGACGGTTATCTGTTTGCAAATGAATTTATCATACAACCGAAACGTTTGGTTTTTCTCGAATAAAAATCAAAAATCATAATTTTGCCCAATAAAAATTGAATTAAAATCAAGTTTTAAGCGCAATTGCAATTTTATTTGATTTAAATGGCCTACAAACTCAGAAATGTATAAATATAAAGCACATAGCACTGCGCGGTACAACTTCAATGCGAGCACAAAACTTCAATAAACTGAACGTAAAAGCTTCATCGAAAAAGTTTGACATAAAATCAAAGAAACAGTCAAATCTTCACTATTCTCGCGGTATTACGCCGAAGCGTATAACGAGTGGCGGGTCCATCTACGTGGCTCATCGCCTGGGCAACACAACTTCGGAGAAACATCACAGCGGTAGTGAGCCGCTGGCAACACTGAGTCTGATTTGATCCGCCGGGGAATAAAACCTCAGACCTCCCGTTCATTAGCGGTGTCTTTAACCACTACGTCAACCGGCCGGTTCACATTGACTTAAACGTTTCGAAAAACACTAATACAACAACAATCATCATCAGGTTATATATTATAACAACAAAATTAAAACAAATTCACAATATTAGCGGATGCATCTGGCTTAAATCTACTTGATTTGATCCAAATTTGGCGTCGGTTTTCAAAGCAAAAGCAGTTGATAGTGAAAAACAATGAGCCAAAGCCGTTTAACATCGACCATAGTTGCACTAATTGCCAGGCAAATTGCTAACTTTCCACCATTTGTTTGCTCTAATACGATTCAATTTACCTATACACATTAATTAAAACCGCTATATATAACACTAGAATGTGAGTTTAAATCAAATTTGCATATTGCGTGACCGGAAATTTACGCTTTTACGGCGACGTTACGTTTTGGGGACTTTGCTTTAAATATGGCCAGGCCGCCCATTCTTTTCTTTGCCCCAAGCCAGCCTTTTCCTTTCGTCGGGGTTTGTGAAGGCTTAGATAACCGTTCCAACCGATCGGCAAGTGCGGGGTAGAGTTTTTCGATATTGACTAATAAAGACTCGTACTTATGAGGCTCTATTTGGGGGTTGGGCGATTCTGAAAAATAAATATAAATATACAGGGTTAATTCTGAGAAGAAATGCTGCTTAGTAAAGCCGAATGAGACGACTAAGTTCATGTTTTAGCTAAAATTTTGCATTTGTACATTGTATTTAGTTGCATATTTATCCTCGTATCACAAGAAAGCGACCAAAGCGCTATAACCAGCTCATTTAGGAGTTGCTAACTATCTGCTTACCACTCTAAGATGGGGAAATCCGCTAAGTTTTTCCCAACGGCACAACAAGTAAACTTGCCGGCTTGTTCTCCACACTGTCCCTTTAATGCTGAGCATGTAAGGAAGCTGTGAATACCAATTTTCAAGTCATTGGTTTGACCGACTCAGAATCAAACCCCAGTCTATACACAGCTTCAGAGATATATAGACGCTCCTATCGCCGGCCATTTGCGCTTACAGTATGAATGTTGTTTAAAGCAAGGCATCGCCAAACGAGACGAGGTTCATATTTTAGCTAAAAACAAATGGTTATGTAGGTTGAGCATCCGCACGTGAAACGATACGCTATAAGGGCTTGATTCCGAATTGGATCAAATCAAAAATTTTGCATTGCAGCTTCTCTGCCTGCTGTCCATCACAAAAGAAGAACACATTGTGCACAATGAGCTGACAAGCTCGCTTCCAGTGCGGTTGAGAAAGGCACTTAACGAATATTACCACTGTCTGGGGCAGGCCAAATTCTCAAACTTTTGAAAAAAGTTGTAAAGTGTCTATTTTGCAGTTCCTCTACAATTTTTTTTGTTCCTTTACAATTTTTTCGTCACTCGCAGTCCCTCGCAAATTCCAACATTGATTCTGCAGCAGAAAAAAGTTAGCATAGCTGTAACGATGTTTGACATAAAATGTTATATGCGTTAGATCAGCTGCTGCTGCATGCAGAAAAAATTGATTTATCAAATTTACATGCACAGTTCAATGAGAAGGGTGCATGTGCTTAGGCTTTCACTTGACATAGGCTATATCACCACCAAATCATAATTCCAAAACCTCTTTGCGTTCCCCTAAGACTACTTCGCTATCCCCAGTTTGAGAACCGCTGTTGCAGCGGGAAACAGCATACGATCAACAATTTTTTCCTCATTCAAATTATAATATAATGTCACAACTTTTCATGTTGCCAATTATTTTATCAAGTTTGTCTTACTTGTTACTTTAATTAAAATATATCTTCGTCTTCCTTCCAGGAACTGACTTGCGTAATCGGTTAAGTTGCTTTTCTCCCAAATATTGGACAAAGAACCAGACTCATCAATGAGATCAAGAATCACTGGAATAAAATAATAAAACCAGTGGCGTAGTGGTTAAACGCATCGGTATCGGCGCGGAAGGTCTTGGGTTCGATTTCCCGGTCTCCAGATCACGGATCTTTCGTTCAAAAGTTGGAAACAAAATAAAAAAACAATTGCAATTGGCGTAAAAAAAACCTGCCGGTTGATTTTGGGCACGGGAGACCTTGAGTTCGCTTTTTGAGAGGGTCAAATTGGACACAGTGTCGACAAAGGCTCGTTACCGCTGCGACGTTTCTTCAGAGTAGTATTGCCCAGGTGCTAAGGAGCGGAGATAAACCCCGATACTCGTTACACGCTTCGGCGTAATACCGCCAGTATAATGAAGAATTGATTTGAAACGATTGTTTTGCTAAAAAGTTTTCCACTGCAATTTCGCTTTTAAGATATTTTCAAAAAGTTTTTAGATTATCCGAAGAAGTAACGATGAATGATTTCAAGTTATGCATGCATCATAAATTCAATTAATATTGTGCAAAAATTTCTTCATGTTTAGGCCCTTATCAGTCATTTACGGAGCAGAGAATCGAACCTTCATTTTACATTTTTAAGCAAAGCGATAAACGTTCCGGCACAAACTTACCTCCATCATCGCAAGAACATTTTTCTCGAATACATTCCATTAGTAATAAACATTTGCAATGAGGGTTGAAAATTTCTTCTCTATTTTCTGAAGAAATGCAAATGAAATAAGCTGAGTTTTGAGGATTTCTACACTAATTTTCAAGCTAGGGGTAAGAAGCAGCAATTAAGTAGTGAATATATGTTTGCTTTCACTGTTGCTCAAAGTTTTTCGTCTACCGGTACTGTGACAATTTTTCGCATTTTCCAGACGATCCACCCTGAGGAAAGCAGAAAAACGCTTTGAGGAAAAAAAACTTATTTTGCCTTCTTAAAGCTTTTTTACCGAATAGCGGCAAGTGCTAAACCAAGGGGCGTAGCCACCAAAAAATTTAGGTGGGCAGGACCGGATTGAGAAAACGAGAGGCCCCTTTTTTCATTCCCCTTAGTGATCATTCCAAAAAACAGATGCATATTAATCAAAAAGTCGGGCGGTGCCCCGGTGGCCCTCCTGCCTGCGCCATTGTCTAAGCCCACGACTTGACAGACTAACATCTAAGCCTACACCAAAGAAAAAAATTACTTGTTTTTATTCTTCTGTCTCGAAAAACCGACCATTAGCTAAAACGCGCACTTTCATTTTTGTTGTTTCCTTACCTCCGAACTTTACTGTCACAAAAAGTTGATTTGACATAACTTTTGTGTTTCAAAAAGTACTCAAAATTACTTCAAAACCGGTCAGTAAAATCAGCAGCAAAACGAAACTAAATTACTTCATGAACGACAAAATTCTGCCTCCGACAAGTGTTTTAATCAACGCGATAACAATAAAAAACAAAGGACTTACCACCGGCTGCTGTATACCGAAGATCTCGGGTTTCATTCTCGGGAATTTGATCAGTTTTTTCCTTACATAATTCACACCCGTGAAGAAAAACAAAAGAAATATAAATTAAACAATTAAAGCGTCGCATCCATGATGATTTCTGTATTGAGTTGAGACAGAAATAAAAATCAAGCTGTTATGGTCGAAGAACGGGTCAGATAATTTAAAAATATGGGGTCAAAAACACCGATAAAGGTGCAGGAGGTCATACGGTTCGATTCCCGGGCCTGTCAAATCGTCACAGTGTCGCCAGCGAGTGGCCACCGCTGCGACGTTTCTTCGGAGCTGTGTTGCTCAGGCGCTAAACCGCGAAGATGAGCCCTGCCATTCGTCAAACGCTGCGGCGTAATACCCGAGTAAGAAGATTCGACTTGGGATCGCCATGAACGACAAAACCATGACTGTTCAGCGGCAATGAAACAATAACGAATTGTTTTTCCAATTTTGCTGTGTTACCCTCTATTTTCGGCTAGTTGCGTTTAGCGTTTCACTGATGTAGAAAAAAAATCAAATCTTCATTAGACTCGCAAAATTTCCCCGAAGCATTTAACGAGTAGCGGAACCATCTCTCCGGCTTGACGCTTGGGTAACACAGCTCTGAAAAAACGTTGCAGCGGTGGCGAGCCGTTGGCGACAATGTGTCGATCATTTTTACGCTATTAATCTTCAAGCTATAAACTGCATTAAAAATCAATAAAAGATCCAGCGTTTTCTTGATTTGTCTGTTATGAAAATGTACGCAATATTTACACAACATAGAAACAAAGCGTCCTTGCGCGTGCGATGAGAACGACCTCCAGTGGTTTCTTTGTAACTTTTTGTCTTGTTTTGATACATAATAAAACAAAATTATACAAAACATTTTGCTTGAAGACTCAAACTTCCAGATCAAGAAGGTTTGGCTCGACGGCAAGATTGCGTTAAGATCTTAGTTTGTCTCGCCTGGGCATTCCACCAAAGCCCTTTGTCGCAGAGGATCGAGATGCTTGGAGGCTCCAACTCAAGCAGCTACCGGTAGCGTACTTTTTAGAAAAAGTACCGCGGTACTCGGTAAGGTACTTTTGTCAGCTGGCCTTTTGGACCGATTGCACTTGAAATAGCACAATAACGTGTTTACATCGCAGTAGCGACAAGGAAGCAACCACAAATGGTCTACACCTTTGATCACTAACCGGTCACTACTCACAACGCATTCGGCAATAAGAAGAACGAACCACACCACGTAGAGGCTCACCGTGGGCTCACACTCGGCACACGACCCACAGAACCACGAGTTCAGCGTATTTGATACGAAGTTGAGCATTATTATCACCATTTCTCAAACAATGAAAGTACCGAGCAAAAGTACCGATTTTACTTTTAAACCAAAAGAAGTACCGCGTTACCGGTACTTCGGTACAATGTTTAAAAAATAACGACGGTACCGGTACTGAAAAAGTACCACGTACAATATTACCCGGTACTGCCCATCTCTGCGCGCAACCAGCCTAAAACTAGCGCGTCTAAAAAGTTTGTAAGTAGCTTTTTTGAACTTAGTGTTCTATATGCGCCCCATCAATATTATGGACAAATCCACAAAGATTTTTAGGGGAGTAGGGTTATGAATTAAAAATGATCTTGCGATTTTGGGTGTCCTAAGTTATCGTATAGCATTACCATATATAACTATAAATTTGGGGGGGGGGCTTTACCTTCCTTAACTCCCAAATCCGCCAATTACAGTACCGGTACATGAGTCTTCAATACCCCATAATTATGGGGGTTAGAAAGAGCTACAACAATACAACGACCGTGGTTTGATTCTTTTGAAGTATTTTTTGGGTAACCAAATCAAAACAGTCTGCATTGTATTCGCTGTATTACGACGAAGCGTGTAACGAGTGGCGGGGTTTATTTCCGCAGCTAAGCGCCTAAGGGTAACACAGTTGCTCCAACGAAACATCGCAGCGGTGCCAACACTGTGTCTGTTGTGGCCGGTCCTAAAATTGACCACAAACCTCCCACACCGACAGCGATGTCGTTACCCCTACGCCAAACGTCCGGTTAAGCGTAACTTACCCAACTAGTGTTTCACATTACGACGTTATATGAAGCTTAATTGCAGTCTCGTCATGTTTTGTGATATTGTAGAACTTTTGTGCTGGAGATGTTCAGACTCAGTGCTTATGTGCTCGTCGCTTTAAAAGCTGCGCAACAAAGGCGAAGGTTTGTCTTGCGTACAAAGAAGTTTGAAAAAAAGCCGACCTCTTAACCTTGAAGTCATTGTTGAAATACCAAGCAATTTAAAACTCAACACTATTGTTGTGTCACTTTAATCTTTATTATGAAGTGTGCGCGAAGATTTTTAAAGAGCCGGGAATCTGTTCTAAGGGGCTGTTGACAGCGCGGCGTTCGTAAATTAGCTGAAATACCGATAAAAGTAATTAAGTAGCATAATGACCTAAAAATATACCGGTATTTGTATGCTATTTCAACGAAGTCGCGTACATCTGCAGCTAGGCCTTAGCGTAAGTTAGAAGAACTAGTGGAGTACGGAACTCGAGAAGCCAGGTTTTAGTGATATGCTTCAAAGCGCATCGACACCAGTAGTATGGTGTCAGTCTACCTCAAAAATATACTTAAGTTTGCGGCTCTATTTCAATGCTTTTTATCACAATGCAGCAGGAGGTCATGGCAAAGGTTTTTTTGTAAGGCAGAAATTAGTCGATTAAAAAGCTGCAGCACTGCAGTATTGCAGGAGCATTTTAAGTATGACAGTAGTTGCTACTAATTGCTACATACTGAATTAGTAAGTTTTAACTTACCATACGTCCCGGTTTAGCCGGGACAATCCCGGTTTTAACGCCATGTCCCGGCGTCCCGACCGGTCGGTCAAAATGTCCCGGATATCAATCAATCAATTTTCTGGACCCGCTTATCCTTGGGGGGTCGCGGGGGCAGCAGCTCAAGTTGGAGCCTCCAAGCATCTCGATCCTCTGCAACAAAGGATAGATGCTCTGCTGGGATGCCAAGGCGAGACCAACTAAGATCTTCTACGTAATCTCGCCATCGAGTTCTGGGACGGCCTCTAGGCCTTCGACCAATCGGTGTTGAACAGAGCAGTTTTTTGGCTGTTCTTTCCTGGGACATTCGTGTCATATGTCCATACCAACGCAGTTGCGATCTTTCTAGTCGGAGAAGCAGCGATTCGATGTTTAGAGATTCACGAATATCTGCACTTTTAACCTTGTCCAACAAGGTCAAACCGCTAATTCTTCGCAAGAATCCCATTTCGGCTGCTTGAACTCGAGACCTCACTTTCTCATTCATGATCCAACACTCATGGCCATAAGTCAAAATAGGAACATAGACCGATCTGAAAATGGATAGCTTTGCCTTGGTGCAAAGCTCCCGTTTCAGTACCACAGATCGGTGGAGCTGGCGCATTACTGCACTTGCTTTTCCGATGCGGATATCCAATTCGCTATTTTGTCTGCCGTCACTTGTGAATGAGACGCCGAGGTACTTGAATTTCTCTGACTGTTTTAGTGGTACTCCATCAATTTGGAGAGAGCACTGCTTTGGTTGTCTGGACAGGCACATGGTTTCTGTTTTTGTTGTACTGATTTTCATTCCGGCAACAGAGCATGCATCGGAAAACCTGTCAAGAGCTTGCTGGAGACCATTTTGGGTAGAGTCGACTAGCACGAGATCATCTGCAAATAACAGACGTTGTACAGTGCATTCACCGATCTTTACTCCGCCACAAGACTCACTGTTCTTAACTATTCTATCCATATAAATAAGGAACAGAATAGGTGAAAGAGAGCAGCCTTGCCGTAGTCCCACACTTACTCTGAAAGGTTTCGTCGTTGCACTGTTAACACGAACACAGATCTCGGAATGCATGTACAGCGACTTAATGGCAGTTAGTAACTGGCCATCAATGCCATACTGCAACAGCACCGCCCAAAGCTTATCTCTAGGAATGCGATCATATGCTTTTTCAAGATCAACAAAACATGCATTGACCTCTTTTGCATATTCCCACGACTTCTCAAAGATTTGCTGCAAGGCAAAGATCTGATCCATTGTGCTTCGGCCAGGGCGAAAGCCACACTGAGCATCTGTTAGTTTAGGCTCGACTATTTCACGGCATTTCTTTTCAAGGCATTTGGCATAGACCTTACCCGGGACACTGATGAGAGATATGCCCCTATAATTGGTGCATTTTCTATTGTCTCCTTTCTTGTGGATAGGTATTATCACACTAGTTTGCCATTGCTTTGGTGCTTGCCCAGTACTACACGCCACCTTACAAACACGAGTCAGCCAACGAACACCATGTATGTTCATTGCTTTTAACATTTCAGGTCTGATATCATCCTCACCAGGTGCTTTTCCAGTTTTCAATGATTTGATTACTGCATTCACATCTGCTTCGGTTATCTGAATATCTTCCCCAACCTGTTCTTCGTGAATTTGTATCGGTGTAGCATCAACTGGGTTTAAAAGATCACTAAAGTACTCTCTCCACCGATTCAAAATAGCATCTTGATCTTTCAGAGTCACACCATTTGAATCTTCGATAAAGAGAGCGGCTCGAGATCTTTTTCCACGCAAACGGCGAATGGTCTGCCAGAACACTTTGTTTGCCGTTTTGAAATCATCGTCTAACCTTTCTCCAAATTCCTTCCAGGCCCTTACCTTAGACAGTTTAACTTTTGTGGCTGCCGTCTTACGTGCTTCAGAGTACTGCGAACGAAGTTCAAGTGATGACTTATTTGCAAGCCAGGCCTTATAGGCCACTTTGCACGAATAGCTTCTTTAACTTCTTGGTTCCACCAAGGAGTTCTTTTCTCGCTACTCTTCGTCCCTCTAACACGCTTACATCCACAACAGTTAGTAGCGGACGTAATGACTGCTGTTCGAAACAAACACCACTCAGTTTCAATGTCTTCAGTAGAGGTCGGAAGTTCTTTGAACTTAGATGCAATGTTGTCTGCAAATGCAGTTCGTACCTCTTTGTCAGCCAATGATTCCCATTTGATTCGATAAGTTTCTCGTGGTCGAAAAGTCTTTCGTTTTTTCAAGGGTTTCAAAGCTTTCAAAGTGCAGACAACTAGGTGGTGATCAGTTGACAACTCAGCTCCTCTTTTAACACGGACATCAGACACGGTAGAAAACAAGTCCGCCGAAACGATACAAAAATCAATCAGGGAGCGTTGTCCCAAAGAGTCTCTGTACCAGGTGTACTTATGAATTCTTTTGTGCTGAAAAAATGTGTTCATTATGCACAGCCCATTGGTGGCACAGAACTGCAATAAACACCTTCCGTTCTTGTTAATGTCAGGGTCACCATGTTGCCCAATAACACCTTTCCAGGTTGCATTGTCGATGCCCACATGTGCATTGAAATCGCCCAAAAGGACAAGGGATTCTGATGAAGTTGCTTTTCCCAATGCAACCTCAACTTCCTCCAGAAAGGCTTCGTACTGTGATTCTATGTTAGGTGCGTATACCTGCAATATACACAGAGATCGCTCCTGCAGCCTTAGCTTTAGAAGACAAACCCTTCCTCCTAGTGGTACCCAGTCAACGACACATTCAGCTATGTTGGGGCTCACTAGTAAGCCAACACCAGCTTGAGCAGACATTGCTGCATCAACACCTGAGTAGAAAATTTTCCACCCACCGTTCAACTCGACAGTTCCAGAACCCCGGCGCTTTGTTGATGAAATTCCCACAACATCAAGGCGATACTGTTGGGCTTCGCAAACAAGCTCCTGCTCTTTTCCTGTCAGTGACGAAACGTTCCAGTTCCCGATAGCTAGATCCCGGCAGTTTGGTCCAACTCGAGTACGTTTTCTGTGCGCTGCCCCCATTTGCCTCCCCAAACGCTTAGCGACTGCGTTGGTGGGTTTCCGGTGACGGTCAGCTTGTGGGGGAGACTGTAGCTTATTTTTCGAACGAGTCCCTCTGCCTAAAACTCGAAGGCGGACCTTTTTATCCTGCGCGCCGTCCGATGCAGCATGAATATTGTTATTACAACTTTCCATTTAGCTACAGCATTGGATTGCTACTTGGTCTGTTTCTCTCCTTCGACCTTACCGCCATGGGTGACCCTGATGGAAGTGATTAAACATTACCGACGGCGTTGCTCTAAGGATCATTGAAAACTCAAACCTCCCCACCACGTTAAGGTGGCAATCCATAGGAGAGGATGTCCCGGATATTTAGACCATAATTCGTCCGATATATATGGTTGAAAAAAAAAAAACTATACGGTGCCGTTAGAAAAAAAAAAAAAAAACTATACGTTTTGTGAACCATGCTTTTGTAGTCTAAAGCCCAAAACACATGGTTCACAAAACGTGCAGTTTTTTTTTCGAAACGGCGAATTTGTCCATGATATAAGTCGAAAATATCCGACTTATTTTGCGTGTGTTTTTTGGTCCGACTTACAATACAATTTGTCCGATATATAAGTTGGATATTTTCGATATGTATTGGACAAGCTATGGTCTAAATAAGCTCAAAAAACATGGTTCACAAAACCAATAGTTTTTTTTTAAACGGCGCCCCATAGAATACGCCGAATAAAGCATAAGAAACACGGCAAAGTTAAGCTTTCTGGATCGCCTTCGTGGATTTCAGTTTATTTTGTAGCATTTTTGATAGTTATAACTTTGGTAGAGAGGAGATCTTTATTATTCGTATGGTAGCAACAGCTAATAATCGCCGAACAGTTAACATTATTTATTCACATTATTTACAAAATAACATACAAAAACAAAATAAGCTGAACGTTTTCAGAAAAATAGATTGTCCTTCATTGGAGGATGATCGAAGTCATCGCAGGGTAAACTAATATGAATGAAAAGCAAAACAGCAGGGGTTATGACATATCAGGGCCGCCGCCAAGGAAATCCAGGGGGGCCTGCCCCTGTCCTATCGAAATGCTTGGTCCCCTTAATCAACAAGCTTACTCTTTTGAAGACAGCGGCTTTTGTGCTAGTTTAAACTTTGCCCCTCCCCATGATAAATGTTTAGCCCCCCTAAGCCGACAGCTCTGCCGCCGGCTCTGTGACATATTCTAAAGCTTCACAAAAGTAATGAAGCATGAACGATCAAAAGTACCACGGCGGACAAAATTTTACATGAGATTTAAATCAGGGTAGTTACTATTTTTACGAAACAACAGCAGTTCAGAAGCGCATTTTTACCACAAAAAATGAAACTAAAATAAAACGAAATTGTTGAAACTGTTGACATACTTTTAGTACAAAAGAACACCATTGGCATATAGCTACTTTTTCAAATTAAATAAACAAACAGCCAGTGGCGCACCCAGGATTTGGCAAAGGGGAGAAGCGGCACAACCGGGGGTCTGGAGGAAACCCTCAGCCGCCGGAGGCTAAGGGGGTCGTGCCCCCCTGCGTGCGCCTATGCAAACAGCTATATGCTAATCATTAGCACTTTGTTTGTTTGAAATCGTCCCGGTTTGTAATTGCAAAACTATGGTAAGCCTATTAGTAATTGCATTAATTGCGCGCCCGGTTATCGTAGCCGTAGACGTTCAAGACGCCGCTGACGGTATTTGAGGTCTTGGGTTCTATTTCCGGGTCGGTCGCCTCCGCTGGGATGTATCTTCGGATCTGCGTTGCGTAAGCGCTGAGCCGCGGAGAAGGACCTTCCACTCGTTACACGCTTCGGCGTAATACCGCTAGTATAATGAAGTTTTGGTTTTATTTAGCGCCCACAATCACGAAGCAGTGAAGTGTCTATAGCTGCCCCAGCGTTCAGACTACTCACAAACCACAATAGGCTATAAAAAGGCAGAACTATTTTAACAAATTTGACCTTAGATTTGTGCTAAGTTCCTCCTGTGTTAGCGAAGTACGCAGGATGGCGAAGCGAAACTTCTGCTTAAATTTTTGTTTCGCAGGCAGTGTAGTTAAGTTTGCGTAACAGTTTCCACTTGGAGCGTTATTACAGACAGTAAAAATTATACCAATGGCATCGTCATCGCTTGGGATATTTGGAGATTTCAAATATTCACGTAGTACAGGCAAAAAAACACCCCCATGCTTGGAGACTGTTTGGGTGTCTCGTCCCTATGACCCACTGGATGAGCGAGACGCAGCGCCCGTACCTCAGAAAAAGATTGTGAACAAACCCAAAGGATCAAACGAACTTTCAGCCGAGTGGGTAAGTAAGTAGGCTAGCCAGGGACAGATGAGAGAGGCCTTATCCTTTTAAAAATAGTCCGCAGCTTAGATCAAAGTCAGGCATGCAAAAAAGTATAAGTCCTCCGAAAAATGATCCCCGGGGACCCCAACGTCTAAATTCGACCCTGCCTGTAACCGGTCTGTTAGTGGGTAAGTCTGTCAACTGTCTTTTTCCTTTTGTAAGTTATCTACTTTTGATTTACTTCATGGCAAATCATGTTGTCAACTGACAACAGAACCGGTAATTACCGTAGTGCAAAATGTAACCTATGCTATTTTTTGCTAGCTAACACTTAAATTACGGCTCAAATCAAGTATGGTTGTATCGACAAGTTTCTATCTCAACAGTCAATAGAAACTGCGCGTGCTTTGTTTTAGACGATTTTTGGTGTGACTTTTCAGATAGCCGAGTGGATAAAGCGTCTTTGGAGCGTTAGATTCTGGTTTGATTTAAGTCAGATCACTCCTACAACTTTAAAATTGGTAGGCTATTCACAGCTTCTCTGCTTGACGCTCCGAATTAAAAGAGCAGTGTGAAAAACAAGCCGGCGAATTTGCATGTTGTGCCGTAGGGAAAGGCTCATAGCGGGATTACCCCATCTTGGAGTAGTAAACAGGTGTTCGGCAACTCCTAAGCGATCTCATACTCGCTTTGATCGCTTTTTCGTGATGGGAGAATAAACATACAACTAAATACAAAAAACACATTACGGTTTTGAATGAATACGTTTTTTCCAGATCCCACAAAAGCAACAGTCCGTGCGCGACATCAACCGCAGATCAGAAGAAACTCACATCTATCCGTCGTTACGGATTACTAGATGTGAAGACTGGTCAACGCTGAGAGAAATGCTGCCATCGAGGGGCCGTCCAGTCAGGTTTGAGCACCCTAAATGGGGCACAGGCCTGGGCGCAAGTCCAGCAATGGTTCCAGATCGAGCCAAACGCCATCCAATCATCACAAGTGCGATGTCCAGGTATTAACTAAGAGCAGGGTATATCGTGAACGTGGCGTCGTTTTTGCGACGGCTATGGCCGCACGGTTGAGAGTTCAATTCTCACTCAAGTCTCGTTATTGCATCCTCGGATCAAATGCTTCACGATAATTATTCCTGCTTGGTGGTATCTAACAAACACGATATTAAAGAAGTCAGAAGCAAAGCTTAAACGGAAAACTCGGAAACAAAGGCAACTCCTAAGCAATTCTGGATTCGTCCTACGTATAGCACCTCCGTCGCTTTCTCGTCACCAGAGGATAAAAATGAAGAAATCATAATCACTAGCCATCAACGTAAGCGTAAGATAGGGGAATAAATTATCCCGAAAATATGGATTTACCGTACCAACTTTTATAAACATAGTTCCTGGTCTAGGTTTACAGCGAAAGTTAATACAACTCTTGTTTTGACTTTGTTGATGATACTATTCCTTAAGGAACTGCCAAATTTTAATTATTATGCCGCTAACTAACTAACTTCTTCCAGACCCGCATGTACTTTAGGGTAGCGGGGGCAGCTGCAGCTGGAGTTGCAGCCTCCAAACATGTCCGTCTTTCTCTGCAAAATGTAGATGCTCTGGTGGGAATGCCAAAGCGAGACCAACTAAGGTCTTTAACATTATATCGCCATCGAGTTCTGGGATGGCCTCTGGGCCTTCGACCCATCGGTGTTCCACAACACATATTTGGCAATCGAAGGCTTTTTACAAGCTAAAAAAATTTTGGCGGGGCTTCAAATTTTAATGACCTCACATCGAAAAAAGATTCAAATCTTCATTATACTCGCGAAAAGACTCCGAAGAGTGTAAGGAGTGGCGGGGTACATTTCCGCGACTCAGCGCCTGTGCAACACAGCTCCAAAGAAAGGTCGCAGCGGTGGCCAGCCTTTGGCGACCCGATATTTGATTTGACCGGTCCGGGAATTGAACTCCCGACCTCCCGCAGCGATAGCGATGAATTTAACAATTGCTCCAACCGACCGGTAACTTGAGTTTAAATGCTAAATTTTTACAGATACGTTGATGAAATGTGCTCCACTCACAGGCAGTTTAAAATGTTTTAACCTGCTGCAAGTAACAACTCAACTTCTTACTGCGCAATTTCATCTTATTTATTTCATTAAAACTGTGCAAACGCTTCTGCCAAGATTGAAGTGCTGAGAGTGAGATGAAGTAGGCACGCAACAGTATTTTCCGTGTTTAGCTACATTTTTTCTTATCACGACGAGAAAGCGTTTTAACGAGGTCGCTTAGGAATTGCCGGCCACTTGTCTATCACCTAAGATGGGGGAATCCCGATCAAGTGCCTTTCTCAACGGCACAAGTAAACTTGCCGGCTCGTTCTTCACAGTCCCTTTAATGCTGAGCATCAAGCAGGGAAGCAGTGAATACCAATTTTAAAGTCATTGATTTGACCCGACTCAGAATGAAACCAGAGTCTACAGCTACAGGGACGGACGCTTTTACCCACGCGGAAATCTGAGCTGTTAAAGCAATCGAAACTGAAAAAGTTGTGGCCTAAGCACCAACTAGGTATAAAACGACGCTTCAAAAGATATTGCTTCGCAAGGAATTGAACCTTGGACTGTTTCAGTCACTAGTTGTATCATTCGAATGGTTTATTAGGTAAAAAACATACAGAAAGGGTGCTTAATACAATAAGACAGAAATTTGTCAATATTCGTTGCAAATTTACAAAATCATTTCATTGTGCAAAATTGTCAATATACCCAGGGGTCGTAGCAAGCAAAAAATGTAGGGGAAGGCAGGGGGATTTAAACGAGACTCGCTTCCATTCGCCCTTAGTGAACGATTTCCAGAAACTCTTCATAGGTCAAAAAAAAAACCGGGTACGTCAGTGCATATACTGTACCAGTCACTAAAACTATCAATACGTCGATTACATAGCACAAAGCATCATTGCTTGTAAACGTTTGGTAACCCCAGATTTACACGGCCACGCGCATTAAATTTATTACGTATCGAATAGCAAGTC
Source organism: Trididemnum miniatum (assembly GCA_964006365.1). NCBI lineage: Eukaryota > Metazoa > Chordata > Ascidiacea > Aplousobranchia > Didemnidae > Trididemnum > Trididemnum miniatum. The sequence goes on along the minus strand of OZ023239.1, from coordinate 2,636,339 downwards.
ACTGTTAATGGGCTACGGAGCACCGTAACAGCATATTTAAAAATGCTTCAGACGTAGTGGCTAAAGACCGCTAACGGTGCGGGAGATCTAGGGTTCGCTTCCAGGGCCGGTCAAATCGGACACAGTGTCGCTACCGCTTTGATGTTTCTTCGGAGCTGTGTGGCCCAGGCGCTAAGCCACGGAGATGGGCCACGGCACTCGTTACACGCTTCGGCGTAATACCGCACGCATAATGAAAATTTGACCATTATTGTGTTTTTCTCGAAGCGTGTTAAATGTTAGTACGGTCAGTTAGCTTTCTTTTTTCAACTGAGTGAGCAGCAAAACAACCGAAGAAAGTTGAAATATGCATAAAATACAACTCCACGACTAAAAACACTGTTTTGAAATTGCACTACCAAACATCAGAACATTAAGCAACATCGATTGGTTTCAAAACTTCAGCAACTTCACGTACAAGATTTTCAAAGTCTTCAGCAGGTAAAGCTGCTTGCTGGAGTTGTTGTATGATATCTGTTTCAGTCACAGTATCATAACCATCATCAAGAACAAATATATGACCTGATAACTCGCATGATCCTGCGTTTATTCGTTTTTCTCTATTATCATTGCAATTTTTAAGCCTTGGCCACAAGAAAACCTTCAAAACTATTGAATCCACATCAAACTCCTTATCTGCAAAAAAATTATAAAAAAATCGACAATTCCAATCAATAGAAAACGTCATTTCAAAAGTTCATTTCAGGTCACATGCAGCAAATCAAAACGCGGCTAAATCGGCCGCTTGTCGTAGAACCACTGACGGTGTGGGAGGTCTTGGGCTCGATTCACGGACTGGTCAAACAGACACAGCGCCGTCGACGGTTCGCCAACACTGCAACGTTTCTTCGGAGCTGTGTTGTACAGACGCTAAAGAACGGATATGAACCCCGCCACTCGTTACACGATTCGGCGTAATACCGCGAATGCAATGGAGATTTGATTTATTTTGTAATTGCCGAAAGAAACCCATAGCTTAATTTTCTGGAAATAGCAGTTGCTTCATACCTTCATCCGCAAAAACAGCAGGCTTTCCTTTAACGATGCTCATATTATGAGCAATATTGTTTTTTACCAAGTGGTTTACGATTGCATCAATTTCTAGAGATACTTTTGTAATATCACGGTGAGAAAAAACCTGGAAAATACAAATCAGTCACTAATACAATCGCTTTTAAATAGAGAAGTGCAACCACTACAAATTAACTAAAAATTGCTGTTCTAGCAATGGCACGCTACGCAAAACACACCAATTTGACCCACTCAGCAATTAGTAACAGTCAAACAAAATCCAATCTTCACCATACTCGCGGTATTACGTCGATGCGTGTAGCGAGTAGCGAGTGCATTTCCACCTCCGCGACTTAGCGCCTGGGCCGAAGAAACATCGCAGCGGTGGCGACACTCTGTCCGATTTGACCGGCCAGGGAATAAAACCCCTGACCTTCCGCGCCGATAGCGATGTCTTTTACCACTACGCCAACCGGCACAGTAGCAACACCCAGATAAAAAATCTACTCATGCAACAGCAATGCTTGTTCAACTAACTTGGAAATAAAAAGCAGGCAATGGAATTGATTCAGACACAAAACAAACATGAGACAATTTTCGCTCCACAATATTGACTCGTTGTATCAGTAAATCATTGCTTTGATCTGGAAAATTTAACATTCACAATTCAATGTCATAAGTAGATAGAGTATGCCATTGGTGCCATGCGAATTACCAATGATTTCTCGCAGAAACAGCACGGGCACTGCACACTTGAAGCATTTATGCAGTACATCCACGCAATTAAAAAGAATCAAATCCTCATTATACTTGAGGTATTACGCCAATGCGGGTAACGAGTGGCGGGGCACATCCACGTGGCTCAGCGCCTGGAAAACACAGCTCCGAAGAAACATGGCAACGGTGACGAGCCGTTGGCGACACTGTGTCCGATCTGGCCGGCTTGGGGAACGAACCCAAGACCTTACGTGCCGATAGCGACGTCTGTAACCACTACGCTATATTGATAAAATATTTTTAAAAAATTTGAAATAATGTTGTAGTTTTAAAAAAGTAAAAGCTAGAGCTGCAAGGTTTTTACCTGCAACATTCATATAATAAGAATGTATGTGAAGATGGTTGACAGACGCTTGAGCACACATGCTGTTGAAAACTGAGATGAAATTCATACTCTGGCTCATCAAGTGCATTTCCAGGGCAAGCTCAACTGCATCATAAATCAGAATCTGTGGTCTATCATAACAACACAGTAATATCACCGACACGAGATACCAACAACTACAATCAAATCAAAATCAAATCTTCATTGAACTCACGGTATTACGTTAAAATGTGCAACGAGCGGCGGGGCCCATCTACGTAGCTTAGCGCCTGGGCAACAGAGCTCCAAAGAAACGTTGCGGCGGTGGTGTTCACAACAATGTTTCCGATTTATTTATTCCATACCTGTTTTACAACGCTGGCGTGCGGACGTGCATAAAATCGGTGTAGTGTAAGGTGCCAGTACAGCTGCTAAGAAGCAAATTTCTAGTTTTAAACCTGCAGAGTTTGCAAAAATGGAAGGCAAGTTGGATCAATTAATAACCTTAGTCACCAATCTGAATGCAAAATTCGACGTTTTAGACTCAAAAGTTGAAAATTTAAGTAAGAGATTGGTATGTCTCGAAGAAAAAGTGAAGGATAAATTTGCTGAAGTTGACAATGAACTTAAGCTCAAAACTTCATCAGCACATACTGACGAACTGCAAGGTAAAGTTTCATCATTAGAAGATCAACTTGAGGTTCTTTACTCTGATTTAAAAAAGGATGCTTTAATGAAGGAAAGTTATGAAAAACGATTGAACATCTTGGTACATGGGTTACGTGAAACTGAATCACCTTGGGAAAAAAGAGAAGATAGCCTAAGTTTATTTCGTGATTTTGTGAAAGATGGCCTGAAAATTAACGACCCAACATCAATCGCTGTCGTTGATGCCCATCGTTTACCCCAGCGACCGACATTCAAAAACGGTAAGCGAATCTGCCGTCCTTTGATAGTGAAATTATCTACCATATCAGACAAAAATAAAATTTTCGGCCATGTTAAGAATTTAAAAAATTTCAACGAAGCCCGAAATTCGACACTCTTGCATGACAAATTTGTATACGTTTCCAACCATCTACCCAGAGATTTTGTGCTTCAAAAGAAAAGACTCTATCCTCAATATAAAGAAGCTTTATCAAAGAACCTGAAACCATTCTGGCGCATTGAGGATGGATCATACAACCTATACGTCAACAACATTAAAGTCTAGTATGTACGTTTAAACTGCTGCTTGATGCATGTTCTAGGCAATGCTTTAGTACATAACCTATTTAAATTTTTGTGTAGTATCATTAGTGTAGTATCATTGTAGTTTCGATAGTGTAGTATTATGAGTTTAGTATTATGGTCGTGTGTTGTTTTTCTCCGCTCTTTTCTTTTAAACTAGTAATTATCATAGTTCGTTTTCTTTTTTGTAATCCTGTTGTTTTTTGTTTCTTGTTAAACTAGTAATTATCATAGAACGCTTTTTTGCAATCCTGTGGGGAATGCAATTCAATTTAATCATGCTTCTTGGCATTCAGCTAACTCAAACTGCACCTACCTACCTAAGTCCTTCATGAATAATCTCGGCAATTATTCTCCCCTGGTTCGAGACCCAAGAGTGCTTAATGACCTGTTTGTTTTCGATGACTGCTTGAAAGGTGACGATTCACTTTTGTTTCACAACTCTTCCGCTGACCCTTTGTCGGGTATTGATTGTAAATATACTGCCGCTGATAATGTTGAATCCTTCCCTAAAACCCTTAATACTTCTACTTTTTCTACCTTTTGTTTAAATATTCGTTCACTTTGCAACACGAAAAACCTTGATAGCCTGAAATGTGCCCTTGAGTCCATGAATTCTTATCCTACAGTAATAGGTATCACCGAAACCTGGTTAAAAAAAAATTCTCGTGATCCCTGCACAGAATTATCTAATTACGCGTTTTTTGCTAAATCCAGATCAAAATGTAAAGGTGGGGGCGTTGGACTTTATATTCGTAAAAATTTAACACACTGGCTACGTGACGATTTATCAATGTTTGAAGAAGGCTGTTTTGAATCGATATTCGTTGAAATTAACCTCGGCAAATTTAAAATTATTTGCGGTACCGTCTATAGACCACCTTTTACTGACAGCGATCTAAATACCAAGTTTCTTGATACTCTTTCACTTGTCCTAGGTAAATTAAAACGAGAAAAAAAAACTCCTCTTTTTAATGGGTGATTTTAACCGTAATTTGCTTGATCCAGACCTACAAACCGACTTGTTTCTTGACGAGATGTTTTCTTGTGGCTTATTTCCTTTAATTGATAAACCAACTCGTATCTCCACTACCGCTACTCTGCTTGATAACATTTGGACCAATAACTATATACATCCATGCAAAAGCGCCATTGTTACTGATCCAATCTCTGATCACTTCGCCGTTTTTCAAAGCACTCTGCTTCCAACATCTATTTCGCACATTTCAAATGCTGAAAATATCAGGATTTTAAATGATACTAATCTCCATCGCTTTCAAGAAATGTTGGAAGAACTTTGCTGGGAAGACGTTTATGAACAAATTGATCCTGACCCAGCTTTTACAATGTTTCTAGAAAAATTGCAGAGTAAATATAATGAAGCCTTTCCCGTTATTACTCGTGTTAAACCAAAATCAAAAATTAACGGCTGGTTTGATGCTGAACTTAGTTCGCTGCAAAAAGCAAAACGGACCGCTTACTTACGTTTCTTACGCACTAATGATCCCGAATCGCAAATGTCATATCACAAAATTAGAAACCACTACGAAAGGGTCATTAAAACTAAGAAATCACATTATTTCGAAAAACGCCTTGCTTCCTGTCGAAACGATTTAAAGCACACTTGGTATATAATCAATGATATCATTGGTAGAAAGATTTCCATTTCGCCAAACTGCATCAAGTCTAATGATAGATTGCTTACTGACTCGCTGGAAATTGCTGAGTCGTTTAATGAACACTTTTCTACGATCGCTAGCAAATTAAGGACCAAATTAGATTCATCTCTTAGTCCCAAGAACTCAAAATCTAAATCTAATCCTTCTAAAATCTTTCCTTCTCTTTTTTTTACGCCAACAACTGCCTATGAAGTCAAAAAAGTGATCTCTACTATTAAACCTAAAAATAGTTGTGGCGTGGACGAATTTCCAACAAAACTGTTACGCTACCTGCCAACCTCTGCTCTTGACTTACTAGCTCATATATTCAACCTATCCCTTTCTACTGGTAAATATATCTCGGTTTTTAAGGTTGCAAAGGTTACACCTGTATACAAAAATGGTAACGCTCACATCGTTTCAAATTACCGTCCAATTAGTGTGTTAAGCGCATTTTCGAAAATATTAGAAAAGTTAGTCCACAAGCGAATCCTTTCGTTTCTTAACCAAAACAATATCTTATCCAATTTGCAATTTGGCTTCAGACCGTCTTTCTCAACCCAGTTAGCTTGCTCTTACCTATCCTCCAAAATCTCCGATCTTTTTCATGACAATAATTTAGTGCTGGCTATCTTTTTAGACTTAACAAAAGCGTTTGATACCTTGGACCATGACATCCTGCTTTCTAAACTGAGCAACTATGGCTTTCGCGGTGTGGTTAACGATTGGTTTCGTGATTATCTTAATGGTCGCCAACAAAAAGTTCGAATTAATGATAAATACTCTAATTTGAAACCTATTTCGTATGGTGTACCGCAGGGTTCAACCCTAGGCCCTGTTCTGTTTTTAATTTATATAAACGATGTTTTTCAAAATCTCGATTATGAAACCATTTTGTATGCTGACGATGCAACGGTCCTTGTACATGCTAAGTCACTACCTGATCTTTTCAATACTGCAAATGAATCTCTAAACATTGTCCACAATAATCTTCTCATCAACAAATTAACTTTAAACATCGCTAAAACTAAATTTATGATATTAACTCCACAGCCACATCGTTTGGTTCGAAACCCCGATCATGTAATTTCTGTCAACAAAATTCCGATCTCTGAGGTTTCCAAATTTCGATTTCTCGGTGTTACCTTGTCTAACAATCTCAGTTGGAAATCTCACATTGAATCCGTCCACAGTAAACTTCGTACATGTTTAGGTATAATTTACAAAGCTCGCGATTGTTTAAATACTAGCTGTCTAATGTCTATATTTCACTCCCTTGCATCGTCCCACCTTAATTACTGCATCACTACATGGTGTAACACTAATTTTTCTAAAATATCCAAACTTCAGAACCTATGCAATAGAATTCTTCGTTTGATTTTTCACCGCTGCGCCCGTGACAATATCGATGACATTTATAAAAAATTTGCCATCTTAAAAATCAAGGACAAGTTTAAATTTGAAATCTGCTGTCTAGTCTACAAATTCCTTCACCAATTGTTACCTGCTTGTTTTAATAAATTTTTCCAACGTAACTCTGAAATTCATTCTCGCCGAACAAGGCAATCAAACGATCTACACCTTCCTCTATTTAGAAAAAGCATTTGCAAGCAATCTCTCAAATTTGTTGGCGTTAAATTGTGGAACGAAATACCAGATGAAATTAAACAATCAAAAACTTTAGGACAATTTAAAAAAAGATTGAGGTACCACTTTTTAAATAATCATTAAATTATATCGTCTTTCAAATTCATATATTTTCATCTCTATTTCTCAAGCGCTCTCGAGTCCCGAACACTCCACTTCACTAACGTTGTTTGTCTTTTTTTTGTTTGTTTGCAGAGTCTATGAATCGATAATTCCATGAACTATCGATGAAAAGCCATTTCTGGGCTTCTCATAGACTCTGTGGCGTCGCATTTTGCTCTCAGTTGCTTTATTCTGTTTTTCAGTATTTTATGTTGACGCCAAATATAATCTGAATCTGAATCTGAATCTGATTTGATCGGACCGAGAATTAGACCCAAGATCTTCCACACCGATGTCTTCAACTATTGCGTCAACCAATCGGTTGCACAATTAAGATGCACAACTATATCTATATTTTGCTATATGAAAAAAACTAACATTACCTGCATGCGTGCAGCTTTGGTACAAGTAACATATGACATTTGGCAAATGGGCTTACATTGGCCACAGCTACATCTTCAATAGCTTGAGGATTGATGTCAGTGTTAAGATGTAAAGAATTTAAGCTTCCATTTTTGCTCTTTCTCTCAATCTACGAAATTGACAAAAATGATCTCAACTCTTCATTAATCTCGCGGTATTACACTGAAGCATGTAGCGGGTGGCAGGGTTTATCTCTGTGGCAAGGCACCTGGGCAACACAGAAACGTCGCGGCGATGACAAGCTGTTGGTAACAGACTTTAACAGAGTCTGATTTAACCGGCTCGGGAATTGAACCAAAAACCTCCTGCACCAATAGCAATGTCTATAACTAATACGCTAACTATCCGGTGGCCATGCTAAATAGCACATATATAGTTCTTGATACAATAAAGATATGTACACAACATTTATTACACTGTCACAGACTTTCACACCATATAAAAATCATTATTTTTATCAACACTCACATGAAACAAAATTTCAGAGGTATGAATTTTCGTGAAATTAAACTTTTTTTCATCAAAGGGCACTCTGACGCTGTCAAATAATTCAGGAGCTCGTCGATTTTGAACTCTTTGAGAACTTGACTGAACGATAAAACCCATAGCACCAGGCAATCTCTTACACTTTAACTGAAAAAATAATTACATTATTGCCTTGAAACGTTATAATTACAAACAAAGCACCAAAATTACTTTAACTGATCCAGCACTCACTCTTCTCGCTAAGGTGTAAATTAAAAAATTTTGGGCGATTTTTTTTTTCTTTAGACTGATTGATTTTTTTGTTTTTATTCTCTTCTAACAAAAAAGTGACGGAGGCGATAGGATGAATCCAGACTCACTTAGGAGTTGCCATTGTTCCTGGGTTTTCCAGTTAAGTTTTGCTTCTGGGTTCTTTAATTTACTGCTTGTTCGATTCCACCAAGCAGGAAAAATTATTGAGAAGCATCTTATCCAAAGAACACAACAACAAGGCTTGAGTGGAAGCTGAACCAACAACCTTGTGGTCATGGCTGTTATAAAAACAATGCTATGAACTACTAGACCACACTGCCAACCCACTCCACCATGCTGCAGATTTGCAACTGGAATGGTGATTTTGGCTGCATTTAAACCAAAAGGGTTCAATGTATTGGTGGAAAAATGAAGGTATGATGCATTGCAAGCTCAAAATAAAAAACTGGAATGAAACTTTCTGTAAGCCTGGAAAAACTCTGGGAAGATATTTATTGTGCCAGTGTGTAGAGCACCAGCTCGGTTTCCACAATCAAAACGCTGCTGCACCGAACTACTTTGTTTGTTTCTACGTATGACGTTGCTGTCATGTGGGATCGGTTTCCATTATCATTTATCAAAACGCTGCTGTTCCGGACTGCTAGTTTGTTTCTATAAAAGGTATGCCGGTGCTCTAGGCACTTCCTTTTATTATAACTTAAATTTTGTCAAATTTGCACTTGCTGAAATCAAAATGGAACAGTGCAAGAAACTTAATCAGTGAGCCATTTACATTCAAATCATTAATTTCAATTCCAACAAATATTATGTTTCATAAATAGCAAGCGTGTCAATGTAATAAATGAATTACGAAAGTCGAATGTAATTTTGTAGACAGGAGGTAGCAAAAAGACTTGGAAGTCTTGGAGTCGACACCCTCCAAAAGAGAGATAGAAGTTAACAGTCATCAATACAAAACATTTAAAAAGCATTATTTGCAAGTATTTTCAGGTCAAGTCCATAAAATAAAGCTGTAATAAATGGTACAAATGCACCCTAAAAATAATGCTGCATATCAAGTCAGATAGAGCTCTATAAATTTTATCAACATATCAAGACACGTTCCACATAAGCTAGGTTGAGGGCTCTTACTTCTTAAGCTGTTTCATATTAGCATGGATGGTTTACTTTTAAGCCGATGGGAATTCCCCAAAAAGGTCAGGCGCAAAGCAGGCATGCTCTTACCCTAACCAAGCCTTTCTCCGCAATGCAATGATGCATTAGAGAATTCCCGCCCGTTGCTTTAAAGTAAAGTTTAGTGAACCATCCATTGCAACACACTGAACATAAAGCAGCTCAAAAGAGATTAGTCCCCTAGGCTGCAGGTTTGGTAAATACCGGGCCTGAAACAACATCTACCAGTGCTGTAGTTTATACATAGCTATGCAGAATAGAACAACATACCTTGAGTTGATACTTGCAAATTTTATTTTCTTCAACATTTTTCCATACTTGATGTAATATTTGATCAAGATTTTCATACAAACCACTTTTATGAGGGCACATCTTTACCACATTAATCAAGCCTTTTGATAGGTCGACCACAGTGCTTAGACTGATTACACTGTTACAGTGGTCCCACTCAACAAAAAAGCATTGTTACCTATGTTCACAAAAATGCTAAATGCAAGAGGAAAGTAGAAGAGATTTTGAAGCAAAACTGATAGACCATGTTGCCTTTTTTTATATACTTTCTACCTGGCTTCAAGAACGACAACCTGGCCTTGCTGCCTCCAAATGTGATCATCTGTGTGTTACTCGTGCTCGCTTGACTGCTCCTGACAATTCCTTTTATATTGGTCATCATAATATTCGTAATGTGTCATTTGTGAAAGATTTGGGTATATTTATCGGCAAGGATTTGAAATTTTCGTATCACATTACCGTATTTTACGGACCATAAGGCGCATTCAAAATCCTTTTTTTTCTCCAGAATTGATCGTGCGTCTTATAAGCCGGTGCGCCTAATGTATGGATCAGGTAGTGCTTTATGCTTTATTGCTTACACTCAAAACCAGTACCGGTACCCTTACCACTACTAAATGAGCATTAAATGGCAACCCGATGCTCCTTAAAAAACGTAGCTTCTTATAGTCCAGTGCGCCTTATGTATGGAAGAAAAACGAATCAAAGCAATTTACCGATAGTGCACCTTATAGCCAGGTGCGCCTTATGGTCCGTAAAATACGATAATTGCATTTCACGCCGTGCTTCGCTTTGCGCTTATCAAATTTTGCATTCTTTCTCCACCAAAAATGTATGGATTTTGCTTAAAACTTTTATGTGTTATGTGCGACCTAAGCTTGAATACTGTACTTGTGTATGGAATCCTTATCTCAAAAAAGACATCTTACTTCTTGAATCGGTTCAAAAAAATTTACTTGTGATATTTGCATGTGTTGTAACATTCCATTTGCTTCCTATCTTGATCGCCTTCACATACTTGGTACTAAATCTCTTGAATATCGCAGAGTTGAATTTGACAATATTTTAATGTACAAAATTTGCTATCATTTGTCTGACTTACACTTTGATGATTACTTTGCCTTTCAAAATACAGGCTACAATTTAAGGCATCACAGTCTCTCTGTCCAAACTCTACAACAGTGTAAACACAACCAGTACCAACATTTCTTTTTCAATCGTATCGTTAACATTTGGAAAAGCCTCCCTGATGATATTGTTATTGCACCTAGCTTGTCTTCTCTTAAGCACCGTCTCAAGAACTTTGATTTGCATGCTATTACTACTATCCTTTTTTAACTGCCAGTGTTTTTCTACTTTGTGTTTCTAATGTTCTTTGTTTTATTTTTCGTTGTTCTGTGTTTTTTTTTTTGTTTTTTTTGCTTGTAGTTTCGCTTTTCCTCACATATCAGTGTGACTGGGTGTGAACCCAGTCACCATTGTGTTGTATTTCAAAATAAATAAATGAATAAAAAAAAAATATACAAGATAAGACCTGAGCCATCCTGTTTCGGGATTACGTCCTCATCAGCAATAACAATCAGGGAGGACCATATCGAAAACCACACAAAATTACTCAATCTGGCGTTTGGGCATTCAATATAGTGATAAGAAGGATAGCAGTTGCAAAACAGAAAAAGAACAGACAAATAGAGTTAGCTAGATTAATTTCAAGAAAAACAAAGAAAATATTATAATATTATTTTACTTGCAAGAAATTATATATATATATTTAGGAAAATACGATTTAGAAAAGAAAAAAATGCTTTTCAAGAACATCTGAAACGTGATTGCAATACGATAAAGAACTCTTCTAACGTAATTGTTTTAGCCGATAAAACTACGAATATGTACAGCATTCCTCCTAATGCCTACAAGACCATGCTTACCGATAACATCACGAAAAAGTATAAAAAAACAACCGAAAATTCCGTCAATGCAGTCAAAAGCGAAGCAAAGGCAATAGCTCAACCCTTGAAAGTAGAAGACCGGTTAAAACAGTACAGCACTAATGAAGCTTTTATCACGTTAAAAGATCATAAAGATGATTTTGTAAGTAACCCCAAATGCAGACTTATCAATCCTGCTAAGTCAGATGTCGGTTTAGTAAGCAAAAAAATGTTGGACAACATCAATAACGCGATCAGAAAAAAATCATGCTTAAACCAATGGCGAGACACACAGTCTGTAATAAGCTGGTTTAATGATATCCCGGATAAGAAGAGTGCAAATTTATCAAATTTGACATTGTAGAGTTTTATCCTTCTATATCCAAGAACCTACTTTTGGCAGCTATTGAATTTGCCAAATCTATAACTTATGTTCCGCAAAGAGTGATTGATGTTATATTACACTGTAGAAAATCATTTCTCTTTGAATCTGGTAATATTTGGATCAAAAAAGATGAACCTGACTTTGACGTGGCAATGGGTAGTAATGATGGTGCAGAGATTTGTGAATTGGTTGGTTTATACGTTTTGGATCTACTCGAAAAAGAGTTTGGCTCTGACTGTTTTGGATTATATAGAGATGATGGTCTTGGTTATCTGAAAAATATGTCGGGCCCAGAAAGCAAAAAATGTAGAAAAAAGTTAATAAAGGTTTTCAATAAATGTGATCTCAAAATCACTTCCAACACCAATCTTTCCAGAACGGATTTTTTGGATATTACGTTAGATCTTGATAGGAACATTTACAAACCTTTCCGCAAACCAAACAACGACCCTCTCTACATCCATAACAGCTCAAATCACCCCCCTTCTATTATAACGCAAATTCCAGAAATGATCCAAAAAAGAGTGTCTTCATTATCGTGCAATAAAGATGAATTCAACAAGGTTAAACCAAGTTATGAAAGGGCTTTGGAAAGTAGCGATTTTAAAGGAAATTTACACTACACCCCCAACGATGGAAAAAAACGAAACCGCAAACGCAATGTCACATGGTTCAATCCCCCATTCAATTCAAGCGTTGAAAGTAATATTGGAAAAATTTTTCTAAATTTGGTCACAAAGCATTTCCCTCCTGGTCACAAATATCACAAATTTTTAACAGAAATAACTTGAAAATCAGTTACAGTTGCATGCAAAACATGGAAGCCATCATCAAAAATCACAACAAAGCAATTTTATTGAGTGATTCCAACAAGATCAAAACTACACCATCAAAATCTTGCAACTGCAGAAAAAAGGATTAATGCCCAATGGATGGCAATTGCTTAAAGAAATGTCTTGTATACAAAGCAGTAGTAGAGACGGAAAATGACACTAAATCCTACATTGGATGCTGTGAAACTGCATTTAAAACTCGCTTTAGTAATCACAAACTCTCATTCAACAAGAAAATCTATTCTACAAAAACAGAACTTTCAAAACACGTTTGGAACTTAAAGGACAACAACAGAGAATTTAAGATTTCATGGTCTATCATTGCCCAGGTCTCCCCCAACTTCTGTACAGGCAAACGCTGCAATCTGTGCCTGACGGAGAAACTGCTGATCAACAAACACATGGACCAAAATTTGTTAAACTCAAGAGATGAAATGCTAAATAAATGTCGCCACAAAAATATATTCAGATTGAAACAGTGTTCTTAATTATTATTATTAATTTTTTGTCTGCTACTTTGGTTCTATTTGAGTACAATTGTTAAGTCATTATTTTATTCATCTTTACTCTTTTTAATTTGCTTTAATTGTAGGCAGAGGCTAAGGTTACGTGACCGTAACATTTGTCTCTTTGGTTTATTTTATTATCCCTTCACGCTTCCCTGATTGTACGAGAGCGTGACGAAGTAATAAAATAAAGAGGCAAATGTTACGGTCACGTAACTTTAGCCACTTCCTTAATTGTATGCCAACCAAATGCTTTTTCCGGCTCCACGACCCTTTCTTTTTCTTTAATAAATTAAGTTTACCGCATTTATTACGTCACAAACCTTTCCTATATGATTGCCATAGTAAAATACTTTTCTCAATTAATTAACTTCAGTCTGTCAGTTACTAGCAAAAGCAATTTTATTTCGCTATTCCTCACATCATAGAGCTAATCCCGATCCTACCATTGGAATAAAAAATTGTTAGTACTTATGCGAATAACTTAACGTTCTTTCTTTGTTTCGTAGTTAACACCTGAAGATTGCCACGCATTTGCGTGTGGCATGAAACACTGTGTAGTGTATGCAAATTAGCGTTGAATAAATTCATTTATCTACTGCTCTGACCTTTTGGACATCGAGCTCTTTCTGAAATTCAGACATCAGTTTTATCAATTTATTAGTATATATATATATATATATATATATTATTTATAAAGAAAGAATATATATTATTTTACTTGCAAGAAATCAGTTGTTTAATGCTAACCACCATACATGGAAAAAGCAAAACTGAAAAAAAGAGATAAGCAGCATTCACAGCTTTTTGAAACAATGAGATTGCCAGTCACTTTAAAAATTTGGGTAACGTCTAGTATCAGCCCCCAGGTTCTGTTAGGGTTAGGTTTGATTAGGATTAGGTTTGGTTAGGGTTAAATTTAGTCAGGGTTTGGTTCAGTTACAACCCTAACCGAACCTAATCCTTAATCAAGCTAACCCTAACTGAACCTGGGGGCTGATAGTCTACTAGACGTTACCAAAAAATTCTTTATAACAAAAATGAGAAATGACAACACAGTCCCTCAATGCTCAACCAACTTTTGAATTTACTTAAGTATAATCTGATAATGACGTAACCTTGATTTTCATTTCTGACACTGAGCATGCAGAGTGGTTCCACTGCTAGTAAACCGTACCGGTACACTGTGGTTTGTGAAGGTAACACCAATTGCAGGTCTAAACACTTGAAAAATAAAATCACCTTAATGAGATGCAAGAAAATGACCTACTGTTCCGGTATTACTTGACCAAAAATCTCCAACAACTGCTGTACCACTAGCCTGCTAGCTTGTAGCCTTGAATAACTCCTCAATCTCTCTTAGACTGTTGCGATGATGCTATGCCTTGAATAACTCCTTAGTCTCTGTTAGCCTTGCAGCCTTGCCCCTGAATAAGTCTCTGTTAGCTAGCAGTCTCTTTTAGCCTTGTACTGTTGTAGCCTTGAATAACTCCTCAGTCTCTGTTAGACTGTTAGGATGATATTATGCCACTTTCACTGCGCATGAATCACTGTGTTAGGCTTCGTCCCCTAGGTGCGAATCGAAACACGGTCCATCTATCCACGTTTCAGAGACGTATTCCTTTGTCTGTTTGTGACGCAAGGCGAATAGAGAGAACTACCGGAACTTGCGCACTGCTTACTTGTTCTGTGTTTATTTACCAACAAATCAACAATGCTATCAAACTGAATTAAGGTCCGTTTCCAAGGAAACCTACCACCTCACCTGAAGTTGATGAGTCATTTATGACGTTTGCCTACATAAGTAATGATTCATCAATTAACTATCGAATGGAAGCATGTTCGGCGCAAAACTGCAAATTTGTCTCAAAGCATGTGGCCTTTTCTTTTTTTTTTTTTTTTTTTTATTCGCGAGAAAGTTGCCAGTTTTTATTTTACAAGTCTTAATTTCCAATATCTTTGACTATAAAATCATAGAGGTAAAATCTAGCAATCCTAATTTCGATAATTTTTTTAAGAGGCAATATTGAAATATTGATAATTGCTTTTTAAACTTAACTAATGTAATAACCTTCTTTTTAACTTCTTTCAGTTAAAAAAATGGACAACACCATTTATGTGACGTCACCAACGTATCGCAGCAACAACCAAAGCTTCAAGCTTCGTCATTTTATGAAACCTGTCTAAGTGTCTACTCTAGCGGCAAATTGAAACATCAAGTCGTTGTCGCGAGTCTGGCTTTGAGAAGATACAAAAAGAATTCGAAAAGTCGAAATTCAACTATCGCATAACAAAAGACCTATTGTTAGCTTGCGGTAGGCGTAGAAACAAACATACAGTTCAGAGAGATGAAAGAAATGAAGCAAAGTGAAGGAAGGTCATAAAACAGTTAGAAGATTAATCGTTTTTGTGGATTAATTAAGTACCGGTAGTTTTGAGATGAAGTGCCGTTTTATATGTTCAAAACCTCGTGCTTGATCTTTCAATAGAACAGCCTAAGGTGATTGGCTATATGTTAAGCCATACAGGATATAGTCATTGACCTACCGTAGAAGACTGACGCACTTTGTAGGCTCTGCTGAGTCTGCTGTAGTCTTTTTGTGCATACCAGTTGCATATGTACAGTGCATGGTGCTTTAGAATTTATTACACACCGAACTACCAGCACTAATTTTGCACTCAGCGAAGGAAATGCCGCCATTTCAAGGAAAATATATTTAAAAAACTCTAAACTTGGTAAAAACTGGTTTATGCTAGACCGCAAAATCTTATAGGCCTAACACCTATGCAGATCTCTCAGGTATTTCCTTGCTAAAAAAAAAACAGCCTCAGATAAAATTTAACAAAAGTGAAATAAAATCCAATCAAAGATAAAATCGATTTCGACCTTATATAGGTCATCGTCAGTCATCTAAGGACTAAGATGATCGCTTTTTTTAACTATGACATCAAAAAATTGATTATTATGCAGAAATTAGAAAATCAAGAACTGCGGACCTAAGGCCCACTATAATTGGACATGTGGACAGGGTAAATATGTAGCAAGTGTAATTATAGTCAATGGATTGTATTTTTGTCTTGTTTTCAATTTATGCTTTCCAGATATTGATTGGGTAACACTGAATATAAACTTAATTTTAACCATGCCATCTCACTTGGGATATGGAATGCATGTTCCATTTTTGGACCGTGGGCCGAAAGCTCTTTCGGAATACCACACAATCACCAATCAACCATTTGAAGTAAAACCTATGTTGCGAATGCGATATGAATTAATGCACAGACCTTCTAGTGTAAATCTTCCTTTTATGAGCAAAAGAGATAAAGCTGTGGAAAGCCCTCGTGCTTCTGTATCTGGCTTTTCACTTACTGAAGAACCTATGGATGATGACTACAGGCAGAATAGAAATGATTACGCCAAATTTTTAAAAGAACATGAACGCACGTTAGGCCCAACTGGATTTCTTGATTCTCAGCGGTACACTCACACTTTCAATGTACGAGCATTAAATTTATCACCAAGAAGCGGCCAAGGTTACCGACAAGAAAAAGAACCGATGACAGTTGTTGCGTTAACCAATCGCATTGCTGCTGATCAGCGAGAGTTTGAGCGTCGAATGAAGGTCATTGAAGATCACATGTGGCAGCACAAGCAAGAAGAAAGAGAGTTGAAACGAGTTGAAGGAGATGTAAATAAAAAGAAAAGATCAGTGCAACGGATGATGAGAGAACTTGAAAACAGCATGGGCAAGAAAATGCTTGAAGAGGAGAAGTGGTTAAATGACTCCATTAAGAAAACAGAAAAAGTACGCTCTGAGTCAGTACACGGAAGAGAAGAGAGGACAAAGCAAAGAATTACAAAAGCACATACGGATCTGCAACAAAACAAAGATAAGATGAGAAAGAACATGCTGGTAGTTACAGACGCTGAACATCAATATCGGGCAAAATTGACTGAATTGGAATTAAAAAAGAGCCAAATGCAAAACATGACGCGAGAATTCGAAGAGAAATTGAAAAGAAAAGAAACCGAGACACGAAATTTAGCCAAAGATTTAGCAAATTTATCTCTCTTGATGAATATGGATGCGATGAAAGGTCGAATAGCTGATGCAGAATTCAAACGCCAAGAGAGATCCCAAGCACAAAAATATATTAATGAAGAAAAAGCACATCAAGCCGAACTAGACAAGAAATTAAGCAAATCTGAAGGAATCAACAGAGCTTCTGAAAATCGTCGACGCCAGGCCAGCGCCACATTATCAAGCAACAAAGCACATCTTTCTGAAAGGAGCAGAGAAGGCGATCGCCGCGTGACTGACAACAGAAACTTAGTGGAGAGCAACATTGCTGCCCAGAAGAAGCTACAAGAAGCCGCTGAGGCGGCAAAGTTGGACAAGCAAAGGAAAGAATATCAACGAAAAGTGCAAGCTCACGTTGTCAAGAAAAATTTGGGTTTACGAAAAGCTCAGACTGCGCGGCAGAAGACGGCACAAGAACGGCAGATAAACTGGGAAAAAACATTTGACCAAAATCATCGTGACTTTGTCCGACGCCGCAATGAATCTCTTCTTAAAACTTTCACCCGGATTGTTCAACACGACAATGAAACAGAACACCAACTTTTCCAAAAATGCAAGCAACAGGAATACAGTCGCAAGAGCGAAGAGCAAAATTTGAATAAGTTGAAAGAGCAATACGTCAAGGCGAAAGCGAGAAACACCGGCAAAATACGAGAAGTTATATCCGACACGGAGAAACGCGAAAAGGAAATTGGAAAACGAGTTATGGTCGCTCAAGCAAAGTTAATCCAAGCTCAGAATGAGCGAAGCACTGCTGAGTGGATGCTGAGGAAATACAGAGGTGCCGCGAAAGAAACAGAATTGGTTCAAAATGAACTTCTCAAAGAAAAGAAACACCTGATGAAAGTAGCCGCCCTTACAGACACATACCTCGAGCAGCAAGCGGTTCCAGCAATGTAATGCAAGATTTTGATATTTGTAACAGCTAATATTACACGAATAAGACGTTGTTGTATTTTTTATGACTTCATGTTTTCCTTTTTTTGTTTCAAATTCTGTGTTTTGTTACGGGTAAAATCTTGAAATTTTTTGGTAAAGCGGTAGTGGTGGAAGACATCACTATCGGCACGGGAGGTCGTGGGTTCGATTCCTTGACCAAACTCTGTTGCGCAGAGTCTGCCCTGCGCAGATATTATTTAGTTGTATTTTTAACCTGCTTTTTAACATTCAACCTTTAGCAACTTTAGTTGATGAAGCGTGAAATGGACAGCAATTTTTGATGTGTGAAATTGTTAAACAGCTTTGTTATTGTCTTGCTTTCCTTGTTTGCTTTCGATTGAGTTTCCTCATTTGCTTTTCAATCCTGGGATTCGAATTCGAAGCCTGTCATATCGAGCACAGTGTCACCAACGGCTCGCTACCGCTGCGATGTTTCTTGATAACTGTATTGCCCAGGGGCTAAGATGGGGAGATGGGCCTCGCCACTCGTTATACGTTTCAGCGTTAGCACAATGAAGATTTAATTTTTTTATGTTCCAAATTGCTTACAGTAGCTTTTATGCAAAGTTATGGAAAATAGCTCAGCGTTATTTAATTGTGTTTAAACAAGAAATTTTATTGAGCTAATCACGCTAAAATGTTAATTGATTTGTTGCAGCAAAGTCGTGGTATAACTTTGCTGACAAAAATTTGCCTTGTATTTCTATTTATGAGCTGCAAATTTTTTTATGCATGTAGCATTAAACTAGCTTATTTTTCAGGATTCCTCATTTTGTGTAACCTAAACTTACATATCTTTATAGGGCAGTGGTTTGTTGCTCTCTTCTAAAGACTCTCAATACGAGTGGTCTCTGCTCAGTAATTAAATTTTGTGGCGGTATTTCATTCCTAGCGGCTACAACCATCCGCTGGTCATAAGTGGTTGGTTAGCCTACCGTTAACAGGTTAATCAATCTAGAGCTTGTGGGTCATGATTAGTGGCAGCCTAGGGGGATCATGACCCGGTTTAGAACCTCTGTTATAGGCTGTTTTTGATCACTTAGCCAAATGGTAGCGTAAAACCACTGCTCTTTTGACAAGCTTCTAGGTTTTTGTATCTGGCTATGTATAATGTGTTTGTTCTATTGTTCTTGTGGGTTTTCTTGGACATTCGCGAAGACTTTCTCTATGCACTTATCTTTCTTTACCTACTGTAGCGATATTGTTAAGCACTGTCTTCAATTTACCTAAATCTTCTATAAAATCGCTTTTTAACCACCCATCACTGCGTAGCATTGCACTTTAGATTGTGATAAAATAATTTTTTTAGCAGTGCCATTTAAATCGGTGTATAATTTTGTTTGCTGTATTATTTTTTCAGTGGTAAAAGTTTTTGTGATACCAGCCTAGTGGTTAAAGCCACACTATCGGTGCGGGTAGTCTAGGTTTCGATTCCCGGGCCGGTCAAATCATACACCAACGGCTCGCCACAGCTGCGATGTTTCTTCGTAGCTGTGTTGCCCAGGCGCTCAGCCGCGGAGATCAATCTCGCCACTTGTCACACGCTTCGGGGTAATAGCGCGAGTATAATGAAGATTTGGTGTTTTTGTGAAAATAGCTCCCTGATGTTCTGGTTATTGTCAATAAAGTTGAGCGCTGTGAGGCATTTATGTTTATTGTGATGTTGCATTATGACGTTAAAAAAAATTTGAACACAGTTTTTATTGTAATAATTTGGTCAGCGACATACCGGTATCCAAGTGATACCGCGTAGAATGCAGATCCTCGGCAGGTTCGATTCTCGGCTGGAGCCGTCGCATTTGATATAGACTAACGGGTAGCTGCTGACTCTAAGAGCGCAAGCTCTCTTCGCAGTCTTCTTCAATCTGTTGCATTTGCAGTTCTGTATAATTTGAAAATGACCCCAGTTATTTGCATTAAATTTAGAGGAACTGCATTAAATGTTTTTAAAGACGAAAAATTTACTTGAATAGAAAGAGCTGTTTGAAAAAGTTGGAAGAATATTGTTAGATCTACTAACAGCTTAGATGGCCGAGTGGATTGAGCGTTCGTCTCTGGAGCCATAGACTCGGGTTTGATTCCGAGTCGGGTCAAATCAATGATTTTAAAATTAGTATTGCTTGACGCTCAGCATTAAAAACACATTGTGGATAACAAGCTTGCTTGTGCCGCGGGAAAGGCATTTAGCGGGATTTCCCCATTTTGGAGTGGTAGGCAGATCGCTGGCAACTACTAAGCGAGCTCGTTATAGCGCTTTGATGGCTTTCTCGTGATAGGAGGATAAACATGCAACTAAACACCAAAAGTGCCACAGCAATTAGAACAGCTAGTAGGCCTCTTTTGTACTAGTAAATTAGTGATGAGCTTTTGTCGTTGAATAGGCCTACTGCAATTTAGAAAATTTTCGACGGAGTTTCACAAAACTTTTGTTTGTTACTGTTAATTGTTATTGGCATATTTATCCTCCTATCACGAGAAAGCGACGAAGCGCTGTACGAGCTCGCTTAGGAGTTGCCGGCCATCTGTTTACCACACTGAGATGGGGGAATCCCGTTAAATGCCTTTCCCAACAGCACAACGACTAAACTTGCCGGCTTTCTCCACACTGTCCCTTAAATGCTGAACGTCAAGCAGGGAAGCTGTGAATACCAATTTTAAAGTCATTGGTTTGACCCGACTCGGAATCGAACCTCAAGTCTACCGATCCAGAAGCAGACGCTCTATACCACTCGGCCATCTGATCGGTTAAAAAATATTACGGCTCTATATTAACCGTAGCCTATAAGTGTATCAAACTCTGGTAGATCTGGTGTCAGTTGTTTTGACTTGCCCTTGGGCACCGTTGCGTCGGTAATGAACAATTTTAGAAAGCTGCATGATGTAATGAACAGCATAGCAGAGTGTTTGCTTATGATTACTAAAATCACATCATTATAATCGCGGTATTGCGCCGTAGCCTATAATGAGTGGCAGGATCCATCTACGCGGCTTAGCGTCTGGACAACACAGCTCCGAAGAATCGTCGCAGCGGTGGCGAGCCGCTGGCGACACTGTGTCCGATTTGATCAACCCGGGAATCGAACCCAGTTCTGCCGCGTTAATAGCGATGGGCTTAGTTGCTAAGCCAATCAATAGGTCTCTGTTCGTAATTACTTGCACTTGTCATTTTTGTGTCTCCACTTTTTCTTCTGTTACGCATTGGGTCACTGACTACACGTAAATTACACAAAATATCCTCCAGTTTTACGCAACGTATGAAACCGGTTGTGCACAAAATCTTGCTGTTGGCTTTAATTGAACGCTAAGCGGCGCTAAAAGCCAATAATGCATTGAAGCCGATCCACATTAGATTGTTGCACATGGAGTTGGCCGAGTGGTTGGTGCGTGGGGTTCCGGAACTAGTTTCGCGGGTTCGATGCCCTCGTAGGTCATCTTCCATGATGCGTATAATTCACTCAAATAAAAACCCAAACTGCAATTGCGTGGCTTAAAAAAAAAAACAAAGAAAATTGTCGGCATAGTTTGAGCTTTTGGGGCTCGTAACTAGTTGCGGGTTCAATGCTCAACTTTATCATCTTCCATGATGCACGCGATTCACTGATGTGAACGAGAGCCGGGTCCACTCCACGGCTTAGCACCTGGGCAACACAGCATCAAAGAAATATCGCGGCATTGACCACACTGCGAATTAATTGCCCGGCCCGGAAATCGAACCCAAACCCTTCTGTGCCGATAGCAATGTCTTTAACCAGTACACCAACCAGCTGGTTAAACATACCGGTAATTGTCTCGTAAATAAAGAAAGGCCTGACTATAAACAGGCAAAAAGGCTTAATCGTCATTATAGGTACGGTATTCCTAATTCTTGAATCAGTGCCACGCTTTCAGCTCTATTTCTTGTTAAGCATAGTCGTACTGCATACTACCCCATTTCTACGGTTCGGTATATTGCTAATTAGTCTATCACTGGCTTGCAAATTAATTATCACCAATTATAAATAAATGAATGCATTCCTAACATGGCGCTATTCAAAATCCCCTGAGTTCTTGCCTACTTCCGATTAGCTAAAACAAGAACTCCCATCTGACGTGTAGCAGCCAAGATCATTGCTGTATGCACATACATTTGATTGATTGCAGTATATTGGTAACCAAATCAAGATCAAAGCTGTTTAATTAAACTTCAAAATATAATAAATATGGAACGAAAATAGCTTAAAAAATAATAATATAGCCACAGTAATTCTTTAAACTGGATGTTTCGACAGCGTAGACTCAGCTGTCATCGTCATCTTTTGTACTGCCTTGCTCCCACTGCTGATGATGACAGCTGAACCTATGTTGTCGAAACGTCCAGTTTTAAGAATTATTGTGGTTCTATTTTTCTTGTTTAATTGGCAAGAGCTTGTATACAGGCCTTTTAAGATGATCCTTTATTTTGTCAAAACGCGATAGGCGTTTATAGAAGCCTTTGTGACATCGTGGTAAAGCTTTCTTACTGCATTAGCTGCGCAATCTTTCATATCGGGATTCGATTCTTGAAAACTAAAAAAATCAAATCTTCATTATGCTCGCGGTGTTACACCGAAGCGTGGAACAAGATTCCATCTCCGCGGCTTAGAGCCTGGGCAACGGAGCTCCGAAGAAACATCACAGGGGTGCCGAGTCATTGGCAACACTGCGCCTGATTTGACAGGCTCGAGAATCGAAACGCAGAAACACTACGCCTGCCGCCCGGTTCGAAATGAAATGTGTGGTTTTATGGCGATTTATAACTTCTCAGGTCCTTTAGCGCCAGGACTAAATTGTGTCAAGAATTCACTGACGTGTTTTTATTCTCCGTTTATTTTATCCTCCGCGCTACACTTAATTGCTGAGCGTTTAGCAAGTGTAACAGCAGATACCAGGTTCAAAGTCTTTGGTTTGACCCGACTGAGAATAGAACCCAGCCTACCAGCTTCCAAGGCGAACGCTCTTAACCACTAGGCCATGGCGCTGGTCTGCCGCCCGGTTTGTTAAATTTGATGTAAGGTAATATCGCAAGCGCTTGAAGTGTACCGGCGTAGTTTAGAAAGTCATCGCTGCGTTGCCAAATTTAATTTGAAAATATCTGCGCTGCTATTTCTCCTGGGGTCAAGTCCAGGTCACGCACTGACGTTGTTAATTCCGCGTTGACGCAAATGGACCCTGATGGCAGCCTTTTTTCTTCAGTTTTTACGTGTTAACAAGAATTGTAACCAGCCTGTTAAGGCTTTTGATTAGTAAAGGTAAAGGTACGGGACAGCGGGTGCAAACACACATTGTTTAGGTTTAGGCAAATCTGACGCAGTGTCGCTGACGCTAATCGTCGCAGTGACACTTCTCTTTTGCCCAGGCGCTTAGCCGCGGAGATGGATCCCGCCACTCGTTACACGCTTCCGCGTAATACCGCGAGTGTAATAAAGATTTGATTTGAGAGGTTTATTATTACATTTCAGGGGTTGCAAAATTGAGGTTTCAGTAATTTGCATACAACCTATAAGGTGATGACAGATAGTAACCTTTAGAAATCCGTAAGGAATAACTGAATGAGACGAAACATCTTGCTTCTACCTTGGCGCGAAGAACTGATACCTTCATGTATATTTCGTGATAGAAATATGGACGTAACTGTGTTGAAAGAATTTAAAAAACCCGACAAAGAAAATGGAGAAAGTTTTCCTTTTTTTGAGCAAGTTCCGGATGACACAGTGAAAAATGAAGGTAACTTAATGCTGAAAAATTTCTCCCTTAATATTTTTAAGGGAATAGGCTAACAAGCGGTTTTCATCCGGGGTTCCGCCAGTACAGTTCAGAGGTTCCGCAAGTTTACAATTTAGAGCTGGGTTCCAGTAAATTAGTAAGTTAAATTAATGTACAGGAGTTTCTCAAGTCTCTGGAATGTTTCATTGGGTTCCGCTCCATCAAAAAGATTGAAAACTACTGCGTTAACCATCAGGAGAAGCGAATCCAGACATTTTTAAGGCGGGCTTGAAATCGAAAAAATGCATATTTTGCAGGCAGTCAGTGGCGTAGCGCGAAATTTTGCAGGGAAGTAAACTACAGAAGCCATCAAAGGTCTGGTAGAGTTCAGTAATTTAGCAACATTCGTTCTGTTTTTACTAAGAGGCAAAATCAAAAGGAAGGGCCGTGGTGCAATGATCTCCTAAATACGCTTGGCTTGCGGCTTTGTGCGTTTAGAAACATCAACGTACCAACGCTTTAATAGGCTAATTATAACAAAAAACTTATCTGGGAAAGGTTGAGGGCTTAACACCTCCCTGGATTTGCAAATGCAACCATATCCTGTTTGTCCGAAACAATAACGTAATAAAAAATCAAATTTTCATTACACTCGCGGTATTACGACGAAGCGTGCACCGAATGGCAGGTCTATCTCCACGGCTTAGCGCCTGGGCAACACAGCTCCGAAGAAGCATCAAACGGGGGCGGGCAGTTAGCGACACGGTGTCCTAGACAGGCCCAGGAATCGAATCGACGACCTTTCTCGCTGAAAACGGCATCTTAAACGACTACGTCAAAGGGACAGTGAATTGTGTTCAACAACTTTGAAAAGCATGCTTATGTGGTGGAACAATGAGCCTTACGTGTTTAGGAAGCAGGCTAGAATTTTCTTGCATTGTGAAGGGAAACCCCCTCCCAAAGGTGATTTGGAGAAAGGGATTATGGCTTGAAATTTGCCACGGTGAAAGATATGATGTACAAAGAGACTTGGAAACTGGTGAATGTAAAATGGTTATTAAGGCAAGTGTTTTTTTAAAAAAACTCTTCATTATACTGCGGTATTACGCCGAAGCATGTAACGAGTGGTGGGGTCCATCTTCTTGGCTTAACGCCCGGGCAACACAGCTCCGAAAAAACGTCGAAGCGGCGGCGAGCCGTTGGCAACATTGTTCGATTGAACTGGCCCGAACATTGCTTGAATTCATGAGCTTCCGCGCTCATAGCGTTGCTTTTCATCATTACACCTGCTGGCCGGTAAAGGCAAATTAAGGTCATAGCTTCAGCTAAGCGGGAAAGGGGTGTGAAAAATTACATTATGACGTGAAAATCAATCAAGCTTTTTAAAAAAAATTGACCATGTTGAGTTGACAGAAGAACTGTCATCTGAAATAAATTTATTGTATCAGTTTCCTAAAACTAATTAAAAACTCGAGAAAGTTGGCATGCACTCCGAAATGTTGAAACTGACTTTTCAAAGGGGAATACTCGCTGGATGAACTTAAAGTTTGCAATATTTATGCTAAGATTTATTTGTTCTTTTTTGTTTGTGATAAGTTGCGTGTTCATCCTCTTACAGCGATCAAAGAGCTATAATTAGCTCGCTTAGGAGTTGCGGGCCATCTGTTTGCTATATCACTCTCTTACCAGAAAGGGGAAATCCTTTGAAGTGCCTCTCCCACCGACACAAGTAAATTTGCCGGCTTGTTCTCCACAGTGTCCCTTTAATGTTGAGCGTCAAGCAGCGAAGCAGGGAAACTGTGAGACGCTTTATCGACTCGGCCAACTGCATGGCGATGCCATTTATGATACAATCATGGTTTGTTGTTAAGAAAACGATAAAACTATTGTTTCGTTACAGAATGCAAGAGCTTCTGATACTTCAAGATACAAGGTGGTAGCAACAAATGATTTTGGTGAGCTCACTCAAAACTTTTACGTCGAAATACACGAGTCATCAGCTACAGGCACAGAGCATGTGGAAAATTTCAAGACAGTGAAGACGCATTTAAAACGAAGGTAAACGGAAAGGTAGAGATGTTTTTACCGCTTTTTAAAGCGCTGGGTGTCTGCTGTTATGGGACAGTGTGGAAAACAAGCAGTGATGGGCGCGATAAACCTTTCTGTACTAAAGCGATAACGATAATCGATAATTTCAAAAAAGCCTTGGGCGATACTGATAATCGATAAATCTCAATTTCTTAAAGCGATATCGGTAATCGATAAATCATCGCCGATAAATTTTTCCGATAAATGTTGCGGTACATTTTCAATGTGTTTGACGAATTTTTTTGCTATTCAAATTGCAAAAATGCTTTTCTAGATTTTTCAAGAAAAGAGAGCAGTTCGCGGACTCTGCCGTGGCATTAAATACAACAAAGAGATGTTTTTAAGTTGCAACAAGATCTTATGGACACCATGTATTTTTTTTTTTTTATAGCGCCAACTCACCCACTTTGAACACTGTGTGCATAAAGAATCGTTTATCGCGATAATTTATCGGCGATGACAAAATATAGGCTATTACAAAAGCGATATCGATAATCGATGATAAATTATCGCCGATAATTATCGCCGATGAATTATCTCGATAAATGCCCATCTCCGAGAACAAGCCGGCAAGTTTACTTGTTGAGCTGTTGGGAAAGGCACTTAGCGGGATTCCCCCATCTTGGAGTGGTAGACAGATGGCCGGAAACTTCTAAGCGAGCTCGTTGTAGCGCATTGACCTCTTTCTCGTGATAGGAGGATAAATATGCTACTGCAATAAAACTATTTAGTCTGCCCCTTTAGTGCTCTGCGATGTAATCTGTGTTGACATTTTTCGTAGAGAAGTAAAACCGCTGGAGAAGAAAAGCCACGAACAATTGGAACGAGAAGTTTTGAAATTGTTGAGCGAAGCCGACCCGAAAGATTATGAAAGAATTTGCTCCGAACATGGATTTTATGACTTTCGGTCAGTCACAAACCTCGAGTCATCCGAAAAGACCCGACTCGTATTGTGATTCAATGCAATGGATTTTATACGTGACTAGAGCGGCAACGCGGTGTATAACATGCAATTATGCGTGTAAATGATGATAAACAGAAAACATAAAGCAAATAAAACGTGAACAAAAGTTATCGCGCTTCGCGTTACCGCTTGTCACATGTCGCTTCATCTTTGCCTTTTGACGGGCCGGTTGGCTCAGTTGTTAATGATATCGCTATCGGTGCGGGGGTCTTCGGTTCGATTCCCGGCTGGTCAAATTGGACACAGTGTCGCCAACGGCTCGATACCGCTGCCATGTTTCTTCGGAGCTGTGTTGTCCAGGCGCTAAGCCTCGGAGATAGACCCCGCCAGTTGTTTTAAGTTTCGTCGGCGTAATACTGCAAGTATAATAATGAATGTAATAAAAAAGAGTATAGTATTTCTGAAAGTTACTTGGCCTATCAATTTTATTTCTGGGCAAATCCAAGGCTACACCATAGCATGATCCACACATCAAAAATATACTTTTTGAAAGTTTATACGCTTCGGCGTAATACCGCAAGTAAGTTTTGATTTGTTTTGTTTCATTTAACTTTTAGATTCACAATCGAAAAGTAAACAACTTTATGTTTATATTTTCAAAGGATGATGCTTCGAAAACTGAAGAAACTCGATCGAATTGAAAACCCTCACGAAGAACTCGAAGCTGATCGTATCCGCAAGAGTTTGAAACACATAAAAATGATCGACCATTCAACTGCTGTGCTTGAAACTCATTTGGATAACTTTGATCCGGATCAACAATTTGAGTAAGTATATCTGGAACGTTGTTATCAGCGCGGGAGGTCAGGGGTTTGATTCTCGGGCAGGTCAAATCGGACGCAGTGTCGCCAACGGCTCGCCACCTCTGCGATGCTTCTTTGCGGCTGTGTTGCCCAGGCGCTAAGCCGCTGAGATGTGCCAAAACCGAGAGAACAATGAAGAATCATTTAAAATTCATATCTCCTACTTATGTTACAGTTGGTACAAAGACGGCGAGATTATGCCGCTTTCTCGAATGGACAAACGACGACAGTCTCTTCAAGTTGGGGATGTACTGCAACTCATTATTCGTGACGTCAATGTTGAAGACAGTGGACTGTATACTCTTGACATAAATGGCCAGAAACTGGACGCGATACTAACAATCAATGGTAGGTTTAACTTAGGGGCGGAGCCAGGGGTGGGCAATTACCCTCGAAATATTTTAAGTATCAGTGTGAATGTGGAGATATACGTCTATCTTGACCCAAAATGGAGCAACAATGGGCAGTTTATTATGAGTGAGGTTATTTTCAAATTATATTTGAACGGAAATTTCAACAGTAATTGAAGGAGACTGCGAAGCGAAGTGAGCGCTCTTCGAGTCAGCAGCCACCCGGTATATATTATTTCAAATGCAATCGGCCCCAGCCGCGAATCGAACCCATCACGTAGGATCTGTCACCTGCGCGCAGTACCGCTAGGCCATGTTGCTGACTGTTATTGCCACCAAGAATCTTTTTTTTTAGATACCCACCACTGCAGACCTCTATTTTCACAGATCTACCCTTTGTAAAACTGTTTGCCCCCCCTTCCTTCGAAATTTCTGGATGGCTACGCCACTGGTCTAGCTCAGTGATGGGATTCAAAATTTTAAGAACAGGTTCTTTTTTGTATCGTACTTCCTAACCACAGGTTCCTTCATAAAGGTCTGATGTCTGTAAAAAGAAGCAAGAACGGGTTCGCTGATTATCCTGACATTCCAAGAACGGGTTCGCGCGAACCCGTGCGAACCCCCTGAATCCCATCACTGGTCTAGCTAGTTATTTTTAACGTCTTACTGATAAACCGCAGTTTGGCATGGTGGTTAAAGCCGTCGCTATTGGTGCGGGAAGTCATGGGTTCGATAACCGGTCCGGTCAAATCGGAGACTGTCGCCAACGGCTCGCCACCGCTGCGATGTTTCTGTGTAGCCCATGCGCTAAGCCGTGGAGATGATCCCCGCCACTCGCTATATGCTTCGGCGTAGTATCGCAAGTGTAATCAAGACTTGATTTGATTATTTTTTTCCGTTTTTTTAGAAACTTATTTTATGAATTGTTCTATAGGTTTAAGTCTGATGCTTCTATGTTTTGATTTTTAACCTTGAGGAAACGTTGCCGGCTCTACACAAATTGGACAAATTCTCACTCGCATAGAATGTGGAATTATGTGTCAATTTTCTATGTTTTTAGTTGTTTCCTTGCATTTTATGCATCTTTGCTACTATGCCGACGACTCCATAGATTCGTTGATTTTTTTCCAATTTATTGCTCAAAAATTGTGTTGGTCCTCCAGTAGCTTTTTTGTTAGTTTTCATAAAAAATGTCTGAAGTGTGGCCGAGTGGTTCGGAGAGTTGTTTTTTTTTTTGCAATGGCCATGACCGCAAGGTTGATGGTTTAACTCCCACCCAAACCTCGTTGTTGCTCCTTGAATAAGATGTTTTAGAAGAATTATCTCTGCGAGGTGGAATCTTACAAGCAGCAAATTAAAGAAGTCAGAAGCAAAATTCAACCGGAAAACTTGAAAACAGAGGCAACTTCTAAGCGAGTCTGGATTCGTTTTGTGCATAGCGCCTCCGTCGCTTTTTCATGACAGGAGGACAAAAATGAAGTTCATCAACCCTTCAAATGAATAAATTCATTTTTCTTATACTAAAGCTCTCAAAAATTCTCAAACTCTAGAAGCTAAGCCAGATTTTGAAGAAGAACTAGTAGATCAAAGACTGAAGGCAGGAGAACGTTGCGAATTTAAATGTGTGACTACTTCTAATCAAGACGTTCGATGGTACAAGGATGGGACTCTGTTGGAGAGCCAAGATGACGGAAAGCTGATGATTGAAAAAGAAGAAAATAGCCACAGGTTTGTGAAACGCTGACCGACCGTTTGGCGGAGTGGTTACGAACATCGTTTTCGGCGCCGAAGGTTTTGGGTTCGATTATCGAACACAGTGTCGCCAATGGATCGCCACGGGTACGACGTTTCTTCGTAGCTGTGTTGTCCAGGCGCTAAGCCACGGAGATAGACCCTGCCAGTTGTTTTAAGTTTCGTCGGCGTAATACTGCAAGTATAATAATAAATGTAATAAAAAAGAGTTTAGTATTTCTGAAAGTTACTTGGCCTATCAATTTTATTTCTGGCCAAATCCAAGGCTACACCATAGCATGATCCACACATCAAAGATATACTTTTTGAAAGTTTATACGTCCAAACATTTCTCCACAACCAGCCCACAAAGCACAAAGACAAGATCGATTCGTTCAATTCCGGCATTGGCCAGCAGCTTGAATTTAAAATCGCGTTTGTTGTTGTACAGTATAGGTTACGTTTGAAGAGAAAGTTTTATTAACGTAAATAGCGTCAATATAACTGCAAGCATTTAACTTAATTTCGAGCGAATCTTGCGGTGTACGTTGATTGAGGTTTTAATTTTTGCCTCCAGGGATCGCGTCATACCGGCAGGCAGTAATGCCGATGACATTTTCAGCTGTTGATTTATTATAGCAATGTTTTGGCTTTGCTTTCATGTAGCAACTGATAACAGAGCTCTAACACTTATTGCAACCGATTGACATTTCAGGCTCATCATCTCCCAACTAAAGCTCGACGACAAAGGCATTTACTCGGCTAGAATTGGTGAATTAGAAACGACGGCTGAGCTCATTGTCGATGGTGAGTGCAAAACTGGACGGTTGGTGTAGTGGTTAAGACACCGCTAACGGTGCAGGAGGTCTGCGATTCGATTCCCTGGCCGGTTAAATCGGACACAATTACCCTGTCCACATGTCCAATTTTAGTGGGCGTTAGACTCGCGTTTTTTGGTTCTAGTTTCTGCATCATAATCTTCTTGATGTCATAATCACTTGTTTTAACTATGACGTCAAGAAATTGATTATGATGCGGAAATTAGAACCAAAAACCGCGAGCCTAAAGCCCACTGAAATTGAACATGTGGACAAGGAAAATGCCGCCAACGACTCGCCACCGCTGCGACGTTTCTTCGGAGCTGCGTTGCTCAGACCCCAAACCTCGGAGATGGGCCCCGCCACTCGTAGCACGCTTCAGCGTGAAGATTCGATTTAAACATTTATGCAAATCGCCATTAAATGGAATACACCAAATATGAGACAAAAACAGCTTAAGGAAGAAAAATAAAGTTACAGTAAATTTTAAAACCAGACGTTTCGACAACATTGATTCAGTTGTCATCATCAACAGAAAATACAGTTTTATAACAGCTGATGATGGCAACTGAATCTAGGTTGTCGAAACGTCCAGTTTGCAGTGTTGCTATGAATCATCATGCTAAAAGGCGCTATAGCAGAAGCACAATTTAGCAAAAATCAACCATGAATTATGGAATACGACCGACTGAAAAGTAGCCAAAAAACAAAAGGGTGACTTATGGCTTTAGTAACAGAGCAACCCTTCATTTCCTTCAACGAACGTAAAAACCCATGACGTACCAGGGGGTGAGCTAAGGGGTTGAAGCCCCCTCCAAAATTTTTAGCTATACTCCTTAATACAATATAGTACTTCAATACTTTTTGACCCGCAAAATAGTAAGATGTAGTTTTTCGATCCCCGCCCTCCCCCACCAAAAAAAATTTTGGTCCTGTTTGTAAGAGCGTACAGACGACATCAAGGTTTGATTTTTGTTTATATTTAGATGTTATTGACTTTTCCAAAGTGTCTCTTCTATGTAACGTAACACCTGGAAAAGTATTCATATCTTGGAAACTTCCAGAAGGTACTGATGAGGATAAATTGTATGGTTATCTTGTCGAAAGGTCGCTTGCAGGAGAAGATAATTGGCAGGAAGTGAGTGAAATAAAGCAGAAATTCCAGCTGTTGTCAATTTAAATTTCTTCATAATTTTGAATTCTTACGAAATGTTAGTTCGAGTTTTTTTTAAATGGCAAAAACCCAACAGCGGCACAGACGAGGGAACACCGAGGCACTGGGTTCCCTTTCTTGTTTGTCGCATGAAGACTTTTTTTAGAGATCAATGACTCAGGGCAAAAAAAAAGCAGGCATTTCCTTGTCTAAGTCGGGCCCTGCCCCCAAAAATTTTTTTGCCGGCTTCGCTTCTGAAACCCAGCAAGATGAGCATTCACTGCGTGTTTTTTTCTCGACTTCGTTGATGGGGATCGAATTTTTGATGAAGGTCTAATTCGGTGTCAAGCTTGGCTTTCGTATCCTTTTTTATTATTTGGTTGCAAAATTTTCTTCCTATCACGAGAAAGCGATCAAAGCGCTATAACGAGCTCGTTAAGGAGTTGCCGACCATCTGTCTACCACTCTAAGATGAGGAAATCCCACTGAGTGGCTTTCCCAACGACACAGCAAGTAAACTTGCCGGCTTGTTCTCCACATTGTCCTTTTAATATTGAGCGTCAAGCAGGGAAGCTGTGAATAACAACTTCTTTAAAGTTATGGGTTTGACCTGACTCTGAATCAAAACCCGAGTTTACAGTTCCAGAGGCAGACGCTCTATCGGCTCAGCTATCGGAGGTGTTTTCACCGCAGCTGTGCAACTTTTTGTGTCGCTAAATACAAGTAAATCTAAGTTTTTGCAAACTACCTAACACTTTCTGCTAGACGTTATAATTTTGATATGATTTGAAGGTGGGTAAAGACACTGCGTGTGAATGTACCTGCACTGACGGGAAATTGAACGAAACTTACGTATTTCGGGTTTCCCCGATTACCGACAAAGTATGCGATACTTACGCGATCTCACAACCAATCAAATGGCAAATAAAACAAGGTATAAAACAGTGTCTTCTTCATTACACTCGCGGTGCTACTTTCCAGCACGTAACGAGCAGTGGGATTCATCTCCGGGACTTAGTGCTTAGACAACATAGCTCCGAAGAAACATCGCTGCCTGTCGAACCGTAAAAACATAGCTATGAAATACTAGTCATGGGTTCGATTCCTGGGCCGGTCATATCGGAAGAAGTGTCGCCAACGGCTCGTCACCGCTGCGATGTTTCTTTGGATCTGTATAGCCCAGCAGGCGCTAAGTCGCGGAGATGATCAGGTTACTCGTTATGCGCTCTTCGGTGTAATACCGCGAGTATAATGGAGATTTGATTTTTTAATTTTGATTGATTTATGTGTCTGGCAACTTGGTTTTAGCGTTAAGATTTTAGTGCTGACTTTTAGTCTTATGTTTTCCTTTGTTTTTTTGCATGATTTTATCTTTTCTGTCTAGGCCTCCCGTTTTCGGTGAATTGGAAAAGCATCACAATGGAAACATCCACATACAATTCAATTACGGTGAAATGGGACGAGGTACTTAGCTTGATAATTTGTCAACGACCTGGCCTAGCTGTACTGCGTGCAGATTGCAGATCCTTTGTGACGGGTACGAATTGATGACGTATTTTTTTCACGTCACTACGCGTTTAGGCGGATTCAGACAAAAACAATGCAGTTCTTGGCTACGTCATCGAAAAACGAAGACACGGCAGCAGTCATTGGTTACCTTGCAATGATCGAGATAATCTTTCCCCGGACTGTAAATACACAGTAAGTGCTTAACTCGAAGTTGCAAATTTATTCGGGCTTGACACTAAAAAATTTGCGATCGGAAACCGTCACAGCCGGTGGGCCTCGTCGTTCGTTTCCGGGCCGGTCAAATCGGACACAGTGTCGCCAAGGGCTCGCCATCGCCGTAATGTTTCTTCGCAGCTGTGTTGCTCTGGCGCTACGCCCCGGAGATGGACCCTGCCACTCTTTAAACGCTTTGGCGTAATATCGCGAGAATAATGAAGGTTTGATCTAAAAATCCAAATTCAAATCACTTACCATGGCTGTAAACCAACCTGGATGTGTTCCACTTTGCAATTCTGCATAACAACACTTGTCGGGGTTCAACAACGACACGATATCAGCACAAGACAAGTTGATTTTGCAACCATGCCTACTCTTGTTTTTTTTTAACTTCTCTTCTCCCACCTGCATGTCATTATATTAATGTTTTGTTGCCTCTTATCTTTTCTTACCGTGGTTACATAATTATATTTGCTTCATCTTATTGTATTGTTTATCGTTTAGACAGTGCGGAAATAAAAGACCTAACTACTACGGTACAGTATTACAATTAAATTCTTTATTTGAATTAACAAATTTTTTATGGACTTTTGGCATTGGTTTAATTGACTTCATTATTGGGATACAATCCTTTAGGTTGAAAACTTGCCCGCTAACTCTGAGTACGAATTTCGTGTCATTTCTGTTAATACTGCCGGAGAAAGCCCGCCTTCGAAGCCTTCGAGAAGCATGAAAGTATCCGTCCTTGCCGACCCTTCAATGAAAGTTTGCGATGTTGAGTTGGTAGATTCCACCAACTCCACGCTAAGTTTAAAATGGAATGGATCAGAAAATGCTGGTAAAGCGGAGTTTCTTGGCTACGAATTGGAACTGCAAAAGGTGTTTTTTTGTGTTTAGTTGCATATTTATCCTTCTATCACGAGAAAGCGATCAATGCGCTATGGCGAGCTCGCTTAGGAGTTGCCGGTCATCTGTCTACCACTCTAAGATAGGGGGAATCCCGTTAAGTGTCTTTACCAACGGCACAACAAGCAAACTTGCCGGGTTGTTTTCACACTGTCCCTTTAATGCCAAGCGTCAAACAGGGAAGCTGTGAATACCAATTCCAAGTTATTAGTTTGACCCGACTCGGAATCAAACCCCAGTCAACCGATCCAGAGACGTATGCACTTACCACTTGGTCAAATAACAAACGTTTTTAAACTGAGTAGCCTTGCAAGTTAATGACTATGCTGGCACTTTAGTTCAGCGTCTAGTGTAAAATAATGCAAGTCAAACATCGCTGATGCAGCCATTAAATTTGACGCTTGGATTGTTTCAGTCTCAAAGATATTCGGATTCAAGAATTCGAAATCCTAATTCGATCACAAATCCAAATCCGATTTTTTTGCATTGGTTCAAAATTCTAATTAATCCTGTATAATTTGCATTTATTTTTTCAAAAATCAACAACTAGATTAGTAGTCATGCATTCAAAATCCTAATTTGGTCTAAATCCGATAAAATTCCTAAAATCCTGTCCTGTTAAATTGTAATCTAATCTGTGGAATCTCTAACGGGTTTATTATCAAATCTTTATAATCAAACCGAGTTCTGACAATCAAAAACGTGAAACAGCATATAACTCGCTACGGCTTTTTTCCTTCACGCTAAGAACCTAAAAATCAACTCGGTTGTGCAACCCTTAGAATCAAGTTGTGTTCTACTTTTTATGAATATTTGATTTTTTGTGGGCGTAATGGTTCAAGCGACGCTATTGGCGCGGGAGATCTAGGGTTTAATTATCGAACCGGTCAAATCGGACACAGTCCGTACTGATCCACCAACGGGTCGCCCCTGCTGTGATGTTTCTTTGGAGCTGTGTTACTCAGGCGCTCAGTGGCGAAGGTGGGTCCCGTCACTCGTTTTATGTTTTGTCGTAATACCGCGAGTATAATGAAGATTTGGTCTTCATTGATTTTTAGAAAGGGAGTGAAGAATGGGTCAAAGGTCATTACAGCTACATCAATGGAACAACGTATACTTTGCGTGGATTGGAGCAAGGACAAGCGTATCGCGTCCGTATTCGATCCGTCAGCGATGAAGCATGCAGTGAGTGGGGATATAGCCAAAAAGATTTTGTTGCTCAAGAATTCTACGGTGAGTTGAAATCGTGAATAATAGCCTACATGATGTAAAGCATAAAGTATTTTCCTCTTAGGCAGTTCTGAAGACGGTTTGCTTACATGGCCTAGCGGTACCTCGCGTAGGTAACAGATCCTACGTGACAGGTTCGATTCGCGGCAGGAACCGATCGCATTTGACATATATACGGGGTGGCTGCTGACTCGAAGAGTGCAAACTCACTTCGCAGTCTCCATCAATTTCTATTGAATTTTCTGTTCAATATAATTTGAAAACAACTTCAGTTATTTGTTTCGGTGCATCCAAAATTGGGGGTCGCGAAACAAGCTTTAGGGGTCGCACGGAGTATACAAATTTCACACTAACTATTGCGTATTTCGTAGAGTGTGCTATTGTACTTTTCAGACTTTTAAAAATGGTCCAATTGCGCAAACCTTCTTAACTTAGCTGTAGACTCACGCCACTCCGACCTATTTCTAGGCTAGTAGACCTACAAAATAGTGAGGCAGCGGATGAATGTTTTCGCATTCTTATCACGTGGCACAGCTACAGGTCTATGTATGAACTGTTTTGTTTTGTCACTTCAATATCACGAGGCGCAGCAAGATGTATCTTTTTATTTCACCGCTTCGGTTTACGACGCCATTTAGAACTTTTTATTCATCCTTTTAGAGGCGCAGAAATTTACGCCATTTAGAGCCGCAGAAAGCAGGAGATTAAAAGGGATCGCGAGCGAAAAAGTTTGGTAATCCTGATTGATTTACTTCATTTTTACAAACTTTGATTGCTCATTTATGATCTACTAATGCTTTGTTACTTCTATCGGCTACTTGGCGTCGTGGTGAAACATATCGCTAGCGAGTATCGGCGCGGAAGGTTATGGGTTCGAATCCCGGACCGATCAAATCAAACATAGTGTCGCCAACGGCTCGCCACCGCTGCCACGTTTCGTCGGAGCTGTGTTGCCCAGGCGCTAAGCCGCGTGGGCCCCACCACCAGCTACACGCTTCGACGTAATACCGCGAGTATAATGAACATTTGAACACAAAAATGATGCAACTAAATCATGTTTAGACCCTCCTACAATCAATATGACGTCAGAATTGGAATCGATAGTTAGCGACGGAATAGTGATCGATGCTGGAGAAATTATTCGAATAAATGTGCCTTACCATGTAAGTTTGTATGCTATAATATCAAGATGTTTAATTGTTTGAGCTTGCGATAAAACTAAAAATTCACAAGAGATTTTATGGCAGGCCTTAACAGACTTACCAAATAAACGCTGTAAAAACCGTTTTGCGGTTTCACCCCTCATCGGGTAGACTCGGGTTCGGATAGACTCTGGTGGACTCATCGGGTAGACACGACAAGTTTTGCTATTTTTGACAGCTATTCGGGTAGTGTCGGGTTCGATCCCAGGACTCTGTGATTGATACTGAAGCTCTCTTGATGGCCGAGTGGCAAGAGAGCTTGAGCTCTATTCTCGAGGTCCTGGGTTCGAACCTGAGTCTACCTGATAAGAGGTCAAACTGACACTATTGTTTTAACTTCTCTTCTCCTACCTGCACGCCAGAACGTTAACCGTTTTGTTGGCTCTTTTCTTGTATCGTTGTTATATTTCGTTCATCTTATCGTATTCTTTATCGTGTTAACGGTGCGGAAATAAAGGACACCAGTACCACTACCGTACTTCAAATAGATAAATCAGTTAACTCAGGGCCGGCGCCAAGGAAACGCCAGGGGGGGTTTGGCCCCCCAATCAACAAGCTTTCTCTTTTGAAGGCAGCAGCTTTTGTGTTTAAATTCAAACTTTTGCCTCCCCTGATAAACGCCTGGCCCCCCCTAAGTTGACTGCTCTAGCGCCGGCTCTGAGTTAACACAAAAGCATAATCGCTTTAAATCAAAACTTATTGTTTTAGTCTCGTTTAAAGCCAGACGTAGTGTGGACTAAAAATGACAAGTTTGTTGATGAAGAAGAAAGTGATATCACAAATTCTGATGGGGCAACACTGTTCGTCGTACGAAATTGTTCCAGGACTCATTCCGGAAATTACAAAGTTGTTATCAGCAACGAATTTGGATCCAAAACACTCTCCGTAAATGTAACTGTAAGAGGTAGCGATACATAATAGAATTATTTTTAGTGATGATAATTTTTTTTATCGTATTTTTCTATTAGCTTAGTCCTTAGTGGTTAAAGACTTCGCTATCAGCGTAGAAGTCATGGGTTCGATTCCCGGGCTGGTCAAATCGGACACAGTGGCGCCAACGGTTTGCCACCGCTGCGATGTTTCTTCGGAGCTGTGTTGTCCAGATGCTAAGCCGCAGAGATGGACCTCGTCACTCGTTGCACGCTCCGACATAATACTGCTTAAATTATTAAAATTTGCCCTCCCCTTAAAATTTTAGCTGGTTACGCCCCTGCCTCAAAGCAAGACGTAAGGCTTTTATGAGAAATTATGTTAGTTTTAATTCGCATTTACAATAAATCCTTGGCAGATGTCCCTTCTCCCCCCACTGGTCCTTTGGAGATGATTGTCAATCAAAGTGACGTATTCCTTCGTTGGAAACCTCCGCCCGGCCATGGCGATGATGACGTCATCGGATACACGATACAAAAACGAAATGCAAGCGGAAGGTGAAAAATAGGGCTGGGAATTATGGGTCATAGTAAATTGTGCTGTTTTTATTTCCCGAGGTAGTAGGGCCGTACGCAGAGATAAGATCACCCAATCAAGGTGCATACTACGTGCCAAACTTCAAAAAGATAGTTAAACGGCGTCCCATAAAAACAATCTGCTGCTAGTGCTAACGTGAAAATCAGGTCTGCAAAACAGCATGGGGCTTTCCCAAAATTAGCCCCTCCCACA
The DNA here is from genome assembly GCA_964006365.1 of Trididemnum miniatum. Taxonomy (NCBI): domain Eukaryota; kingdom Metazoa; phylum Chordata; class Ascidiacea; order Aplousobranchia; family Didemnidae; genus Trididemnum; species Trididemnum miniatum. Next base: position 2,597,923 of record OZ023239.1, on the reverse strand, counting down.
CAGTGGCGTACGCACGGAGAACCCACTGACGATTGCAATCCCCCCCCTCCCCCCCATTGACGATTGCAAAAATTTGAAAACCTCTCTCTGTGGAACGATCCGCCTTTTTTCATACAGAGACTGCCGAAATTGCTATCAATTATTATGTTTTGCCGTACTATCCAACTTGCTTATATAATCTTGAGAAACTTTCATTGTGGTGCAATAGTACCGGTAGTTAAACTTTTCTGGTGCGTTGCGCTTGACGTTAATGATTGACGATTGCAGAAAAAGGGAAACCTTTCTTTTTTGAGACTAACCAACCGATTTTTCTTCGTGCGGAGCTTGCCGAAATCGCTGTCCTTTTCGTTCAACTTTCTAATTTGATTTCGAGAAACTTTTATTACGATTCGATGCAACAATACCGCTTTTCCAACTTTCTCGATGTGTTTTACTTGAACTGCATTTTTGTCATTGATGCTGTTGTGAAGCAATTAGTAAGTAGGAGCTTCCTTAAATACGGTGTATCTGCACCAACTATGGCTGCACCAGGGCCGAATTTACCAATAGGCTAGGTAGGCTGAAGCCTAGGGCTTCGGTGAAATAAGGGATTTCGTCACGAACAACGAAGACTTTTTTATCAAGACATTTTTGTGAAATCGACCATAAAGACCTTTATAGGCCTAGCCACCTAAACGTAGAGACAAGAGCGTATTTAGGGAGGAGCATTGTGCCATGCCCCCCCTCTTTAACTCTGTCCTTTAGTAAAAATGAACAAAATTAAAGGTACCAAGTGACTAAAATACGCCAGACTCTTTTGATGGTTTCCCTAGCTTATGGCCAGGAGGGTAGAATGAGGGGTATGCATCCTCCCACCAGACATTTTCAAAAATGTTTTTGATGTAGACAATTTTTCCATAATTTCAAACCTCTTCTATACCAACAAGAAATCGTGCGAACAAAATGATCATATTTGGCAAAGCACTCAGAATTAGAGTAAAAAAATTTAAACAAAATTTGCGTGAAAATTATTCAAAAAGCACCAAAATGACCATTACAGCTTGTATATTTTCAAAAAATTTCCGGAGAGCATGCCCCCGAATCCCTTTAGAGGTTTTTCTGTATCTCAAATAGCTTCAAATTAGTTCTGCCGAAAAAAATACGCTTGAAAAATGTAAAAAAATTATGCCCCCCCCCTTTTCAAAATTTCTCGCTCGCCACTGCGTAGAGATGAGTCTGATCGTTGCTCACTAGGGCCTGATTGATCAAATAGCCTAGGGCCTCTCATTGTCTAAATCCGGTCCTGGGCTGCACACAAATATTTTTTTTAAATCAAATCAAATCTTCACTGTAGCCTTTCATTAAACTCGCTGTAGTAACGAAGCGTGATAGCGAGTGGCGGGGCCCGACCTTGCGGCTTAACGCCTGGGCAACACAACTCCTAAGAAACGTCGCAGCGGTGGCGAGCCGTTGGCTAGCCGTTAGCCGTTGGCTACACTGTGTCTGATTTGACCGGCTTGGGAATTGAACCTCAGATCTTCCGCATCGATAGCGACATCTTTAACACTGCGCTATAACTGGCCGGTATGATGAAAAATTACTAAAATATAAAAATCTAAATTGACACTGCCTTATAAATGATAAAAATAAAATAAAAATACTGCCAAGGACGACCAGACCAACAAAAGATTTAAAGAAGCTCAGGGGTGGAACGGGGGGTGGGGGGTTGTCAAAATTGTTTTTACACATCGTAACTATCTCAGGAACTGGAGGGCTCCGTTTCCCAGACACCCTGATTATGTGCTTGAGAGTATTTGATAATATCGACGCTGTGATTTGGGTGAAAAATGCTTAGATAATATCGACGCTGTTTTTGATCTTAATCGCATGATTAGAGAAAGATTCCTCTCGCGCGTAATTTATTGTAGTTTAAAAATGTTTTGGTAGGGAGGGCAGTTCGTTCTCACGCTTAACTGTCTTCACTTTTTAAGACAGAAGAAACCGCCTTTTTCATAACGAATCTATATTAAATGTTTATATCAAGGTTTATATGCGTTGTTTATATCAATGTTGGTTCTTGAAAAAATATTTTCTAGGGGGAAGCAACTACCTGTTTCACCCTTCTGGCTACACCCTGTTTCTGACGTTGCGAAAGCTAGCCTACTTTAATCAGTTAGCCTTCTTATGGCCCAAAAATGAGGTCAACTAAGATTTTTTCAGTAAATTTTTAACCACAGATTAAAAGCTTGAGTTTCTGTGAAACCTTTTCGCTCCTTAAATGAAGCGCAAAGTATCAAGCAAAAATGTAAATTAAATATCTGGATTGTTTCCTTCGTTATCGCATTATATAGCTTAATTATGATACTGCAATTGCGCGATAATTTAAACTAGAAACATTACAATCCAATACACTTTAATATTTCTGAACTACTGTAATTGTAGTATTGTTACGTCATCGCGATGTGACGTCACTGAAAACCCCCCATTGAAAAATCCTGCGTACGCCACTGCGCCCACACAAGCTTCAATACGGCCCTGCTGGGGGTCCTGTGCACGGAACTATCAGGCTTTTTCCATACGGGTACGCGTTGAAAACCGGTCTTCCCAAGAAATCATGCTTTTTTGTGGGGATTTCCTTTACGCTCCCCCCTCCCCTTTTAAAAAAATTTCTACGCGCGCCTTGCTACGAAGTTTAAGAAAAATACAAATTCAGAGTGGGAATCAAGAGTTGGAGCCACGGGAATTACCAGGAGAAGAAGAATATTTACATGATGATAATATTTTATTTCGCAAAGCGATTAGTCCACAAGTTGGATGCGGTTAACATCACCTGAAACGCTGAGACCTTTGAGATGTTGCGCAGGTTTATCTTATTATGACAACACGTCTCAATGACTTTGTGCGAATGCGATGTCATAATAAGATAAATCTGCACAATGCCTCAAAGGTCTCAGCGTCTCAGTTAGTGTGATCTCACCTTATTGACCAAAGTGTGCGACGCAAAATCGAACAAAACGTTGCATGGGACTACTTAATGCTTCGACCTTCGACCTTAAGAAAAGACCATCAGCCTTACTACCCAGGACCGCCGAGAGGGGGGGCAGAAGGGGTCACTGTCCGGGGGCCCGGGGACACAGGGGGACCCGGGGTTCTGAATTGTCAGGTTTAGAATGCAAAATTCATCAGCTCAAACTACGGCCTGCGGGCGCGATGATGTTATTTTTTGATTTCGGGCCGAAATTCGAACATCCGCGGACGCTATGACCTTATGTTGCTCATCACTAGATGTTGAGTCGAAATTTGAACATCTGCGGAGGCTATGACCCTTTTTTTGCTCATCATTTGATTTTAGGCCGAAATTCGAACATCTGCGGACGCTATGACCTTTTTTTTGCTAATCATGTGCTTTTGGGGCACCACTGACCAAAGGGCCCAAACGAATTTTTTGCCCCGGGGCCCGAAAGTTCTCTCGGCGCCCCTGTTACTACCCACAGCCAATCCAGGCTAGACCATGGACTAGACCAGTGTTTCTCAAGCCGTGGCAAGCGGCCGAACTCTAACAACTTCGTGGCGGTCTAAACCGAACCCGACGTCCAGTTTTCCTCCCGAAATCGAACGAAGACCAAAAAAAGGTCATCACGTCTTCTGATCTTCAAATTTCCTCCCAAAATCAGGTAAAGACAAAAGAAAGGTCGTCTCGTCTTCCGACGTCCGAATTTCCTCGCGAAATCAAGTGAAGACCAAAAAAAAAAAGGTCATGGCGTCTTCCGACGTCCATTTTTCTCCCAAAATCAAGTGGCCATCGGCCCCCTGGGTAAGCCCCTAAAAGTGTTAGGATTTTGAAGGACTTCCACCGAACCCCAGAGACGGCTCCGTCGAACACTAGGGGTTCGGTCGAACCCCGGTTAAGAAACACTGGGCTAGACTCATTCCAGACTGTAATAATTCTTTATCTGGCCGCCTGCTAATAAAAGAAAACAACCTAAAAAAGAATCGAAATTGAGAGTGTAAGATAAGCAACGTAATAATTCTTACAGTCTGGGATGAGTCTATTCCATTCAACTTTATTTCTGCGCGCCAAAACGTTAAGAGCACACATGCACACTTAAATGAATATTGGCACAAAAAACGAAACATGCATCAAATCGGTTGAGCGTTGAAGCATGCCAATCGAAACCGACTTTGCATGGTTGCGTGACCGGTAGCATCAGATTGCACTCACTATGAAACGAATAAAGCAGCTCACTTTCTTACTGGCATCTCACTTTCGGGTTGTTCCAATATTTTACAGACACTGGTCGACAATTGCTCAGAATGTTGGTGATTGTTCTTTCAAAGTGCTTGACTTGCCGAAACAAATTTCCTATTATTTTCGAGTTCTTGCTGAAAATCATCTGGGCACAAGCGAACCTCTTGAAAATGAAGACATTGTTTTCATTAGACATGAAGTTGGTAGGTTGATGTTTATAAGTTAAAATGTTTACTAAGAACTGAAAGTTTGCAGCACACCGGCCAGTACGCGTAGTGTTCAAAGACATCGCTAACGACGCGGAAGGTTTTGAGTTCGAATCCCGGCCCTGTCAAATCAAACATCTTATCGCCTCCAAAATGTGCAATACTAATTTCGACTCCTTTCAGAAAAAGTAAAGATTGATTTCGATTACAAAAAGCATGATCTGAGCAAAGCACCGTACGTTACCGTACCGCTGAAAGCGAGAGAAGTTATTCTGGGAGTCAAAGCTACCCTTAGTTGTTCAATTTCTGGAACACCCCATCCCAAAATCAGGTAAGTAAGATTGAGAATTAACACGGGTTGGTGTAGTAATCAAAGACATTGCTAATGGTGCTGGAGGTCTGTTGGTTTGATTCCCGGACCGGTCAAATTAAACGCATTGTCGCCAACAACTCTCCACCGCTGCGACGTTTCTTCGGAGCTGTGTAGCCCAGGCGCTATTATCCGCGGAGATGGGCCCCGCCATTCGTTACACGATTCGGCGTGATGTCTTGGGTACGATGAAGATTTGAATCTTTTCACAAAAAAAAAAACTTGTGAATTTGGTTAAAAAAGAGGGGAGTGGTGATTTCATCAACGTGTGAATTTGACGGAGCATACATCCTCCTCCCCCCCCCAAAAAAAAAAACAAGCTACGGCGAAAACGTTTTTTCGTTTGCAGTTGTAGGCTACATTCTGGGGTGCAGCCAGCAAAATTTTGAGGGTCTAAGCTGCAATTGGTCAGAGATTGCAAATATTACCGTATTTGATAGTGATGTTTTAAGGCTAGTTCAGATTCAGGTTTGTCAAAATAGGGCGCTGTATCCTGTTGCCTCCCAGGGTAGACTTGATTCAATCAACGTTAAAAATCTGGTGGCTTTTTCTTAATGAAGTGAATATTATAGTCTCCATCTCATTAGTTTTCTCTATCTCTCATCAAAAATTTAATTTAGTGTGAAACCACACCTCAATATTAGTTGTATGCAATAAGGGCATATGCAACAGCTGAGCTTGCAAAACGTCATCCGTTTCTTACGCACTGCAATTGCACCTGTCTGGATGTAAAACCAAGGCCACGGGATTAGTCGTAGCCGAGGGGAGGCGCCGGGCACAGGCCCTCCTATTTGAAATATGAAGGCCTTTTTGTCAGAGTTCGATCACTAAGAATGAATAACAGTGCAGCCTCTCATTGTCCATATCCGGCCCTATTTCGAAAATTTGTCGGTAGATGGGCCCCTGGCCTTGTGTAACCTCTTGCTGAGAGTTCATTGTTTTTTATTATAGATGGTTTAAAGACGACCAAGAGATTTTCGACAACAGTGACTATTCCAAAGAAAACGTCGTGGGTCTATGTCGACTGGTAATCAGAAATACGAAGCTATCGGATGCCGGCTTGTACAAGGTATTTTTTCTCTACTGCCACATAAACAACGCACTGCTGACTTCTACAGCAATTCTCAACTTTTTCTGAGTCGTGGTTCCCTTGACTGTGGCTCCTATAGTGTAATTTTAAAAGTTCGGGTTTAGAAATAAAACTGTATTTTTATACGTTGCGATTGCGAACCCTGTTGCGAACCCTTGGACTACTCTATATGAGCCGGTTGGTTTCTGCTGTGGTTTCCGTCTTTCCCGCTTGAGTTTTGCTTCTGACTTTTTTAATTTGCTGTTAGTTGGATTCCATCAGTCAGAGATGATCATATCGTGAAGCATCTTATCCGACGCAACACCGAAGTTTGGGTGGGAGTTGAACCATCAACCTTGTGATCATAATTATATTTGTTAATTTTGTTTTAGGTCGTTGCTGAAAATCCCGTAGGTCAAGCCATAACGGAAGCAACACTCGTTGTTACAAATTGAAAGCTCGAAAAATTATTTTTATTTTTTGTTAATTTATTTTTTGAATTTTAAAAGTGTTTGACAATAACCTTGTAAAAATTGAGAGTATTCATGATCTTTATTGTATGAATAAACTGCATTTTTGTCATCCTGTCAAATGAAAAAAAGTGTCGGAAAGCTACTGCATCGTCCTCAGCGTTGTAATCAGGGATGCGAAAGCGGTATATTTGCAAACAGCTTCCGCTTCCATACTTATCGCTTTCGCTTCCAAACAGATTCACCGAAATTTTGCTAGTAAAGTACGACCATCAGTGCGTTGGTAGCCGATAGCATAAACTGCAACTTTTTTTCCAACACGCTGAAAGCTCTTGGTCAAACTTTAGCAAGCGTTTTTTTTTAAATAATTTGCAAGAAGCTAAGCAAAGTGTAAAGGAATGATTGAGAATGATAGAGTCACAATCCTGGGGATCTTTTACTGCAACGAAACTTACTCCCTTCATCAGAAAAATGTTGATACACAGCCAGAGATGAGCATTTATCGAGACAATTTATAGACGATAATTTATTACCGATTTTCGTTAGCCTATCGCTCAAAATAGTTTTAATTTATCAATTACCGATATCACTTTTGTAATATATTTTGTTATCGCCGATAAATTACCACAATAAACGATTTTTATGTAAACAGTGTTCACACTTAGTGAGTTGGCGCTATGGAAATAAGCCACGGTGTCCATAAAGTCTTGTTGCAATTTAAAAAATTTCTCTAAATTTTGTTTAATGCCACGGTAGAGTCCGTAAACTGCTCTCTTTTCTTGAAAAATCTAGAAAAACATTTTTGCAATTTGACTTAGACTACAAAAAAAACCTCGTCAAACACATTGAAAATGTACCGCAACAGTTATCGAAAAAATTTATCGGCGATAATAAATTCATCGATTACCGATAACGCTTTAATAAATTGCGATTTATTGATTATCGCTATCGCCTTGGACTTTTCTGAAATTATCGTTATCGCTTTAGTCCGCAAAGGTTTATCGTGCCCCATCACTGCACACAAGCCACACAGCACTCCATTTATTTCGTGACATGATTATAATTGGCAAAGAGTCAAACTATTGCTTTTAGCGCTATTAATAAATTAGTAGCTTTATTTCAAAATTTAGAGAAACCTGAAAGAAAAAGCGATTCTACGTTAGTAGCCTACTATCTGAAAGAAAAGCGAAGAGTAATGGCCTATGATGAGATCTCCATCCATGCGAATCTATAGCATCGTAAAATAATATCTAATGAATTGAATGAAAATCATTACTCTTGCATGCCACTGTTTCCACAAATTGCTTGCCATTCTGTGTTTTTACTTTTATTAATATTATTATTATTTTTTTTTTGAGCTTCATAATCTTGCACCCCACTGTTTCCACACACTGCTTACCATTCTGTGTTTATTTTCTAATTTTTTATTGTTTTGAGCTTCATATGTGTATTGATAACTCTTAAAGTGTAGCTGTGAATCTGATGCTTTTAAAAGATTAATTAGTTGTGGAAAATTGCAATGTGTAGAAGTTGCTTGCTTTGCTGTTTCTAAACACTACTTGTTATTTTTTCTCCACACTGTTCCATAAACTGCTTCTTTTTTTATTTTTATTTTTTTTTATTATAAATTTTCTCAGCATTGTCATTTACGTATGGCTGATGTTAGATCATTACTATTATTGCTACACTGGTAACTTGGCTTGAGCTCACTGATAGTCAATTATTTTATTTACTAACCTATATTTTTGTTTTTTATGCTTGTCTGTTCGGCTAATTGTTAAATTGTGTAATTTAAATGCTTAAAATGTGTATATAATTGCATTGCTTGGAATATCAATTGGAAATTTGGACTTGCTGCACGTCCTTCAAATGGATTGTTGATTTCCTCGATAATCTTGCTTGATTTCTGCCGCGGCATTTCTGTGCTGGATCGGTTTATTGTTGTTGTTGTTGTTGTTGTTCTTGTAACTCATGCTTTTTTGAAAGATGTGGAAGCGGCAGAATCAGAATCAGAAACTATTTATTTGTCGCCGAGATAAAAAAAAAAAAAACGGGCATGAAACAACACACACATACAAAAAAAAAAGCAAAGCATTGGTGAATTATTAGCGACAGGGAGACTGCGAAAGACCTCTCGGTCATCGAGTCAAGCAGCCACCCTAGATCTACAAAGATTCGTAGATATTAAAGACATAAGTTTAAAATAAATAATTATAAGCATTATGACTGTGTGACAACCTAAAAATGAATAACATATAGGTACTAACGATAGGAAGCAATAAGGTGTTGTTTGTATTTTGTTTTAAAAGCTTTAAAGGAAGAGGATTTGATTTGACGTGGAATAGAATTCCAAATTTTGACGCCCTGATACTTCATGCTGCGTTGCATTTTCGAAGATGTGTACAATGGGATGTATAGAGTCATCTCACAATTATTAGTGAATCTGGTGACTCGGTTTGTAACGTTAGAGTTTTTAACAAATAATTCTGTAAGAGTAGTAGGAAGATCGTCGTGAAAACAGCGATATACTAATTTGGCAGTTTCGTGTTTAAATAAGTCTGGTAATTTTAAAATATTTAATTTTGAATAAAATAAGTTTGGACTGTCTCGGAAGTTCCCACCACCAATAAGAATACTTTGCACGCTTCAGCTTCCATTAAAGTATGACCGCTTCCACCTGTTCCGCTTCCACATCCTTGGTTGTAACGATAAACCGACACAGTAATGCAAGCTGTTGCCGTATCAATGTTCAAGTAGTTTTAAAAACAATGCCATTAATTTAAATATTTTTCCAAATTTTCACGAAAAAAGCACAGGTTGTAACTTAATAAGTTATCTTTTAGTTGAGTTTTAAAAAAAGACCTAGTAAGAAAATGAACTAGTAGTTGCAACACAGTGCAGCGAAACGAAACAAATTCCAATTTTCTTTGCCTACATCAAAACGCAAACTTGCTGTAACAAATAACAATTTTCGCTGTCTGTCGATTCGCCAACCATTCGTTCTCTGTTCCCAGGAGTGAGCTCAAAAAATGCATTTTTTTCAAGCAGTTTTATTTTTTGTTTTCATCAAACAGTTTAGGTCATTTTAAAAGTATTACATTGAACAGAAAATTCAACAGATCGAGGGAGACCGTAATGTGAGCTTGCGCTCTTCTAGCCACCCGATATATATTTCAAATGCGATCGTTTCCGGCCGTAAATCAAACCGATCGAACCCACTTGGCAATGCCGCTGGCAACATTGACAAGTCTGTATGCCGTGAATCGAACCCGTCTCGTAGGATCTGCAACGTGCCGGCGGTACTGCTAGGCCATGTCGCTGTCAATGCTGACAAGTCCGTACATGGTCCGTATACCGAGTTGCACGGATTTTGTTTTTCAATTGGTTTATTTTTTCACGGTTGAACAATTTCCTTTTTTTGCCCGCTCTTTGCTCCGAATCTGAAAGTTTGATTACCGGTACTCTGTAAGATGCTGATCACTAAGTAGGATGAGCTGAGTTCTAACAGAACGTCTATTTTCGTCACCGCTCACGCTACGCAATGCCTGCTTGTAAACTGAAAAATAGAATACAATTTAAAACTTCCTCTGTCTTCATCAGCATACCGATAGACTAGTTAAGTTGGTTATTGGAGTAACTGAGCAGTACGGTACCGGTAAGCAGGATTGGAAATTGATAGTGAAAAAGTAAGGAATAATTTGATATTCGATACCTCAAAAAAAAGTAGAGAATTCCTACATTCGATAACAAAAATGAAAAGTAGAGAATATGGATTAATCGATAACATCAAATCGATACTCTTACTCAATTAACCGGTTAACAACAACAGCGTCAACATATTTTGATGCTCATGAAGGAGTTTCAGGTTAGGCAAAGTGGAGAATGTCGGTATCAAAGGCATAGCATATTATGATGGGCAGTTTAAAACAGGAATACCTGAAGGCCTACTCACTTTTCCCTTATCATTCTAGTCTACAAAAGATCAAAGATCACTTTTTCTCTTTAATACTTTCTACCTTTGATCTTGGCCTACTTCAGATGCTGTTGACTACAAATAAACCTTTTTCTACAGTGTTCAAAGCACAAAAGTATTCCTATCAGCTCAGTATCAGACTTAATCTTTTAATGAAAAAAAGCTGCTGAACAAAAATTCAAGAAACACTTTATTAGCCTCACAACTGCATTGGACGGGTCGAACTAAACACCGTATGGGACCGTGTGGGCTCTTATGGGATCGTATGGGACCGTATGAGACCGTATGGGCACTTATGGGCACCGTATGGGCTCTTATTGAACCGTATGGGCACTTATGGGAGGGTCGAACTAAACACCGTATGGGACCGTATGGGCACCCTAACCCATACGGTTTCATAAGTGCCCATACGGTTCAATAAGAGCCCATACGGTGCCCATACAGTCCCATAAGAGCCCACACGGTCCCATAAGTGCCCATACGGTTTCATAAGTGCCCATATGGTCCCATAAGGGCCCATACGGTTCCATAAGTGCCCATACGGTTCCATGCGGTCCCATGCAGTCCCATACGGTGTTTAGTTCTACCGCATTGGACTGCCTGGCCCTGTCCTACTTTTACACAGTGATATCAAGTGACCAAACGTTAAGCAAAGGTTTTCTTGTGTTATATTTTGGAATGGAATCAAAAATGACAGTGCATATGGAAGTTTTTGCGTGCAAACTGTTCTTATGCGCATGTAAAGTAAAATATTTACCGGTACCTGCAAACACCACAAAAACCAGACAAGTTAAAAATAACAAAAAATAAAAACTTTTGAAAGAACTTATTCAGAAAAAAAATATCCATTAATTAATATCGATTTACCAAGCAAAAAAGTACCGGTAGGAAAAACGATTGCCAGTAAATTCGCCACCTGGTAACTTTGCCACAGAAACTTCGTCACATGGTAACTTTGCCACACTTTGAGAAGGTGAGGGGAGATAGGTGTAGGAAAGAAAGCTCCACACCTCAACACACTTCCCTACACCTCCCCCATTCCTCTCCCCTCATCCCTCCCCACACGTCAACACACTTCCCCACTCTCCCACACTTTTCCACTCCCCACATATCTTTCCTTACCTCCCCCCACACCCCAACTCACTTCCCTACACCTCCCCAGCTTCCCCCATACCCCCCATACCCCTTCCCACACTACACAGCTCCCTTCACCTCCTCCTACACCCCAACACACTTTCCCACTCACTCCATGCACTCTCTCCACAATTTGGATTATGTGGCGAAGTTACCATGTGACGATGTTACCTTAATAAATTTAACTGGAAATACCCCATAAAATTTTTTACGACAACTGGGAATTTAAAGTCTTGTTTCGGTGTAGGCAATGTAAATTTTTGATGTATGAAAGTGTGGCGAAGTTACTGTGGTGAAGTTACCATGTGGCAAAGTTACTGGTAACTGGTAAAAGCCCCAATCGACAATCAAAAAGAAAAGTAAAGAATTTTTGCATTCGATGACGAAAAAGTAGAGATTATCGATTTCTAATCGATATTTCCAACCCTGCTGGTAAATAATAAAATAACTTGCCTACCGGTACAGGGTACCCATACGTGTGAGGTTTCACTAGTTTTATTTAACTAGACTAGACCACTATTATCCCCCACAGTTAAGCAGTTCTATGTGTATGTATGCAATCGTGTGACAAAGGTTCCACATGCTGATCGAATTCGACCCAAGAATATGACTGAAATGCAAAAGCAAACTACCAGCATGCGTCGCAGGACTCGTCGATGTGTAGTGTGATGAAAGTTCCGTGACGAAAGTTCCAAGTGATGAAAGTTCTGGCCACCGAAAACTGACCCGACCTACTCTTTTCCTGACTGTTGTTGAATTGCTTTGGAAATTTGCGAAGGATATTCCTGTGTTTGTAAACTTGTGGTTATTGGATTAATTCCAGCCAAATTGCTAAATTTGTACTGTATTTGACGCAAGAGGCCAAGACAACTCTGTTTAAGTCTAATGCAGTAATGTGCTAATAGCTGTGGTTTGCTTGTAGGTTTCTGCTAGATTCTAGGCTAAGGAAAGAAAAGCCTTAACATTGCAGTGAATGGCGAGGTTTAGGACCATATACTGATAAAGCTGAAAGCCAAATAGTATTTGTGTTTCATGGTATGTAGCTCCTATCACAAGAAAGCAGTCAAAGCGCTATAATGAGCTCGCTTAGCAGCTTAGGGGTTGCCGGCCATCTGTCTACCACTTTAAGATGGGGGAATCCTGCTAAGTGCATTTCCCAACTTCAACACAACAACTAAACTTGCGCAGTGCAAGCTTGTTCTCCACGCTATCCCTTTAATGCTAAGCATCAAGCAAGGATATATAGCGGTAATACATATTAATTCAATAATATGTGCTTAATCATGAGCACAGTTGAAAGCCTAGATGATGAAATCTCACATTTTTTAAAATATTGACCTCCTATTTGGTTAATATGCTCCTAATATTGTAGGAGAACACTTAATGAACACACATAAGAAGGCAAAACACTTTGGCTGTGGGTCCAAATGCATATGGGCCGTACGTACATATACTGACAAAATGAGATTGGGGAAGGTAGGGTTAGTTCGGGCCAACCACTTCCCGTTTTATTTTTGCAGCATCATGTGACCTGTAGCAGTCACCTTAGTCTTCTCTTTTAATCGCCATGTTGGTTAGGTAGCAAAATCAAGCAGTTTTTTGTTAAACTTCATATTTGTAACAAAAAAGTAAAATCAGATGAGACGAAATCATAAGGGTTTGTGCTTGCGTGGTAGCAGTTTTAGCTGAAGTCTTGCATTGATACTAGTCAGGCATATATAAAAAACACGCAGACAAGATGAATTTAGAAAAAAATCATGTTGTGTAGGAAGAGTTTGCCTTTTTGCTAGTCTTGCTGAGTGTGGGGTTAATTTGGACATATATAACAAACCATTCGAAATAGCACGTGAAGATATTGTTTTCAAATTTGAAAATGATTTTTAATCAAATATGAAAAAATGTTGTTTTCGAATTGCCAGGGCCACAAATTACTGGGTTTTCTCGACGTCCATTTTTATGCTTTTTAACTTGAATTTTGAACAATAGAACATTTAGTTTTACCTAACTGTTGAGATCATGCATAGTTTCTTTCTTCATTCGGTTAATTTCGTTTGAATTCTTTGTTGTAAACTTTTGAAACTGTGTATGTGAATTTAATTGAAATGAGCTGTTTTTTGTATCAGCAGAGCGGAAATTGATGCAGAGGGCTTTTTCATCGCAATAAATTCGCCTTCTTTTTAATGTCTGAGACTACCCCACTATGGGGGCAAGTTCGGACATACTAGACCACCTTGCATTCTTGTAAGTAATGGCATAATAGTGATGATGTTGCGATTTGCAACAACATTCTGCTTGATTTGGTTAACCAGCATGCTCCTTGTAAAGAGATTTGTTTAAACCAAATAAGAATTTGTGGCGGAACAGTGAATGTCAAGCAGCTCGTCGAGGCAGAAGAAAAACTGAACGAGCTTATAAGAAAAATCCTTCAGCCCAGAAAACATCAAGATACTATGACGCTTGCCAACATGCCAGAAATATTTACTCAGAAAACAGGGAGAGATATACGCAGAATGATTACAATATTATCAGGGAGATTCCAGAAACACTTATAGAATTGTGAACCAATTGTTAGACAAGCAATTTACGAACAACAAAACTTTGGACAATTTGAATGATTTTGATTGTTCATGTAAATTTGCTACTTTTTATAAAAATAAGGTAAAAAGGATATATGACAGCATTCAAGCTAATGATAAAAGCAGCAACTCTACCAATCCAATTGACCTTGATCTAAATGTTTGTGAAAATGATAGGCCAAAGTTGCTAGAATTTCAGCAACTAACAATGCAAACTGTTAGATCTATTATTCAATGCATGCCCACAAAAACTTGTTGTTTAGATCCATTACCAACACACCTGCTAAAGCAATGCATTGATGAACTACTACCAGCGATTGCTGATATTGTTAATCTATCACTGAGTACAGGTATTTTTCCAGATGAACTAAAGTCAGCTTGTGTAACACCTCTGCTAAAAGGAGAAGCACTTGACAGAACTAATGTCTCCAACTATAGACTAGTCAGTAATTTGTCATCTCTTTCGAAATTGATTGAAAAATGTGTCAATTTTCAATTAACAGATCACTTGTCTGAAAACCATCTTTTCGGTGACTTTCAGTCATCATATCGATGCTATCATGGTTGTGAAACTGCTTTAGTTAGGATCCACAATGATATTACTTCTATGCTTGATTCTAAATTGAATGTGTTTTTACTTCTTTTTGATTTGTCAGCTGCGTTTGACACAGTCAACCATCGTATTTTGCTTTCTAAATTGCATGATGTTTATGGTTTGGATGGTAAAGTTCTGGCATGGTTGACGTCATATGTAATAAATCGCAAGTATTTTGTTAAGATTAATCAGTCAGCATCATGTGATGTTCAAGCTTTATTTAGTGTTCCACAGGGTTCCATCCTGGGCCCAATTCTACTTAATTTATACTTCAGAGATACTGAAAAGTTAGCGAAATCACATGGCTTGCAAATTCATCTGTATGCTGATGATATGCAGTGTTATTTTGGAGCTGAGAGACAGTTGTCTCCTAATTTGATTGCTGATAAAATTAGATGTTTTGTGCATGACCTCAAGTCCTGGATGTCTAACAGTTTTTTAAAACTGAATGAGAACAAAACCAATGTTATTGAATTTACTTCAACTCGTATTGACAATTGTAAGTTGCTCGTTGGTGTTAAATTTGATGTTGGATGCCATGTCAAGCATGAAAATTGTGTTAAAAGCTTAGGTGTTTTATTAGATGATGGACTTAACTTTGATAAACACATTAACAAGGTTGTGAGTGTATGTTATCTTAATCTACGTAACATTGGTAGAATTGCATCTAAATTATCTCGCAATTTGAAAATTCAACTAGTTCATTCGTTGATATTGTCACATATAGACTACTGCAATGCATTGTTTTATAACCTGCCTGCATATTTATTGCATAAGTTAACAAAGGTTTTGAATGCTGCTGTTAGATTTATATTTGGATTCAAATGCAATGATATGCGTAAGCACATGCTTCCCTACCTAAAATCTCTTCATAATTATATTGCCTGTAAAATTTCGTGTCTTGTTTAAAATTGCATTCTTAACTTTCAAATGTCGCCGGGGTACATCTCTACAGTACCTTCAGGACCTGACTGTACCACACATTGCGTCATGTTCATATAACTTGCGAGTGACAGATGATCAGTTTCTTCTTAAACAACCAAGTGATCTCAATTATAAAAAGTCTGAAGCTATGTTTTCTTATGCTTCATGTCAAGTTTGGAACTCACTCCCTCGCTTCTTGCGAGAAATTGATAATGTAATCCTCTTCAAAAAACAATTGAAGTGTTATTATTGTGATATTGCTTTCGAAGGTATTAATGACATATCATAATGTTCTACAGTGTTTTAAATAGTCATTTCATATTTATTGCTGTTGTTTGATGTACAACTTTGTTTGAACTTGCCACCCCTTGGTCAGATATGCTTACAATTTCAGTCGGCAATTGTAAAGGGGTATATAAATAACTCATTATTATTATTATAATGCTTGGAGCTATTACAATCATGAGCAATTTCATACTGAAGCCAAAGGGCTATCTACAATTTTGTACAAAGAGTTGGTAATTCCACATTCTTGATCTTGCTCTAGAGTCACCAAAGTAAATTCTGTCCGAAATAACCCCACCTTCCCATACCGGTAGAAATATTACAAAATGAAGAAGAGATATTACAATCAAGCAGGGAATAAAATAAACTTAAGGCATTAGTCGTGGCATGTTATTGCGATGGTTTATCAGGTTTACTTTTAGGAAGTGTCTGTGTCAGTGTTGTGCCCAGCCTCACACTGCGAAAGTGGAAGAATATCTTTGGATTATGTTTATTCAGTTGAGTACTAGTATCATTGCTTAGGTACAGTTAGACTAGATCTATCTGATTATAGATTATTATTTACCATTAGACAGTGTTAGATATCAGTACCTGCTTGTTTACGGTTGTGATTTTGATTCTCATAAACATGGGTAATGTTTCCCATATGTCGTTGACATTGTAAAGTCTTATGATGTCACAATTGAAACGGTCTATACGTACGGAAAGCTCTACATATTGCGACGCGAATATTTCTGAGAGTTTAAGCTCAGACTGTTATAATAATAACATATTTGCATAGCGTCCTTTCCTCGTGGAAATTCGTATCAAAAGCGTTTACGTTTATCAAAAATAATCAAAACCATAACAGTGAAAACAGTAAAACTAAATACTATAGATGAATAACCTACACGAAGTTTGCATTGATAAAAACATTTATAATGACATGATTAGGTTTGAGAAAAAAATAGTTGCGGGTATTCATTTAATGCATTTACTTTGCTAGAGTGTTTGCAGCAGACTTAACATTGAATGCAGATTGACAAACACAAGTGACAAACTGTTCAGTTGCGTATAAAGGTTGTCTGAACAATAGCATGCTTATGATTTACTGGTTGTGTGAAAATAGCTGTGGCACCCTCACTATGCTGATCGGCTGTTGCTGTTAACAAAAATTGTAATCTAATCAACAGTATTTCATGTCTAGGGTGTTACTGCCTGTTGCTTTACTGCCATTTATTCTTGTGGAAACAGTAATATAAACCTTGTTAGTAGAAAATTGACCTAAGTTTGGCCTTCTGCAATGGAGGATGCGTACACTAAATCAACTGAAGAAGTTTTAAAGGGTTTTAATGTGTCGGAAAATCTTGGTTTAAGTCAAGATGAAGTGAAAAGAAATCGTCTTAAATATGGACCAAACGGTAACTTGTATTGGTTTTTATTATTTTTATGCATAGTTAAATAAATTGATAATCTGACTTTGATTCTTTTCTGAAATGTTTTATTTCTCATCAAAGAATTTGAAATTGGCAGTAGGATCGGAGATTAATTTATAGCAAAGATAGGTGTTATTATGAACAGCTTAAATTTTATAGAAACTGTGTTTGGTAGTACAGTTGCTGTAGGCAGATTACCTTAATACAAGTTTGGCAAATACGTTCTATGCCTATCCAATTGGACGTAGTGTACTCAAAACGTTTCCTCGGAGCTGTATTACGCAGGCGCTTAGCCACGGAGACGGGCCCCGCCACTATTTACACACTTTAGTGTAATATTGCGAGTATGATAAATGTTTGATTTTACTTTTTGTTTTTTCCAGAATTACCTGCTGAGGAAGGTGAGTGGTTGTTTTTTATACAGTTTAATTCTTCTTGCACGTATCCAATATGCTGAAATTAGATCATGTTAATATTTAATTTAACCTAATCAATTAATGATGTTAAAATTGCGAGAAACATAAAAATTAAATTATCATTTGATGAATTTAATTTGCTATTTTTCAATGCGTATGTGGATTGTGGTCAGATGGGGCATTTATTGAGATGATTTATCGGCGATAATTTATTACCGATTATCGTTATCGCTCAAAATAGGTTTGATTTATCGATTACCGATATCGCATATGTAATATATTTTGTTATCGCCGGTAAATTGTCGCGATAAACGATTCTTTATGCACAGTGCACACAGTGTTCAAACTTCACAGTTAACGAGTTGGCGCTGTGGAAATAAGACACGGTGTCCATTGAGTCTTGTTATTTTTAAAAAAATCTCTCTTTGTTTTGTTTAGGCATAGTCAATGAACTGCTCTCTTTTGAAAAGTCTACATTTTTGCAATTTGACTTATAAAAAAACTTCGTCGAACACATTCAAAATTTACCGCAACCTTTATCGGCGATAATTTATCGATTATCGATATCGCTTTAAGAAATTGAGATAGATTTATCGTTATCGCTTTTGTA
Organism: Trididemnum miniatum; assembly: GCA_964006365.1. Taxonomy (NCBI): domain Eukaryota; kingdom Metazoa; phylum Chordata; class Ascidiacea; order Aplousobranchia; family Didemnidae; genus Trididemnum; species Trididemnum miniatum. Next base: position 2,579,652 of record OZ023239.1, on the reverse strand, counting down.
CAGAAAGGTTTATTGTGTCCATCACTGATTGTGGTTTAGCATTTACCCTCCCCTCCTATATTTCCCAACTTTTAGCAGCATATTACATCAGGTCACTTCAAAAATACTACTGCCAGTGCATCATACTAAAGAAATGATACTTAAAATTGCTACTCAAAAAATATAGATATCTACGAGTTTCATAAAAAGTTCAAGAAACCGGCTTTTGCCCTATTCTGTACGTTTTGAAGTGGTTCGTGAACTTGATTAAAGAAAAAACAAGAGTTTGGCAAGTGAATGAATGGAAACTAAACAAGGCTGAAGAACAACACTAAAAAACCTTGATAATGCTTGATCTGGCTGTTTGTACGCAGTGATACTTTTTAGATGTGAGAGCAGATACTTTAACTTGCCGCTTCTTGTTTAAAGGTCACTCACTAATCGATTTAATACTATTGGTGCTTGGATACATTTTTCTCCGGCCAGTAGGCGTAGTGGTTTAAGATAACGCTAACGGTGCTGGAGGCCTGGGGTCGATCCCAGGCCGGTCCAATCGACACAGCGTTGCCACCTTTGCGGCGTTTCTTTGGAGCTGTGTTGCTCTAGTGTTAAGTCGCGAAGATTGGCCCTGCCACTCGTTACACGCTTCGGCGTGATATCGCTAGTATAATGAAGGTTTGATTTTTTTGTTCATCTTTATTTTTTTTATTCAGGTAAGCCACTGTGGCAGATGATTATCGAGCAATTTGAAGATTTGCTAGTTCGTATTTTGTTACTGGCGGCTGTAATATCTTTTGTAAGTGTTGTTTTTTGCATTCTTCTTTGAGATTTGCTATGCATTACTGCTAAACGAAAAGCTCACATTATGTACGGTGAAAAATGATGTCTTGATATTTATGCATGTTGTGTAATCGCGGCGGTATGTAATAAAGCAGGTATAAATTGATGCCAGCGCTAAGCCTCGTAAATAGACCCCGCCACTCGTTACACGCTTCGGCTTAATACCGCGATTATATTGTAAAGAAGATTTTTTCAGTTGCGACATAGCAGTTGCTAACTGCAAACACTGTAAAAATGGATTAGTTCGGTTCATTCACTTTAATCTCATTTATCGAAAGCTTGATAGATGAAACCAAAGTTAAAGGAGGAAACATAAAGCCGCAGTAATTCTTTAAACTAGAAGTTTTGACATTATATATTCAGAAGGTCATGATCAGGAGTGTAAGCAAGGCAGTACAAGATTGACAATTTTAAGAATTACTGCACGTGGCTTGGTTTTTCCTTAAGCTTTTTTCGTCCCATATTAATTGGAAACCAAAATTGTTATTAACTCCGTAAGATTCTGTATTTTGTCTGGCTGATTAAGTTTATTTGTTTTTATTTAGGTTCTTGCTCTTTTCGAAGAAGGCGATGAGTCGGTTACAGCTTTTGTAGAACCATTTGTAATTCTTTTAATTTTAATTGCGAATTCAATAGTTGGAATATGGCAGGTAAGGAGATAAGATATCGAACTTGGTATTTTTCAAAGTAAAAAAAACATCTAAATTATCTTATGAGAGAAAAGTTTTATTTAGTCTTGTTGAATTAACGTGGTGGTTAAAGACATCGCTGTCGGTGCGGGAGGTCTTTGGTTTCATTCCTGGGCCGGTCAAGCCGGACACGGTGTCGCCAACGACTCGTCACCGCCGTGATGTTTCTTCGGAGCTGTGTTGCCCAAACGCTATGCCTGGAAGATGGGCCCCGCCAATCGTTGCACGCTTCAGCGTAATCTCGCGAGTATAATGAAGATTTGGTTTTACTTTAGGAAAGAAATGCTGAAGGGGCGATTGAAGCATTGAAAGAATATGAACCGGAGATGGGAAAAGTGCTTCGGCAAGACAAAGCTTCAATTCAGCGAATTCTAGCCAAAGAAATCGTCCCAGGCGACATTGTACAAGTATCAGGTAAGATTGCCTGGTGTCTTTATCCATTAGTTTGCGCTGCACATAACCTGGTAATACTCTAGAGCAGTGTTTCTGAAAAGGATCAATGGTACACACGAGGGTGCATTAAATTTTGTAAGGGTGAACCAACAAAGAGGGATGAATGAGCGTAAGATAGAAAGTTTACAAGCTCCCCTGAAGTATTCCAAGTGCCAGTGTCAATGGCAGTTTTTGCCACTGGTTGCGATCGTTTTTTGAGGTGGACTGTTTTTTGATCCCCCCTGCTTACTGTGCATTTGTACAATGTCCATAAATTAGTGTAACGTAATTTTCCGTACGTGAAATAATATTTTCGCAACGCGAGTGAATAATGTTAAAACTACGTGGTAGGGATTACAAAGAAGTTTAAGAAGATTAGCTTTAGAATTGTGCTTGCTGAAAATAAGTTAATAAGTGGATGACGATTTCGGGTGCTATTTTTTCGGTGTTAAGCGATCAAAAAAATCAAACCTTTATTGTAATACTCGCGGTGTTACGCCGAAGCAGGTAACGAGTGGCAAGACCCATCTCCACGGCTTAGCGCCCGGGCAACACAGCTCCGAAGAAACATTGCGACAATGGCGAGCCGTTGGCGACAGCGTCTGATTTGACCGACCTGGGAATCAAACCAAAAACTTTCCGCACCGTTGGCGATGTCTTTAACTACTGGGCGGTTGTGTTAAGCGGTGTTAAGGTTAATTTCATTTCGATTGACAGTGGATATTATGTAAAGAATTCTAATATTAAATAAATGTTTTTAATAAAGTATTCTATTTGGGAAAATAGACAAACATCGTTTATTTATGTATTTTTATTAGTCGTTTTTCCTACTAAGCAACTTATGTATCAATAACACTAGACTGCGAAAACAAATAATTTTAATTGATTCGTTCTAACGTTTCTTGCCTTTCTGCAAAATTTCATCTACGTGCGTATATTTCGTTTGTTGCGCGGCTTCTGTGACCAGCGTAGCATTTGGTTCGTAGGGTATTGAATATGTTAATCAATATTTAACTATCTGAATTGTAGCGTATATACATAATATCTGTTTAGTAAACGTATGTCAATATGTTTTCTCTTATTATAAATTGCAAATATTTCAAACGCACTTTAGCCGCTGTTTTAGCATAGTGATTAAAGACGTGGTTGTCTTGCTGAATGTCTGGGTTTCAATTCCGGACCTGCTAAATCAGATGCAGTGTCGCCTACAGCTCGCCTCCGCTGCGACGTTTTATCGGAACTGTGTTGCCCACGCAGTAAGCCTCGGGGATGAACCCCGCTACTCGCTGCACGCTTCGGTGTAATACCGCCAATATGTGACGAGTGGTGGGGTTCTTCTCATCGGCTTAGCGCGTGGGCAACATAGCTACGAATAAACGTCGCAACATTGGCGAGCTATTGGCGACACTTACCCTGTCCACATGTCCAATTTATGTGGGCTTTAAGCCCACATTGATGTGGGCTTGATGTTATAATCACTTTTTTAAATTATGACATCAAAAATTTAACTGTGATGCAGAAAGCCCACAGCAACAAGCTCACATCAACGTGGGCTTAAAACCCACATAAATTGGACATGTGGATAGGCTAAGTGTGTCCGATTTGACCAGGCCGTGAATCGAAGCCCAGACTCCTGCGCCGATAGCGATGTCTTGAATCACTACGCTAACTGGCCGGTATGTGTAGCCACCGATTTAACTGAACTCATGTGTTCGGTATCACCTTATCGTTCGAGCGACTTTTGCTTATTTTAAACCAAATTTAGATTTGGCATTTTGGCAATAAGTTGCATGCACTATATAAATATTTAGTTGAGTTGTTTGGCGTTTAATATGCTTTTGAAGCTACGTGAAATAATCATGTCTCCTTTATCGTCATCAAATGCGTTTTTCGCATCATGTTTAAGCATATTCATAACCAACATACATATTGTACAGCATAAAAGATAACACGCTCTGAATTAGTGAACAGATTTATTTGCCGATGTGAATCTTTTTCTGTACCGGTATTTGTAATGTGTATAAAAGGTTTAGGTGATGGTTAAAAACTTCGCTATCGACGCAGTAGGTCTTGGGTTCGATTCCCGGGCTGGTCTAATCGGACAGAATGTCGCCACCGCTACTATACGTTTTTTTGGAGTTGTGTTGCACAGCCGCTACGTCGCGGAGATGGACCTCGCCATTCATTACTCGCTTCGGCATAATACCGCGAGTATGATGAAGGTTTGATCTTTTTTTGATTTGATATTTATAACGTAGATAAAAGGTTTGTATATACCTGCTAATTCTGTTCGGCTTCTCTATTTTTATGTCACTGTGTGTGTGCGTTAAAACGCGTTTATTTTTGGCGTTAGATATTTTAATTGTACAGTTTGTGCGTTGCAACCGTTGCTAATGCAATGAATAGCGTTGCTGGCGCACAAAGAGCAAATTTAACCCGCTAAATTTTCGCTATTGCTCCACTCTAGCTCTGCAATGAGATCTCTTTGTTCCCAAGGCATTCGTAATCTCACGCACAACTTTTTTCTCTCAACCTTGGTTGTCAGAACGTTTGCACGCTAATGGACATTTGCGTTCTACTGTATTACTCATATCACGCATTTAGTGTACGTAAGTTTCATTTGTATAAAATTAGCTCAGCCATGCAGTCTTGTCCAGTAGCCCAATGCAACACATTCAACATGGTTAAGTTATTAGACCGTGATTTGTAACGAAAAATCTAAAAAATATCACGATGTTGTTAAGTGTTCTGCATTTTACTGAAGTTCGTAATGATTTGCCCTTTTCATGATCCATTTAGCTGCCTTGTTCCCTTTGTTTTAACTCTTTAGAGTAGTTACGATAAATAAATTGATTGATTGTTGTAGATTTTACCCGGCCATTAATGGTCAAATTCGGACTAGCTTCACGGTTTCTTCAGTTACGTAATAATCTTCGCATTTTGGTATTTTCTTTTGCAGTTATAATTTACTTGCGATTTTAAACTTTTGTCTTGGGTTCTGATACGTACTTCGTTGGTATGGTAAAGTGCAGAAGCTTTTTTAAAGTGCTGTAATTGTCTCATTTACATCTGCTTGGAGGTTTGTGTCTCCGTTATTGGATTTTTAGCGCAAAATTATCGATTGCGGTGACTTGAGTATTAAGGTTTATTCTAGTTGGGTAACACTTTGACAGACATTGCATCCTTAGAATTAACTCTACGTAATATTGATCACTTCTGCAATACAGAGGAATATTGATCGATCAAATTTTACCGTAAATTCACGGTAATTTGCTCGTTTTTACTAGCGTACATAAACTGATGGTTGGATGTTCTAAGAAAAGAAGATTTCCACAATTCGTAAAGTGGTCAAAAATACATCACATTCATGACTGTTCCTGCTTTTTGCACATTTTTCTATTACCTGTATTACATGACTGGAAAAAAAACGGGAAAAAAAATTTAAGTATTGCAGTACGTATGGAACGAAAATAGCTTAACGAGGAAAAATAAAGCCGCGGTAATGCTGAAAACTGGACGTTTCGACAACATAGATTCAGCTGTCGTCATCAGCACTGTAAGCACGGCAGTACAAAACCGAAAAATTTTACTGCCTTGCTATGTTGTCGAAACGTCCAGTTTTAAGGTTTACTGAGGCTTTATTTTTTCTTCTTAGCTCAAGTAGTGCTTTTTCATTGATAACTAGAGTAGCTAGGAGAGAATTATGCGCATAGATTTTACAGGATGCATTTTGTTTGGTTTTGATGATTATTTTCGTGTTATTTTAATGTTTCTTTTTATATCTTTTCCGAGTCGTTTCTTGGAAACTAAACATAATGCACTCTCATTACCTGTTAGTTTCCCACCAATGACTATGCGGCAGTTTGCGCTTTTCAAACTCTTGTAGTTTCGTAACTAAAGCTCTGTAGATTGTAAGGCTGGGAACCGGGGCAAGCGAAACATGTCACTTGTCACATATATCTCTCTTATCATAGCTTTTATCTCCGAGTGTCAGCGCTTATGGATCTTGCTTCGCGTTTTATGCTTTAACGGCTGAATAAGGCACGCATTGAAATAAGGAATAGACCAGTGGTTCTCAAACTTTTTAGGGTTTATGGCTTCGTTCTAGATTATCTCAACACCAGTGGCCTCCTGCTTCGCAATAAATTTTTTTTGTCGGTATTTCATCCGTAGTACTAGTGGTTGCAGCTGTCCGCTGGTCATAAGTGATTAATTACAGTTCACAAGTTAATTGTTTTGCTTGCGCTTGTGGCCTTCTAGTTAATGTGTCGTGGCCCCGGTTGAGAAGCTATGGCATAGGGCTTGTACGCATGCTTTAGCAATGTTTTGTGCAAGCTTACTTCTCTTTCGCTGCTACTGTTGATTATTTGTTGCTGATCAAAATAAAACTTAATTGTACTCTCGCTATTACGACGAAGCGTGTGACGAGTGGCGGGGTTATCTCCGTGGCTTAGCGCCTGGACAACACAGCTCCGAAAAAACACCGTAGCGGTGGTAAGCCGTTGGCGACATTGCACGATTTGATTATTCCGAGAATCAAATCCAGACCTTCCGAACCGTTAGCGATGTGCTTAACAACAGTACTGATGGCCGTTTTTTTGCATAAGATTCGAAGCAAGAATAGAATTGTAATAGAAAGGAAATGAGGTCTTTTTGTTTGATGTTAATGTGGCGCTTGGTGTATCGGTTAAGAGCGTCCACTTGGTAGTCGGTAGACTGGGGTTTTATTCCCAGTCGGGTCATACTAAAGACTTTAACAATAGTATTCGCAGCTTTCTCGCCAGGCGCTCGGCACAAGCGGAAGTGCGAAGGGTTTTGTGTATGTGTTGTTCGTCATGTTATGTCCCGTAACAGCGTTCAATCATTCGTGATTGAAAATTGTAATGGGCCGACAATTGAAAATGGCCTAAACAATGTGTGCTTGCACCCGCTGTCCCGTACCTTTACCTTTAATGTGGTGCTGTAAATCGTTGCATTATGACTGTGAAATTTCCAAATTAAAGGTGGTTGCTGGCTTGAGTCTTGCCGCTGCTCTGTTATATTGTGTGTGTGTGTTATGTCAGCCGACTTACCTTACCGGGATTGTCTAACAATTTCCGTTTGCATTACGCGTGTTGCGATCCTAACGTAACTGCTTGTCTGTCGGCTAGCTTCAATAGAAACGTTTATATCCTGTCTCACAGCCTGTTTCATAAGCCTTGCTATGTGCGTAGTCGCGTTTTCTAAAGAACATAGTAAGCCGCGCAGATGGACGCGGCCACTCGTTGCACACTTCGACGTAGTACCGCAATTATATAATTAAGATTTTTTTTTGACCGTTCGATTTGATTAATCTTTACTACTACTGACTGCATATTAGACGGGAAATAGCGGTCTGATGTCCATTGTATGTAGCATTAGTGTGACTAGGTCAGTTATCACACAATAAACTGGTCTGTAACGCTTGTGGTAAGCTGTCAACGTCAGATGTTAAGGTCACGGTAATTGCGTTTGGCTTGAGTTATGCTTGTCTAGCCAATCGGTGTTTGCGTAGAACTCGTTGAAAACGTTTGCTTTGAGTTACGTCGCTATTCTAAATTCCTCAATCGCTTTAAATTTTATGGAGAAAAAATACAGCCACAGTAATTCTTGAAGCTGGACGTTTGGACAACATGGATACAGCTGTCATTATCAGCAGTGTAAGTAACGCAGTATGAAGCTGAAGTGTCTTGATTTTCTGCTGATGATGATAGCTGTGTTTATGTTGTGGAAATGTCCAGTTTTAGGATATGCCATGGCTTTATTTTTCCTCCTTGAGCCATTTTCGTTCCATACTTGTTGTATTCCGTACTTTAATTTGCTTTTGCTTTTGGACTGAAAATGAAAGCATGCAGTTTTTAAACGACAGCTCAGATAGCTGAGGCGTAAAAACGTCCTCCTTTCGAGCTGTGAACATGATTACAAGATTGGTATTCCAACCTTCCCTGCTTGACGTTCAGCATTAAAGGGACAGTGTGGAGAACAAGCCGGCAGGTTTACTTGTTATGCCGTTGGGAAAGGCACTTAGCGGGATTCCCCATCTTAGAGTGGTAGACAGATGGCCGGCAACTCTAAGCGATTTCGTTATAGCGCTTTGATCCTACGCGATTTCGTTATATGTTTGGGTTTGCGACCGGTGTGAGTATTTTTCGGATTAGCTTCTCTCGTTATGTGAAATCGAGATCATAATCTCTATTCGATCACAATACGAGTTATGATACGACAATGCATTTGATCTTTTGGGCAAATTGCAGGCGCAAGCACAAAATAGTTAAGTCGACTTTTCAATCACGAGGTGGTCTTGTTATTTGCGATACATCAATATTTGACGAATCCAAGGATTAAAAAGCTTCGCTGTGATTAAACTCAAAGTCTCTCTTGAAGTACTGTAGCTGAGCAGTAGGTCAAATTCACATGAAGAGTGTTATTAAAACAAATTTTTTATTGTATAAATGTGAATAAAATGAAGTGTGAATAAAATGAGTCCATCTCCGCGGCTTAGCACCTGGACAACACAGTTCCGAAGAAACGTCGCAGCGGCAGCCAGCCGTTTCGACCCTGTGTTCGAATTGACCGTCCCGGGAATCGAACGCCAGATCTCTCACACCGTTAGCGATGCCTTTAACCACTACGCCAACAAGCCGATAAGAATGTCATAAAAACATGAAATTTTCGTTATACTTTGTGATATTACGTCGAAGCGTGTAACAAGTGGCGGGGCTCATCTCGTGCCAGGATAACACATCACCGAAGAAACGTCGCAGCGATGGCGAGCCGTAGGCGACACTGTGTCCGATTTGACCAGCCCGGGAATCGAACCCAAGACCTTCCGCACCGTTAGCGATATCTTTAACCACTACGCCACCCGGACGGTTAAACTCAAAATCTTTAGTGCAATATTCTAGCCGACCAGCAGGTCAATTTCACATGTAGTGTTACATAATGTGATAAGTGGTAATATACCGTGATTAAGACCAGCAAAATTGCTTTGTAGCTTGGGGAATAGACTTATTTTTGAATCGTTTGACGTCAATTTGTCCCCTCTGCTTCAGCTAAATGAAATACCTTCGATAGACGGGGATATTTTAAGATTTAATTACTTGCAGTTGGTTTAATGTCACTATTGCTTACTAGTTAGCATTGTTACGTCATTGAAGGTCGGTGAAATTTGTTTTCGATGAGAATATGTTTGCTATTGGCCAACATAGATGATAATTTTATTGCATTTATTCAGCCGTAATCACTATAAACTCGCTGGTATTATAGCTACTCTTTTAGTATTGATTTTTGTGTCAGTAAAGAGAGGTTTATTGCCACTGCATTGGTTATCTTACGCATAAAATTAACTCTCTGTAACTCAAATTTCGAATTTTCCTACCTGTCGGTTTAACATAATGGTTAATGCATCGCTGTCGGTGCCAAGGTCTGGAGTTCGATTTCGGGGTCAATTCGGACGTTATGTCGCCAACGGCTCGCTACTGCTGCGATGTTTTTTCGGAGCTGCGTTGCCCACTGCCCGGGCACGAAGTCGCGGAGACGGACCCCGTCACTCGTCACATGCTTCGGCGTAATACCGCGAGTATAATGAAGATTTGAGTTTTTTTGACGATAATTATAACTTGAATGATTTTCATTAGTTTTTGTTGCCGTATGATTTCGCTTTCGATCAATAGACTGTTTTCAATTGTTTCAAATTACGATTTCAAGTTTTTAATTATTAATGAAGATGTCGCATAAACTCTCAAGTGCGAACCTCTAACCATCAGCTGTCTGCTGAGACCAAACAAATTCGCGAAGGTTTTAATCCCTTATTATGCAAACGTGAGTTGCAATATTTTCACAATATTTGACTTTCAAAAGTTTAGAAAACTCATTTAAAATCTGCATACGGACTTTAAAAACTGGGGCTTTTTAAGTATCAAAGCAAAACAAAAAAAAAACAATCAAAACTTCATCATACTAGTACGCTGAAGCGAGTAAGGAGTGGTTGGTCCATCTCCGCGGGTTTGCTCCTGGTCAACCCAGCTGCGAAGAAACTTCGCAGCGTTGGCGAGCTGTTGGCGACTTTTGTGGTAATGGATCTCCGATAGTGGAACCAGTCCGGTAGTCAAACTCCAGACCTACTGCGCCGATAAGTGTCTTTAACTATTGCGTCAACGATTATGAAATTTGTTTTCGAAAATTCTTACCACAGATTTTTGACAAGCGTCTACTGTGGGGTAATTTATAACTGTTATTTGCTTAATGATGCGTGATTTTTTGGTTTGGTACGACATGATTAAATTGCTGCTAATTTGTCTATTTAAAAAGCAATTCTTTTCAGTGAAGCGTATGATTGCCAGTTAAAGATAATTGTATCCACTCAACTGTTTTCGTTTTGGTTCTATTTTTAAAACGTGCTGAAGCATTGGAATTATAAAAAATAAAACAAACGAAAATCCCAAACAGCAGTAAAAACATTGTGGAGGTTAGATTTGCAGATGGCTAAGAAGGCTTATTTAAATGAATAATTTTTGAAGGCACCGACAGTGGTGTAATGGCTAAGGACATCGTTATTGGTGCGGAGGTCCATGGTTCGATTCCCGGGCCGGTCAAATGAGACGCAGTGTCACCAACGGCTCGCCACCGCTGCGACGTTTCTTCGGAGCTGTGTTGTCCAGGCGCTAAGCCGCGTAGATGGACTCCACCACTCGTCGCACGCTTCGGCGTAATACCGCGAGTATAAAGAAGATTTAAGGTTTTTTAAGGCGTTATTGGGGGCACGGTTTGGGTTTCTACACATGAAAATTGAGTCTTTAAAGCCTGGAAAATTATAGAGAAAATACTATTTTTTGATTTTGGGGACCTACAGGCATATTTTGGACACCTGACGTCTTTTTTAAAAAACTGATTAATGTGTAAATTATAACAAGGTAGATTAGGATTGCTAAACTGACAGCTTGATTTCGTGATCGTTTAATGATGGATCGTTTGAGAAGCCGGGTGTCCTTATTGTTAGATCATTTTTAAGTGAATAAGCAAATAGTTTTGTGAGTTTTTTCGCCCAGTTACGAGTACTATATTGTTTACATTAAGCAATATGCTTTAGGAGCACAATTTTTTATACCCGCCCATGATCAACAAAAAGCTTTCTATCCAAACAACAAGACCTTTTTTGTTTCTTTACAAATTTTAATCGAACAGATTCAAGCTTCCAGGCATCCAGCGTGCAAATTGCGTTGTTAGGCTGATATAGCCGTAAATTACGTCGGGAAATTGCGTGAACTGATGTTAATTCGCTGCGTGTAATGTTTTTTGCGTTATGTTTGCTTACGTGTTTTGCAGTACAACGTTTTTACTGTCAAATCACCGAGCGAAACAAATGATTGTTTTGTATTTAGTAGCATCTTTATCTTTATGCTAAGGCGAGAAAGCGATCAAGGCGCTATAACGAGCTCGCTTAGGAGTTGGGACTACCTGTCTACCACTTCATCATACTGGCGGTAATACCCGAAGCGTGTAACGTGAGGCGGGGTCCATCTCCGCGGCTTAGCGCCTGGGCAACATAGCTTCGAACGTCGCAGCGGTAGCGAGCCGTTGGCGACATTGTGCCCGACTTGATCTGGCTGGTAATCAAACCCCCGACCTCCCGCGCCGATAGCAATGCCTTTAACCACTACAACGGGGATATGATTTATATTTATCTGATCTTTTTGATTTTAGTTGGCGACAAAGTCCCTGCCGATATCCGCATAATCGCCATTTACTCCACCACATTGCGAGTTGATCAAGCCATTTTAACTGGTAAGTAGGTGCATTACTTAATAATTCATGATCTCGTGCTTATTTGTTTATTTTGTCAATGCCTTTTCATTGATCAACTAATTGGAAATTGTGCCACTTGAGATTTTATGATTCGCTGATCGATTTTTCAACGATATGGCCTACCGGTACCGTACACAGGTTACAGATTCGATTCAAGGACCCAGTGGCATTAGACATACATATCGGGTGGTTGCTGACTCGAAGAGCGCAAGCTGACTTCGCAGTCTGTTGGAGTTTTGGTTCAGTGTGTTTTGAAAATAATTTTATTTTATCTACACTGTTTTAGGTGAAAGTGTCAGCGTCATAAAGCACACCGAACCAGTCCCCGACGTAAGAGCTGTCAATCAAGACAAAAAGAACATGCTCTTTTCAGTAAGTAGCAAAAATAGAGCTCGCATTGCTGCAAATAGCGCAAGCTGACGTTCTGACGCTTCATGACCAGTAATAAAAACTTTGAATTGTGTGCACTCGTATTGTGTTTATATTTAGTTGCGTATTTATCCTCATGCCAAGAGAAAGCGATCAAAACGCTATGACGCGCTCGCTTAGAAGTTGACGGGCATCTCTCTACCACTGTAAGATATGAAATCCCGCTAAGTGACTTTCCCAACTGCACAACAAGTAAACTTGCTGGCTTGTTCTCCACACACTGTCCCATTAATGCTGAACGTCAAGTAGGGAAGCTGGGAATACCAATTTTAAAGTCATTAGTTCGACCGAACTCCGTATTAAACCCGAGTCTTCTGCTCCAGAAGCAAATGCTCTCACCACTCGACCATATGAGCTGTTAACTGATGCAAATAGAACTATACTCTATAATCATCAACCTTTTGTTGCGAACGGAAATAAAGACGAATGACGTTGCATACTATTGTGTGTTAACGGAAGTTTTGTTGATGCAATGCCTTACGTAAGGTTATGACATTAAAAGAATCGGAAAACAAGTTGAGGAGAGTGTCCCTTTCAACTGCTTGTGCCTCCTAACCCATGATAAGAACTTCAAATTGTGTTTTGTTTGGATCCAGCGGGTTGGCGGATTGGTTAAAGACACTGCTATCACTGCAGGGAGGTTTGTGGTTCGATTCACGGGTCAGTTAAATTGGACACAGTGTCGTTACCGCTGCCTTGTTTCTTCGGAGCTGAGTTACCCAGGCGCTAAGCCGCGAAGATGGATTCCACCACACATTACATGCTTCGGCGTATTACCTCGAGTATAATAAAGATTTGAATTTGTGTTACTTCGTCTGTTACGAGGTTCATTGCAGTGCTTCTTTTAATGCAGGGAACTAATATTTCCGCCGGCAAAGCCCTTGGAGTAGTTGTCGGAACCGGAAGCAACACTGAGATCGGAAAAATCCGTGACCAAATGGCGGATACGGAGTCAGAAAAAACTCCACTCCAACAGAAATTGGATGAATTTAGCGAACAACTCTCTAAAGTAAGAACAAAAGCAGCGTTTTTTATAGAAATATTTGCTACTTTGGTAGTAGCAGTAGTCATTTATTTGTTGCTCTGAGCATAAAGTTTTCGGTTTGCTGGGTTGTATTGTCGGTGTACTACAGGTTGCCTAAAAACAGTGGAATATTTCTGAGTGAATTGTCGTAATTTGATGACGAAGCGGCTTAAAATTTAATGTAATCGAAAAGTTTGCGTTGTTTATTGCAATGTACGATTTTTGAAAATAAATATGTTAGCGATAGTGGTTAAAGACATCGGTGTGGAAGGTCTGGGGTTCGATTCCTGGGCCGGTCACTTCGGGCACTGTTGCCAACGACTCGCCACCGCTGCGACGTTTGTTCGAAGCTGTGTTGCTCTGACGCTAAGCCGCGGAGGTGGACCCCGCCATTACTTACAAGCTTCGGGGTAATACCGCGAGTATAATGAAAGTTTAATTTATTTTTTCTTTCAGCTTATATCTTTGGTGTGCATTGCTGTATGGGCGATCAACATTGGTCATTTCAACGATCCTGTGCATGGCGGCTCGTGGTTGAAAGGTGCAATCTATTACTTCAAGGTTAGTTGCCCAAATTTAGTTGTAAACTGCGTAATCAAGTCACCATTGCTTATTGTACGTTGCTGATCAACGATTTAATACATATCCTGGATTATCTTTGCAAAATTTTTACCACCGACAGTGGATTCGAACCCACAACTCTCTCGTTAAGAAAAGTCTCGTTAGCCTAATTGTTGTAACATTAAGTTGACCCTTGCAATTTTTCCATCCAACTCTCGCTTATTTTCCTTAATAGCCTTTTCCTGTTGTTTGGCTTTCGTATTCTATTAAGAGGACCGGCAGGTCTCTTGTTCAATTCCCGGGCCGGTCAAATTGGAGACAGTGCTGCCACCACTGTGAAGTTTCTTTGAAGCTGTGTTGCCCAAGCGCTAAGTCGCGGAGATGGACCCCGCCCCTCGTTACACGCTTGGTATCCACCGCGAGTGTAATGAAGATTTGATTTCTATTTTGCAGATTGCTGTAGCTTTGGCTGTAGCTGCTATTCCTGAAGGCCTTCCGGCTGTAATCACTACATGTCTTGCTCTCGGAACTCGAAGAATGGCGAAAAAGAACTCGATTGTTCGAAGTCTTCCATCGGTTGAGACTCTCGGCTGCACTTCAGTGATTTGCTCTGATAAAACTGGAACACTCACAACCAATCAGATGTCTGTGTGCAGGGTGAGGTTTGCGTTACAGTCAGATATCGAATAAAAAGCGTTCAGTCATAGTTGTTCAACAAGATTTGCAATGATGAGTTACGAAGATTTTTTCTTCTGTGAAAACTTAGTATTTGATTTAATTCGGCAAAGTCTTGAAGTAGTGGTTAAAGACATCGCTATCGGTGCGCGAGGTCATTGGCTTGATTCCCGGGCCGGTCAAATTGGACACAGTTACCCAGTCCACATATCCAATTTATGTGGACTTGTTGTTGTGGGCTTTCTGCATCACAATTGAATTTTTGATGTCATAATTTTTTTTTTGATGTCATGATTTAAAAACTGGTTGTGACATCAAGCCCACAGCAACTAGCCCACATAATTTGGACATGTGGATTGTGGACTGGGTAACTATCGCCAACGGCTTGCCACCGCTGTGGCGTTTCTTAAAAGCTGTTTTGTCCCAGCATTAAGCCGTGGAGATGGGCCACGCCTCTCATTGCACGCTTCGGCGTAATACCGCGAGTATGATAAAGAGTTGATTTTTCATGAGTGAGATTTTTGCTTTCTTTTCATCAGGTAAACAACGGAGCATGAAAATTTCTGATGCTAAGTGATATTTGATTCCAATATTTTAATAAAGTCACGTTTAACTGAATCAATGTAATGCGATCACATCTGTTACTAAGCATAGCTCTTCAATATTAAATAAGCCGTCTCGAGCTTGCATGCCAATTACTCGCATTTTCATACTGGTAAAGTTTTAATTGAGTAGTCGCTTTCAGCAGTGGGCTGAGCAACCCGTAGCACAATTTGATCGCAATATTAAATTTTACAGAAAATGTATTTAGGGTTCTAAAAGTTTATCAACTCAAGGGTAGATCGTCAGCCTTTGAAGCGGTAGACTTAGGTTTGCTTCCGAGTCTGGTCAAACCAATGGCTATGAAATTTGTATTCACAGCTTCCCTGCTTGACGCTTTGCATTAATAGGGACTGTGTGGAGAACAAGCTAGCAAGTTTACTTGTTGTGCCGTTGAAAAAAGAGTGATGGACAGATTGCCGGCAACTCCTAAGCGAGCTCGTTAGAGCGCTTTGATCGCTTTCTAGTGATCGGAGGATAAACATGCTTTATGCAATACAACAAACAACGTTATGCAATGCCAATGCACAATACTTAAGTTTGAAGTAAATCGTTCTGGTTCAGATGTTCGTCATGGATCAAGTGATGGAAGGGGGCGCGGAATTCAGAGAATTTCAAGTGTCTGGCTCCACTTATGAACCCATAGGTCAAGTGACTTGTGGCAAGGAGATTGTGAAATGTAGCGATCACGACGCATTGGTGGAGCTAGCTACAATCTGCGCTCAATGTAACGACTCATCCCTCGACTACAACGAGGTATTGCATTGTAAAAAAAGATATTATTTACTGTATGTACCATTGTACCGTAGCTATGGATTTGACGCAGGGATTTACGTACCACAAAGGTTGAATTTTCTGGTGTTGATAAATTTTTTGGGATAATTGTCCTGTGTGAGGCTTATCTTTTTCGGAGGAAGAATAAGCCTTTATCGGGTTGGATCTGATGATGGCTGATAGCCTGAAACAGCGCTGTCCTTCTATGGTACCTTGTCCGGTCAAATTAGACACTGTCGCCAAGGGCTCGCCACCACTGCGACGTTTCTTCGGAGCTGTGTTATCCAGGCGCTAAGCCGCGGAGATGGATCCCACCACTCGTTAAACGCTTCAGCGTAATACCGCGTCTACGATGAAGATTTTTTTAGGCGAAAGGAATCTACGAGAAAGTTGGGGAAGCGACTGAAACTGCTCTGACAGTTTTGTGTGAGAAGATGAATGTGTTTAACACTGATCTTAGCAAGATGAGCAAGAGCGAACGATCTCATCCTTGCAATAGTGTGAGTAGAGTCTTTACTGGAACGACGGACATTATAGCGATAAGCCTGGCCGTGCCAGGTTACAGATCCTACGTGACGGGTTCGGTTCACGGCTAGAGCTGATCGCACTTGACGTTTATTTAATTTAATGCGGTTGACGTAGTGGTTAAACACAACGCTATCGGCGCTAGAGGTCTCGGGTTCGATCCCTGAGCCTGTTAAATTGAACAGTGGACACAGTTGGTAGCCGGTAGACTGGGGTTTTATTCCCAGTCGGGTCATACTAAAGACTTTAAAAATAGTATTCGCAGCTTTCTCGCCAGGCGCTCGGCACAAGCGGAAGTGCGAAGGGTTTTGTGTATGTGTTGTTCGTCATGTATGTCCCTTAACAGCGTTCAATCGTTCGTGATTGAAAATTGTAATGGGCCGACAATTTAAAATGGCCTAAACAATGTGTGCTTGCACCCGCTGTCCCATACCTTTACCTTTACCTTTATCGCTGCGATGTTGCTTTTTTGCCTGGGCGCTAAGCCGCGGAGATGGCCCTGCCACTCGTTTCGCGCTTCGGCGCAATGCCGCGAGTATGATGAAGATTTGATTTTTTTGAGTTTTGAAACAAAGAAATTAGAGCTTGCTTGAGCCGAACAATTTTTCGTTTTGTAATTCTCATTTCACGAATAATATGAAAATTTCTGTCACATTAAGGTTGCGGACATATCAGTTCATTGCAGGTAAACAACGGTTATTTTATCGTTATTTTTCCGTTAAATTACATCACTATGACCTCATGATCTTGTTTATTCCATTACACAATGCTGTCGTTCGAATGCAATCAAATGCCAGATTGGATTCGCTTCTCTGTAAGAGTAACCTTGTCTTGAGTTGAGATTTAGAAATCGAAAACACTTTTTGAACAACATTATGACTAATTCCATGCGTCAAAATCCATGTGCTCATCGCACGTCATTTTCAGACCTAACTTGTTTAACATTTAACATTTTGGCAAATGTAGAATTCACCTTTTTAAGTTAAGTCACAGTTTCGAACCGTCATGTCATTAGCAAGGAAAGAACTTGCATTTGTAATAAGTAGCATTCACCGAAACAGCATCGTATTAGCGTCGTTTGGCCAGTATTTGCTTGATTGATTGTGGTATATTCGCATCGGCCGTTTGGTGTAGTAGTCTAAGACATCGTTATCGGCTCGGGAGGTGTGGGGTTCGATTCCCGTGTTGGTCAAATTGGACACAGTGTCGCCAACGGCTTGCCACCGCTGCAATGTTTCTTCGGAGTTGTGTTACCCAGGCGCTAAGTCGTGGAGATGGACCCCGCCACTCGTTACACGCTTCGCCATAATACCGCGAGTGTAATGAAGATTTGATTTTGATTGATCAAAACATTGATTATGATGCAGAAGGCCGTGGGCCTTTGGAACCATTTAAGCTGGACACGTGAACAGGATAAATATGGCACAAGAAACTAAGCATCATAAGAGAATGTGTTTTCAAGCAAATATTTTTGCAGTTAATCAAGGGGATGATGAAAAAAGAGTTCACTCTAGAGTTCTCACGTGACCGGAAGTCCATGAGCGCTTATTGTGTACCACTTGGTGCGTCACAAAGCAATGACAAAGTGGCCGGTGATTGGTTCAATGAAGCTAAAATGTATGTGAAGGGAGCCCCCGAAGGTAAGGCCTATATGTTGCTGCAGTCGCACATTTATTTTCCTATCACGAGAAAGCGATCAAAGCACTCCAACGAGCTCGCTCAGTAGTAACCGGCCATCTGTCTACCACTCTAAGATGGGAAATCCCGTTAAGTGCCTTTCCCAACGACACAGCGAGTAAACTTGCCGACTTGTTCTCTACACTGTACCAGTGTCCCTATAATGCTAAGCGTCAAGCAGGGAAGTTGTGAATTATTAATTTTGCGGTCATTGGTTTGATGCTATTCGGAATCAAACCCGAGTCTACTCTTCCAGAGGCAGACGCTCTTACCACTCGGCCATCGGAGCTGTTAAACTATTTTTAGTGCGTTGATGCATTAAAGATTTGCCATTAATGAATGCAACAGAATGCCGAGTTAAAAAGCGGTTTTGCTTTTGAACTAGTAAACAAGGATTCGATTCTGAGTTAGTTCGATCCAAGAGCTTAAAGCTTTACAGCTTTTCTGCTTAATGTTTAGCATTAAAAAGACGGTAAAGAAGAAATCTGAATGGATAGCGCAATTGCTTCTGGGGTAATAAGTTAGCGTTTTTGAGTGTACGCAAAATCAAATCTTCATTATAACGCTCAAGCTTGTAACGAGTGTTAGGTCCATCTCCGCGGCTTAGCGCCTGGGCAACACAGCTTCGAAGAACCATCGAAGCGGTGGCGAGCCTTTGGGGACACTGCGTCTGATTTGACCGGCTGGGGAATCGAACCCCGTACCTGTGCTTTACAACTGAGCTAATTGGCCTGTTATTCAGCGACAGAATAGCTGAAACTTTACACATCTCTACGGTTTCGACAATAAAAGAACTGTATTAGTTAGTGGGTCTGTCCTTGTCAAATCGTGTTGAAGTCTACATTTTGAAATTTTGTGAAAGTATCACGGTTGGGTTTAATGGTTAGATTGCTGCCAGTTGCAGCAGTGCTAGCGCTAATGGCAGTCAAATGGTGCAACTTAAAACGTTCTCTCGAACTGACCATTTGTTTTAGGTAAATACTTTAAAAGATGCATTGCTAGATTTGAATTAGTTTCATCTGCCCTAACCCAATTTTTGTGTTGTAACGAAATACTTGTTTCTAAAGTCACCGATAGCGAAGCATGATTAAAAACATTAATATCGTATTTCTTCAGCTTTTTTGACCTACAATTACCCTGTCCACATGTCCAATTGTAGTGGGCCGAAAACCACGGACTTTCTGCATCATTATTATTAATTTTTTGACGTCGTAATCACTTTTTTGTGATAATTTTTGACGAGTGTTGATGTCACAATCAAAAGAAGTGATTGTGATGCAGAAACTAGAACCAAACACCGTTGACCCAAAGCCACGAAAATCGGACACGAAGACAGGGTAATTGTGTCCGATTTGACCGGCCCGGGAATCTAACGCAAGACCTCCCACGCTTTTTGACAGCTACGCCCTCAGGTGTTTGCTCCATGCAGGTATTTTGGAACGCTGTAAATACGTCCGAGTTGGCTGTGATACCCGGCCCATGACATCGGAAGTAAAACGGGACATCATGCAGCTGGTCAAAGAATATGGTACTGGACGGGACACCCTCAGATGTTTGGCCCTGGGCACCATTGATGGGCCCCCAAAGCCAGAAGACATGGACTTGAGCGACTCGTCTAAGTTTGCTGAATATGAGGTTAGTAAGATTCGAAAAGTTTTTCACGGAAATGCTATGATTTTAAACTAGTACCATGCAGACAGAAAATAAAGCCACTGGAATTCTTGACGTTTTGACAACATTGATTCAGCTGTCATCATCAGCAGTGTAAGCAAGGCAGTGCAAAAGGTGCTGATGTCAGCTGAATCTATGTTGTTGAAACGTCCAGAATTACTGTGGCTTTATTTTTGCTTCTTCAGCTATTTTCATCCCATATTTATTATTCTTCGAAGTAACACATGTTTTAGTGAAAATCTGTTTGCTTGGTGGTTAACATATTGGTTTCGACGTGGACGGTTCTTGGTTTGATTCCCGGGACGGTCAAAACCGACACAGCGTTGCCAACGGCTCACCACTGCTGCGATATTTCTTTGGAGCCGCCCAAGCGCCAAGCTACGGAGATGGGCCCCGTTACACGCTTCGGCGTACTACCCGAGTATAATGTAGATTTGATTTTCTTATTCCAATATTGAGCTGCGAAAGTTCGCAAAATTGACAGGACTCTCAAGTCCAATTGCTCTTATGGTTTTGAACTTATATTTTTTCCCTTTTCCGAGTGACTGCTTTTGTGATGATGAGAGCCTTACTTGATATATTTCTGTATTAAGAGAACGCGCACTGATAAAACAAAAAACAACTTGAGTATCAAGATGGGTTTTTGAACTTCAGCTTTAATAAAGCAAATTGTAGCCAGTATATTTGCCCTCATTATGCAAACGTTTCGTTAAAACCTTATACCATTATCAATGTAAAACCTAATGCTTAGAGTCTGGGAAATTTAACGTTGATGATGGAACGAGTTTTTTCCGAAACCTTCGCAAAATGATTACAAATATACTAGCTATGATCTTTTAATCATTTTACCGACGTTTCGGTAAAACTTACTCCATCATCAGCGTGAAATTGCGCAGGCACTAAGCAGCTTGAAATAAGATTATTGGAGTTGGAATGGATTAAAAAATGTTGATTTTGTTTTCAGACTGGAATCACTTTTGTTGGTATTGTCGGAATGTTGGATCCTCCTCGCATGGAAGTGTACCAGGCTGTGCAGGATTGTAGAAATGCAGGGATTCGTGTGATCGTCATCACTGGAGACAACAAGGCCACAGCTGAAGCTATTTGTAGGAGAATTGGAGTGTTTGGTGAAGACGAGGATACTACAGGTAGGTGATGTACAGCTCAGATGGCAGAGTCGTAAGAGCATTTGGCTATGGAGCTGTAGACTCTGGTTTGATTTCAAGTCCGAGCAAACCAATGACTTTAAAATTGGTATTGACTGCTTTCCTGCTTGACGCTCAGCATTAAAAGGGACTGTGTGGAGAACAAGCCGGCAAGTTTACCTGTTGTGCCGTTGGGAAAGGGACCCATTGGAATTCCCCATCTTAGAGTGGTAGACAGTTGGTCGGTAACTCCTAAGCGAGCTCGTCATAACGCTATAATCGCTTTCTCGTGATAGTAGGATAATCATAATTCATTAATATGCGACTGAATATGTAATTATGTATATGATTTTTGTATTATACATGACTCTGCAGCTGTTTAACTTTCACGATTGATGATGTCAGGTCTTTCTTTTACTGGACGAGAATTTGATGAACTGAATTACACCGAACAGTTTGAAGCTTGTTTGCGAGCCCGACTCTTTGCTCGAGTTGAACCTGCTCACAAAAGCAAGATCGTTGAATATCTGCAAGCCAACGGCGATATCACAGCTATGGTAGGTGCTTATACCACTGTTAGCAGCGTACTGCTTGCGTTGTACTAAATTTCACGACTAATGGCATGTTAGGTACGTGGAGCCGAACGCCTATGACATGCATAAGGTACTTCGCTTCGCAGTTTCCCTTGCTGCTGAATTTTTCTGCTGGTTGTCGTAGTGGTCAAAGACGTCGGTATCGGTGCGGGAGGTCGTGGTTTGATTCTTGGATCGGTCAAGTCGAACATAGTGTCGCCAACGGCTCGCCACCGCTGCGACGTTTCTTCAGCGCTGTGTTGCCCAGGCGCTAAGCCGCGGAGATGGACCCTGCTACTCGTTACTCGTTCGTAATTTGTAATAATCTCAGTTGAGCTATAATTTTGTGAATTTTTTCACCAGACAGGCGACGGTGTGAACGACGCACCCGCTCTGAAGAAAGCAGAGATTGGCATCGCAATGGGTAGTGGAACCGCTGTAGCGAAAAGCGCATCGGACATGGTTCTCGCTGATGATAATTTCACTTCGATTGTTGCCGCGGTCGAAGAAGGAAGAGCGATTTACAATAATATGAAACAATTTATTCGTTATCTCATCTCGTCCAACATCGGAGAAGTAGTTTGGTTAGTAAATATTTCTATTGAGTCTACGCCCGCAAATTAGAGATTAGAAACTCTTTCTAATTAGCCGGCAAATTGTCATTGGCATTCCGGCGAATCCCTGCGAATTATCTCATAAGATCCCCGCTAAATTCGTCAACGGAGAGAGTATTAATATTGTGAATTGAAATCTGTACCCAACTGGCGCGTTGGCTAAAAACATCGCAGACGGTGCGGAAGGTCTTGGGTTTGATTCTTGGGCCGTTTAATTGGTCACAGTGTCGCCAACGGCTCGCCGCCTCTCCAATATTTTTTCGGAGCTGTGTTGTCCCGGCGCTAAGGCGTGGAGATGGATCCCGCCTCTAGTTACACCCTTCGACGTAATATCGCCAGTATAATGAAGATTTGGTTTGAAATCGGTATCAATTCCTCATGCGCGTGCAACACAGGTGTATCTGTGGTATTTTGTCTGAGTGATGATTGAAATTTTTGATTTCTTTGTTTACCAGAAATCTTTACATTACTCAAAACTTCAGCGTCATGGCCTAGCCACACCGCGCTTAGGTCTGGTAATCGATGTAAATATCTTCGATGTTCACAAAATACGTATTTTTTCAGCATCTTCCTGGCTGCAGCCCTCGGTGTCCCAGAAGCTCTCATTCCGGTGCAGTTATTATGGGTGAACTTGGTCACAGATGGCTTGCCAGCCACTGCCCTCAGTTTCAATCCAGCTGATCTTGACATTATGAAGAAATCGCCCCGATCAACGAAAGACACTTTGATCAACGGCTGGCTCATGTTCCGGTATTGCGTGGTCGGCGGTAAGACAGTAGAAAATGGCTCATGACTTAGATTTTTTGTGCCGTGCTCGGATTGGAAGTATTTGCCTAACTGCTAGCTGTAGAAGAATTCGAATTTGATGTACTGAGTTTGACTCGAGTTATGAAACGTTGCATTGTCAATTAGTGATTGCGTTTAAATTTTTGCTTAACGTATAACAAAGTTCTTGCTAAATGTAGGTCCTTATATTACAAATAATTACATCGTGTGGAATACAAGCTCTCGATTTGTTTAATGACAAAACGCCAGACTGCACGACTCATTTTTTTTAATCGATCAACAAACGTATATGATTGCAAGTGTTTTTGGTGTGCTGCAACACATGGCTGGTGGTGTAGGCCTAACGATTTGTAGGTTGTCCAAGACCGCCCGTTTGCCGTAATGGTTAAAGACATCGCTATCGGTGCGGAAGTTTTGGATTCGATTCCCGGGCCGGTCAAATCGGACAATGTTGTCAACGGCTCGCTGCCGCTGCGATTTTACTTCGGAGCTGTGTTGCCAGATGCTTAGCCGCGGAGATGGACCCCGTCACTCGTTGCACGCTTCGGCGTAATACCTCGACTATGATGAAGATTTGATATTTTGGGGAGTATTTCAGTATAGGTGGTCGACATTGGGCTAGTTTGTGTATTTGATCATAAAAAGTTTTGTGTAAGCTGACTTTGGGTGTAGCTTTAGCCATTCTGATGATGTTTATGCAGCAGAAACAGTAGCTTTAACCAACTAGAAGCTTTATCGTATTAGGTACCATAAGTTAATATATTTTATTGGCTTGCACAGTGTTTTGTGGTTCCGCTACGGTTGGGGCATCTCTTTGGTGGTTGGTGGGCAACCCGGAAGGCCCTCAAGTGTCTTGGTGGCAAGTGGTCAGTGGACCGTCTATCTCAGCAATTTTTTTTTTTGCTTGCTGCTGTAGTGCCCGTCCATTCGTGATTTACGTAATCAATCCGATCTAATTACTTTGCGTGTAGTGCTAATTTCTTGTTTTTTGATTTTCACATTGCAAGGCAAATCCTAGCATGAACTTAATTCGATCTTTATGTTTTAACGATTTTATTTTCACTTTTTTCCTTCTTTCTTGCTTCTTGTTTGAAATAAAACAAATTTAACTCTTCCAGGCTGCGCAATTACTAGCACTAAATAAATTATGCTAACTTATGGCTTTTCGACGCAAATCTAGTTGACGCATTCGTTTTGGGCTCCAAGCTGTTTGGTATCTAGTAGAAACGGTTGTTGAATTGGGCTTTGTCGAAATTAACGTGTTTCGCGGCTTTTTATTTAACTGTCAGGCTTCTTCACCGAATTCGCGCATAATGCAGCGTTTATTTATTACATAGTTTGAGAGGCTTAAAGGGAAACTGAAGTGTAGGATTATTTTTTCACCAATGGTGTTAGAAAATACTACGAATTCAAAACTGACAGTAAAAATTTTTAAATGTGTTTCGTTAACCAGTAATAGGCGTTTAAAGTTAAAGATGATGACATACTAAAGATTTGTTTGCGCTCTGAGGCGTGCAAGAGTTGCAGCTGCAATGCTCGTCCGTCCAATAGCTTAGACGATCAAAGGTCAAACGCCATTCTTTTTAACGATTATGCAGTCACGGCTTTTGACTTTGATGAGTGTAAGCGAACTGGGTTGACGAGCATTGCAGCTGTAACTCTTGCACGCCTCGGAGCGCAAACAAATCTTTAGTATGTCATCACTTTAAACTTAAAACGCCTATTTTTGGTTCACTAAATACATTTAAAAATTTTTATTGTCAGTTTTGAATTCGTTGCATCTTCTAACACCTTTAGTGAAAAAATAAGAAAGTTTGTTTGCGTATTCCCCGAAGTTTTCCACGCTTAAGAATTCGGTGTTAGACGCCTTAAAGGGGAACTGAAGTGCAAAAACATTTTTTTACTAAAGGTATTAAAGAGCACGAAAAATTCAAAAATGTCATTAAAAAATTTTTAATGCTATTAGTTGACGAAAAATCGGCGTTTAAAATTTAATGTGATTTTTCATAAGTTTACGTTTTACGCATTGATGCGTAAAAAAGTAACAACTGCAGTGTTCGACAACCGAAATCTCTTTGTCTGACCAAAGGTCGAACATCGCGGCTGTAACTTTTTCACCCATCAATGCGTAAAACGCACACTTATAAGAAATCGTATTAAATTTTAAACGCCGATTTTTCGTTAACTAAAAGCATTTAAAAACTTTTAATGTCAGTTTTGAATTTGTAGTGTTTTGTAATAATACCTTTAGTAAAAAATTATTTTTGCACTTCAGTTTCCCTTTAATATTCATTTAAAAATAATTATAGTCATACACTCCCATTCTTCTGCAAATTTTAGTCACCGCCTTGCTACGCACAACCAATCCAGGCTAGACTCGTTCCAGACTAGGGCTTTTTGGATCGCTTATCTTCAACTTCTCAATTTCTTTTCTTGGTTGTTTCCTCTTACTAGCAGGATGCTAGAAAACTTAGAAAGAAATGAAGTTTAAAGGTGCGTTTGCCGATGCGCGACATGCGACAACGCGACAAAAATCATGATGTAAGTGAATATAGAAGGTTTTCGCGTGATCGCTAAACGGTAAAATATAACAAACAAAGCGCAATAAAAACTTGTCGGTTTGTCGTCTGTCGCGTATCGGTAAACACACCTTACTGTCTGGAAGGAGTCTAGCCTGCATTGGCTGTGCATAGGTAGGCTGACGAGACTTTTTCCCTTGCAACTTAATCATTAAAAAATCGTTTTCCATCTTTGAGGCATCTACAGTGTTGCCAGATAAAAAAAAATTCAAAAGCACTTGGGTTAATTGTATTCTTTCTCTGTCTTTAGCTTATGTGGGAATGGGCACTGTAGCCTCAGCAACTTGGTGGTTTATGTACGCCGAAAACGGACCGTCTTTGTCCTGGGGTCATTTGGTTAGTTCCGTGATTTTTTTTTGTGCTTTCTATTATTTCTACTGTATTTGTGTGCACGGTTGTTATGTGAAGTTTGAAAACCCTTCTACAACAGCAAAATCAATAAGTTTTTATTTTTATACAGCACTCAAGCTCATATCTGCCCTATCCAACATGTCCAGGTTAAGTGGGCTGAAAGCCCAAGGTTTTCCTGCAACACAAATAAGTTTTTTTTTATCATTGTGAACTCCCTGGCCAGTTGGCGTAGAGGTTAAAGACTTTGCTATCGGTTCGGGAGGTCTGGAGTTCAATTCCCGCACCGTCGAATCAAACACAGTGCCGTCATCGCTCTGACGTTTCTTCAGAGCTGTGTTGCACAGGCGCTAAGTCGCGGAGATGGATTGTGTTGCACAGGCGCTACGTTACACTCTTCTGCGTAATACCGCTAGATTATGAAGATTGGATTTTTTTTATATCATAATCACTTTTCATTATGACATCAAAGGTTTTGTGATGATGCAGAGAGCACGTTGGTTTTTGACTCACTGAAACTGGGCATGTGGGTTGGGTTATTGTCACTTGCACCGGCTTTGAAAAGCCACGGATTTTCATTCACAAAAAATCCTCATCGGATTAAATTTAGGATCAAGTAAAATATCCAGCTGGAATGGATTTCTGCAATGCTGGATCTTTACGCCATAATGGACAATACAGATAACATCATTTCTCGAATTCTTGCTTCATTGTTCTTTATTTTCAATTCATAGTCCCTAATTTTCGTAATAGTGAAAAAAAAAACATTTCATTTCATCAGGTCAAATTTTTGCTTTACTCACTCATAATTCACGGCATAATCTCTTAATAAAAACCGGCCTGTTGCAGTAGTGGTTAGAGACGGCGTGGGAGGCCTGGGTTTCATTCTTGAGCTGATTAATTCGAACACAGTGTCGCCAACGGCTCAACGCCGGCACGATGTGTCTTCGGAGCTGTGTTGTCCAGACCCTAAGCCGCGGAGATGGATCCCGCCACTCGTACAACCTTCGACATATAATCGCGAGTATAATGGCGATTGATCTCCTAGTAATTGTAAAACTGTGCAACTGGGTTGAAGAGTAGGATTCCATTGATATAAAAAAGTGGAAACCCAACCAACTATTTGCACAAAATTGAAGTTATTTCGATCTTTTCTTTTGTGTAGAAGCAGATGTAACTCTGCTAGCTTTTCTCTGGCGCAGTGACATGCCCATGGGGAAAGCACCGGGGTACTGTCCCATTTTGGGGGGTATATTTCGTTTGTTAGAGGTAGATCACTGATGGCGAATAAAAACGGGGCTTCTCATTGTATGATCCTGCCCTGGGACCCCACCCTAATTTTTTTGCTGGCTACTCCTGCGCTGGCTTTCAAATCAGAAGCCGAATGTTGGTAATTTCAACTCTCTGGCAAATTTTATATTTTAATCAAGACGTCGAAGACCCTGCTAAAAAAAACATCAATTGTATATGAAAAGACTTTTCGACTTGCGCAGATACTATTTTCATATTATGTTCAGATAACGTGATTAGTAGTAGTTCAAATTTATTCACGAGATGCAAAAAAACGTACGAAAAGCAAACAAGCAAAACAAAATACACTTTCACAAGCATATCAAAATAAAGATAACGCATCTCGAGGGAGGCTGCGAAGTGACTGATAAAGGTCTTTAAGTCAAGCAGCCACCCAGACTTGGAATATTTAAACGCGATTTCTGTATGTAAGTCTTTCCAATGCACAGAAAAAACTCCCAAGATTGAAACTGACAGTAGTCATAGGTAAACCAAATCCTTCTTTTGAAGGAAAAATATAGCCACGGTACATCTTAAAACTGGACGTTTCGACAATGTAAATTCAGCTGTCATCATCAGCAGTGTAAGCATGGCTGTGCAAAACTGGAAAAAATTGAAGCCATTTTTTTCAGTTTTGTACTGCCTTGCTTACGCTGTTGATGATGACAACTGAATCAACGTTGTCGAAACCTCTAGTTTTAACATTTACTTGGCTTTATTTTTCTTAAACTGCTAACATCCAATATGTAATGCCTTCTTTTTCTCTTCATTCATCTGCATGATGTATGTAGCGCTACATCACGAGCATGAAACGCTTGTCTTGATTTTGAATGTGCTTGCTGCTGAATGCTGTGTATTGACTGACCAACAGTATTGTGTATGCTAACATTATTATTGTTATGAAACAACGCTGTCAATTGCGATGCAATCAAGAGCTCTATGGAACAATAATAGAGTGTTAAATTAAATGCTTGTCAATTTTTTTTGTTAAGTCATATTGGTATGATCGTAAGCTGCCGTTACGTAGTAAATTTTGAACTATTTGGGGTTGAAAGCAGTTGAGTGAAGCTGCCAGTTGGCGTAGTGGTTAAGAACATCGCTATCAGTGTAGGAGGTCTTAGATTCGATTCCTAGGTCGGTCAAATTGGACACAGTGTCGCCATCGCTGTGACGTTTCTTCGGAGCTGTGTTGTCCAGGCGGCATATTTCGGAATGGTTGCTCAGAAAATTTCCACTTTGCTCTCCGGCGATGTGATTGGCTAAAGCAGTCGCGCGAGTATGCTTCCAGTGAGAAAATTTTTTTTTATGCTATTACCACCACTCTACCCCATTCCGAATTACAATTACACATAAGAAACCAAGTTCGTTGACAATAAAATAAAATCCCAGAGCAGCATCGAACCGAGATCCTATGAGTAGCAGTCCAGCACACAAGCCACTACACCACGTCGCAGTCGCCGCTTCTGTGTACAGTTTTTTTAGTCATCTCGGTCGAGCCCTATCACTTCCGCAAATGCTCTAGCCAGTCAAATTGCTGAAGAGCAAAGTGGAAATTTTCTATGCTGTCATTCCAAAATATGCGTTCACGCGCTAAGTCGCGGAGATAGACCCCGCCGCTCGTTACACGTCTTGGCGTAATAACGCGAGTATAATAAAGATTATTTTGTTGATTTATCGCTTTAATCTCTGCCATTGTAGACTCACTACATGCAATGCTCAACCCAACCGGAAAATTTCGTCGGAGTAGATTGCGAAATATTTGAGGATCCTCACCCCATGACAATGGCGTTATCTGTCCTCGTTACGATTGAGATGTTCAACGCTCTCAACAGGTAAAATCATGTTAACAACTGCTTGGATTGTCGCTCTTACGGGTGTTGAAGTAATTTCTAAGTTTCTCCTGTTATTAATGGTATTTCCTATTTCTTGTGTTATTGAAATGTTATCAAGTATAAGCAACAATTGATTGATTGATTTCTTCATTTGTATCCTCCTGTCACGAGAAAGCGATGGAGGCGCTATACATAAGATGTATCCAGACCTTCTTAGGAGTTGTCTTTGTTTCCGAGTTTTCTGGTTGAGTTTTGCTTCCGATTTTTTTGATTTGGCGCTTGTTAGATTCCACCTTGCAGGAATAATTAGCGTGAAGTATTTTATCCAAGGACGCCACTACGAGGCTTTGGTGAGAGTTGAGAAATTAGCTTTGCCATCATGGTCGTCGTAAAAGCGACGTTTCCAACCATTCGGTCACGCTGCCGAGGAACTGAATTGAATTCCCCCCTTTGTGTTTGAAGGGCTTGTGCTGAGTCATTGTCTTTATGAGACTTCAAAGCTGGGAAGGTTGTTAAAATCATATCCTGTCTTTGTTAGTTGAACATTGTTTCTAGCTTTTTTATTCTCAGTGTCTCCGAAAACCAGTCTCTCCTTCGGATGCCTCCATGGAAGAACATTTGGCTGATGATCGCCATCTGTGTCTCAATGGCTCTTCATTTCCTCATTCTATACGTTGATCCGCTTCCTGTAAGTTACCATCATTTACGTAGACTTGCTGCTTGGTTTGAATACTCAGTTTGTTGTTGAAAAAGTGTGCTTTAACGGTTGGCGTAGTGGTTAGAGACATCGCTTTGGGCGCTGGAGGTCTTGGGTTCGATTTCTGGGCTGATTAAATCAGACAACAGCTCGCCTCCGCTGCTGTGTTTCCTCGGAGCTGTGTTGCCCAGACGCTAAGCCGCAGGGATGAGCCCCGCCACTCGTTACACGCTTAGGCGTAATACCGCGAGTCTAACGAAGATTTGATTTGAATCGTGGGTTCGGATCCCGGCAGGGTCGTTTCATGTTTGTATTTGATGATTTTCACGCAAAATATTATTTGTCTTGCTGTATAATACTTATAGTTATGATTTTTTTTCCAGATGGTTTTTCAAATTTGTCCTTTGAACTGGGCTGAGTGGATGATGGTCTTAAAAATCTCCTGTCCTGTAATCTTCATCGACGAATTTCTGAAGTGGTTTGCTCGAAATTATGTAGAAGGTGAAGACAGAGAGTTTGTTTTTGCATCCACCTATATCAGACAAATCAATTTAAGAATAGCTTTGAAAAAAGCATTTGTTTGAAAGCTTTTCTGGGACAAACGTCTTTTTTCGAAACTGCACAAAAGAGTCCTGACAGCGTTTCTTAAAGCCTCACGCGAGAAAGCTTTTTCAAAGCTATCGTTAAGTTCTATTCCGCCAACCAATGTACAAATTAATTTGCATATTTACCGATGAAAACACGAAGTTTACCTAAATTTAAACTAAAATTAAAATTGTCTTCAACGTTCCGTCAGCTCGAAAAATTTCTGTACCTCTTCTATACGCTTTTTGGAAATAGTCAAGATTTATTACCGTATTTCACGGACCATAACGCGCACTTAATCTTTTTTCTCAAAAATTAATCTAGCGCCTAACTTAGGGATCAGGTAGTGCTTTATTGCCATTAAAATATTGAGCTTTTCGTTTAATGAGCTTTATACGGTAACCTGATACTTCTCAAAAACCCTTGCATCTTATCCGGTGCGCCTCATAGTCCGTAAATTACGTTACTTTTAATTCGCTGTATCTTTCTTTGGCAATAAGGTTGATTGCTGGACTTGAAAGACTCGAGATATGTCCATTCGCGGCATCCTAGTTAGTTACTATAGTTCATTTACCAACCTATTTTTCTGAATGAAAATCAATTTAATAGTTGCTGAGCATGTGTATTAACTAACGTCGCAATGTGATATAATCAGTGAAGTTGCCATTAAAATCGAGCTGTTGGCGCAGTGGATAATGGCACCGCTAACGTTCTTGGTTCAATTCCCGTACCGTTCAAATGAGACGCAGCATCGCCAACAGCTTGCCACCGCTGCGATATTTTTTCGGAGCTGTGCTGTCCAGGCGCTAAGCCGCGGAGTTGGATTCCGCCACTCGTTACACGCTTCGGCGTAATACCGCGAGTGTAATGCAGCTGTGATTTTTTGAGTTTGCCATTGCCTGGGACCCAACATGTAGGATATCATTACTGGTTTTATTACATTGCTTATAGAAATGGAATTATGCTGTTTGGAATGCGGTTACATCATTATCGAGGCAACTAACAGTCATGTTGTTTCACGCGTCACATTATTTTCCCACCTATTTCAAGATAAGCTTGGCCGAGCTTGACGAAACTTGAATATGAAATGACTCATATGCATGGCCGTATTATGGCTTTGGGAGAGCCCCTTGGTTATTTTTCGGGGAAGCCCCGTGCTCATTTGCAAACGTGATTTCAACGTCTGCTGCTGACTTTTTAAAAGACGCAATTTGTAATTCATCGGGGGGGGTCCTGGGCTTCACCCCCCTTCCTTAATCCGTTTCTGCTCGCACGCTTGAGAAAGCACTGATCATGATATATGTTTAACATTGCAACCACACGCTTCGTACAAGTTTTGGAAAGGAATAGATTTCCATTGTGGCTCTTGTCAGACTAGGTTGCATCGTTTTGTGCTTGTAGTGCCATGGCTGCGAATTTCAACTCGCTGAATTTGGTGTTTTTTGTCGAACTCGAACTTGAACTCGAAAGACAAGAATCCCTGAACTCGTACTTGAACTCGATTTCGAAAAAAGTTGATCGAGTTTTGAATTTATCCGAAAGTGGGCAAAAACTGCTGGAACTTAGCCTAAACTCGATAAAAATTTCTGAACTCGAACTTAATCTCGCAAAATTATGAAGTCACACTAGGCTTGCAGATTGTTAGTGAACTCGAACTTGAAATCGGTAAAAAATACGGCTCTGCGAGTTCGTAGCTCTGCAGGGTACATAAAGAATATAGTTGTCCCTGGTCTAATCTTAAGTAGCATCGCTGTGAGTGTCATTAATTGGTTAAATTCATCCGAGCTCGTACTATAAAAGAAACACAATAAACAACGCAGTACCGGTATGATACTCGTTGCATTATAGCACATCAGCAATACAGCGAAAATCTCTGAAATCTAACGACACTTTAACCCCGTTTTCTGATTAAATTCGCGGCTTTCCTTGTTTCAAATCTCTGATGAATTAACTTATATAGCTTGTATGAAAAGCTTGCTATCAGTGTCTCACAAATGTGGTTTTAAAAATGCATGTTTTGTTGTTTGGTGTTTGACAATGCTGAAGTTTGGTTTCAGAGCAGCTATTTTTACCTTGTCCACATGTCCGATTTTCGTTGGGTTTTAGTCCCACAATTCCTGGTTCTAGTTTCTGCATCATAGTCAAATTTTTTGATGTCATCATCATCATCATCATCAATCCAGTTTTAATTCGGTTTTTTCCTCGTCACCGAAGGTGGCCGAATACCCCTCATCCTCTCCGCGATCGCTCTCACTCCTTCCCTCCATCTCGTTCGATCTCCATCTCCTCTTTAGTAAAAAAAATTGATTATGACATCAAACAATGGACTATGATGCCGAAACTGGAACCGAACTACGGGCCCAAAGTCAACTAAAATTGGACATGTGGACAAAGTATTAGTTTTGGTGTGCAATTTTTTGCAGTGCGTCAGATCTAACTAAGCAGTGCAGTGTTGTGCTAACCAGTTATTGCACAGTGTAGTGGCATGATATGCATGTTGAGTATTCGTCAGTACAGATATTGCCAGTTATGCCAAGTTTAGTCGAAATAACGCAAAGCATAAAATCAATATTTTTCAACGCGACAAATAAACCAAACGTGTTCTGGTCCTCGACGATTTATTTCTATCAAAGCTTTCCATTTTATTCTGACTCTAAGACGAGCTGTTTTTTCAAAAAAAAAAAAGATACTGTGCACGTTTTTTAATTCTATTGAAGGCTAATAAAATGGTATAGTAGTGGTAAAAGCTTCCCTGCTTGACGCTCAGCATGAAAGGAACAGCATGGAAAAGAAGCGGGCAAGTTTGCTTGGTTTGTGCGGTTGGGAAAGACACTTAGCGGGAATCCCTCATGTTGGTGTGATAGACAGATGGCACATAATTCTCTAAGCGAGCTCGTTATAGCGCTTTGATTCCTTTTTCGTGATTGGATGATAATTATGCAACTAAGTACAAAAATACACATTTGCTTGGCGGGTCCTTATCGTGCAGTAAAGCAAAATTTTAATCATAAATAAAAGCCTGTTTACCATACGCAGCAAGCGGCAACGCGATTACCTAATTTTTTTATTTTATTTTGACGTTGAACTGTGGCGCGGCAACGCGATAAAAACCACGCAATATCAAGAAATTGTACCTGCACAATTTTTACCACTTCATCGCCCGGTTTCAAGAAAATGTTTGAAATAACCTTGACGACGGAAATGAGACAATGCGCGTCTAATTGTTACGACATCACGGAACAATCAGCTTGCCTGACGCACGCTAGCAAATTTTATATCGCATTAACGCAGGCCAGTATGATTTGCAATGGTAATCGCATTGCCGCGTGCGGTAAACGCATCGTGAGATCGGTTATCAACTAAATTAGTCCGGAGTTCATGTAATTCTTGGCGCCATCATTAATTTCTCGTGAAAAGAAGCTGTAAACCAAGATGTTAAAATCGTAGAAAAAAATACTGCTAACAGTTACAAGCTGTATTCTTGAAGACTTAGTTGATCGCTAGTAACCTCCCCTGTCCTTGTCACACGTCAGAGTGACGTCACAGTATAGGTGCTTTGCGTTATTAACTTAGTTGTTGATGCAAGGAACTGAGTGGTTGGGAAAGGTAGAAGTGGAACGACGATCTTCGTGGTTTTTTATGGACAAATCAAGCAAAGACATGCAAAGTTCTAATGAAGGTAGCTCAACTGTCTGAGATGTGTAGTAGAGCAGATGCTGTGTTTTGGCAGATATTAGGCATTTTTCACGAATTGTATTTTCTTTTTGATGATTACCATGTCCACAAGTCTCATTTTAGTGGGCTTTAGGCCCGTGGTTCTTGGTCATCATAATCAATTTTATGGTGTCATAATCACTTTTTCGTGAAATTAAAAAATGGATTATGATGCAGAAACTAGAATCAAGAACCGTGGGCCTAAAGCCTTCGAAAAATGGACATGTGGGCGGGGTAGCTTTTCCCGTTGCGAATGTAGTATTTTGCTCAGGGTTATACAGCCTGTCGTTGATTTTATGGAGCGGATTACAGCATTGTTGTTGCATTAAATTGCGGTATTACGACAAAACAGGATCAACCGTTTAACGGAGTGGTCAAAGACATCGCTATCGGCGCGGGAAGTCTTGGGTTCGATTTCCAGGCCGGGCAAATCGGACACAGCGTCGCCAACAGCTCGCCACCGCTGCGATGTTTCTTCGGAGCTGTGTTGCCTGGCCGCTAAGTCGCGGAGATGGCCCAGTCGTTACACGCTTTGGCGTAATACCGCGAGTATAATGAAGATTTTTTTTAACAGCCGGAGATGTAAGGAGTAGCAAAAAGAATCAATGATTTGGAAGATTGAAGCACAGAAGCATACATGTCAATTTTCTTCCCGCAAATTCGTTTTGGACGAGTTGTTTATCGCTCTGTATTAGAAGTTATTTATTGTTGCGCGAGCGTTTTCGGATGATGACGTCATTGCTGCGTTTTTTTGAAGAAGAGTTTGCTGTTTTTTGTTTGTGAAACAGAATTATTATATTTTTATGCACAGTTTGCATATTTTTATGCCGACACCGATTTTTTTTGTGGATGTCTGAAGTTAGTGCACAATTTCCCTGCCACATTTTACTAATATTGCATCAAAATCAAACAACTTATTGTACAAGGACGACGTCTTTGTTACGTATACACCAAAAGATTCTGTTACGAGCCACAAAGGTTAAATTTTCTTAGGTATATAAACCCAGAAGCGTGATTGGCTTGCCTGGGGTGATCATTCTGAAGAATGAAAGTGCGGTAACCTCAGTGCGGCTAAGGTGGGTTAGTATCCCGATACAGTTCGTGGTATCTATTTCAGGAGAGCTCATATTTTTGTTGGTCGAAATAGTAGCTTGTGTGCAGTTTTTAGTGCAAAAATGTAGGAGATGTTAATTAAACCTTCAAATGTGCAAAATCTAGATTTTATGTCGTTCGTTAAGTTGCTGTTTTCCGCAATAAGTTTATTAATAATTTTAGCTCTGCAATAACCTCCTGTCTTCACATTTGTACAAGTATTTTTGTGTGGATTTAAACAGATATTTTATTAATGTGTTTATAAAGCTTTTAGTATGCTGTGCTTTTTTTTTCTTTATACCAACAACTATTGACAAAAATCTCCCAAGATTTGGTCGATAACAACTGTACTGGCAAAATATTTTACTACCCTTATGCCTGCTTCTAGCGTTCTTTCTCATAGCCTATTGATCGAAATTCTACTTTACTTACTGGGTCTGGTAAAGTTTGTTGCGATAGTAGCCTAAAGTTTTGAATGTAAAATCTAAATTATAACCATTTGACGATTAATGATTTCATTTTTTAAATTATTCAAATAACTTTGGAATACAGTAAATGCGGGACGAAAATAGCTCCAGGAGGAAAAATAAAGCCACTGGACGTTTCAACAACATGGATTCAGCTGCCATCAGCAATTTCCGTACTGCCTTGCTTACAGTGCTGATGATGACAGCTGAATCTATGTCGTCAAAACATCCAGTTTCAAAAATTGCGGTGGATTTATTTTTCCTCCTCAAGCTATTAACTTTAATTCGCGTGTGTTAACTTCAGCATATTTGTAGAATTTCGAGTTCAACTTTACTTGAATTTATTCGTTGTGATAAAAATTTGACCCTTACTAGATGAAGTGTCTTTTGTAACTCAATTTTTGCACTCTGCTAAATTAACACGCTGAGTTAGGAAATTTGCATGTGTTTGTTGAAAAATGTAAGTACACTCGGTTTGGATTGTTTTGTATCCAGTGACACTGCGTCAAAGACACTCTGCACACTTTTGTTGGATAATAAATGCGTTTTGTGTGTTTTCTTTGCGTTTATTAAGATTGGTTGCTGGAGGCGAGGACTAGGTTGGTTTTCCAAAACATCCTCTTAACCCATTCAGTTGCATATAGCGTTTGTATCTGAGCAGCTGTAATTTCTTAACATGCCGGTCTTTTAGCACAGTGGTTAAAGACGGTGGCGCACCCAGGATTTGAAAAAAAGGGGCAGGGCCACGACCGGGGGGTCTGGGGCATAGCCCCCAGACGTTAACAAATTTTTGCAGTTTTCACATTAAAAAAAACACTCAATTTAGCACACTTTTTAAACGAAAAAGGGCATGCAGTGAGTGCAGTCACTATAGACAATGCAAAAATACTTTCGCAGCGTATGTCTAAGAGCAGAAGCTTGACTAAATTAAGTGAAAGGAGGCTGCAACCAGTAGCGTACGCAGGGGGGGCTTCTATGCGTGCGCCCCCCTCAAGCCTTCTTCGATACATGTTAAAAGCCTGTGTCGCTCAGATAGTGCTAGAAAAATCATACATTAATGTAGAAAATTTCCTTCGCGCCATAGGCGCACGCAAGGGGGGGGGGGGAGGCACGGTGCCATGATCCCCCCTTTGACCCTGTAATAAGGTGCTAAAACCTAACTTTCAGTCTATAATTTCACAAACTAATAATAATTGCAGCCTCCTTTCACTTATTTTAGCCAAGCTTTTGCTTTTAGACATGAGTTGCGAAGACGTATGTGCATTGTCTATAGCAGTGTGGTCCAAATCTTGGCCCGCGGGCAACTTTTGTGCGGCCCTCGATCACTTTAATCTTCGTTGCCTGTTTTGTATCTAACAAAGCTTAGAAATTTCCTCCTTCGCATTAAAGACGTGATTTTTTAAGAGGCGAGAAATTTGCAAGCTTAGAATGATGACGAGAATGTTTCATAGTACACTTGAACGCATCATTTTGAAGTAGAAATGCATCTGACGTCACATTAAGACATTTACTACGTACTAATGCAGGTTATGTAACATCTCGCATACTTGTCATGTGGGCCTTTTCAAAACAATCTTCAGCGAGATGTGCAGCGTAAAAGTTACGAAATTTAGTGAGTCGCACTAACTTTCACCATGAAATGAGTGCCAACAAAAAAGTGTCCGAGGGAAACAGAGAGTTTGATTTTAACTGGGAGGACAGATATTTCTTCGTCATTAATAATGGTAAAACACAATGTTTGATGTGTCTTCAAGTAATATCTGTTCCCAAAGAGTTTAATGTTCAGCGACATTACAAGACGCTAAATGAGAAAAGATACGGTCAGTACCAGGGAACTTTCATAAGGGAAGCAATATTGAAAGAATTAAAGAGAAACTATTTTAAGCAAACAGGTATGTTGAAAAGCTTTGCCAAATGTGATTCAGTTGCACATCTTACAGCTTCATACGACGTTGCGCTACCGCCAATTTTTAGGACTTAAACAAGCATGAAACGTAAGACATTTAGTTAGGCATATAGTGTCAATGGTAGAGTAACAATCTCTCCGCCTATGGTTAAAATCTAGATTTTATCTTTGCGGCCCGCAAAGCTTTTTCAAACCTTTATGCGGTCCTTAATGCTCTCAGTCTTGGACCACACTGGTCTATAGTGACTGCATCCACTACATGCCCTTTTTAATAAAAAAGTGTGCTAAAATGAATGTTTTTTATGTGAAAACCGCAAACATTTGTAGGCGGTTGGAGGCTTCTCCTCCAGACCCCCGGTTGCACCTCTCTTTGCCAAATCCTGAGGGCACACTGCTTCGCGCGCGCCCCCCTCAGAAAATTTCTGCGTACGCCACTGGCTGTAACTATTATTAGTTTGAGAAATTATAGGCTGAAAGTTAAGTTTTAGCACCTTATTGCTGGGCCAAAGGGGGGGTTGTGCCGTGGGGAAAGGCACTTGGCAGGAATTCCGTGATTTTGGTGTGGTAGACAGATGGCAGGAAACTCTTTTAAGCGCGCTCGTTACAAGGCCAAACCATGGCCCCCCTCTGCGTGCGCCTATGGTTAAAGGCATCACCGAGAATGGTGTGTCGCTTGGTTCCCATATGATCGGACACAGCTTCGTCAACGGCTCGCCACCGCGGCGATGTTTCTTCGGAGCTATGTTGTCCAGGCGTTAAACAGCGGAGATGGACCCGGCCGGCGGCCACTCGTTACGCGCTTCAGCGTAATGCTGCGAGTAGCCTATAATGAAAATTTGATTGCATGAAAAATTTTGCAGCCACAAGCGGAATTGGCCTGTATCGTTTGTTTGGTCAAATTGCAATCCAGTGTGTTTTTAATTTAAACCAATACAACCTTCGATCCATGTTCGTCATATTCGCGAAATCGCTGCCGCATAAGAAAAATGTGTAGGCCTGTAGCAGCTTACATGGTTAGAGCGTCCACATCTGGAGCTGTAGACTCGGCTTTGATTACGAATCTGGTTAAACCAGTGATTCATAGCTTCCGTGCTTAGTGAGGAAAACAAGCCAGAAAGTTTACTTGTGTCGTATTGAAAAGCACTTGGCAAGATTCGGCGATCTTGGTGTAACAGACAGATGGCAGGAAACTTAAGCGCGCTTGTTAGGCTATAGCGCTTTGATCGCTTTCTTTTGATAGAACGAATATGCGAAGAAACGCCTAATTTAATTCTACAAAATGTTTGACTTTAGAATTTAATTTAAAGAGCAGTTCATGTCGTCGCGCCCTGGCATACTGGAAAGAGCGGTTAACTTGCTCTTCCATTTCAACTGTACAAGCATCCACACTAAATAAACATGCAATATGCGTTTAAGAATACATTGAATACATAAAAATAAATAAGGTAGAAAGCATAAACACTACAGATCACTTTGGTGTCAAAAATATTCAATGAAAATTTACTAAATCTAAAATTAACAGTGATAAAAAAGAATCAATTTGATTCAAGAATTTCGCTGATTAAGATTTCTTTTGCTTCACTTCATCACCTGCAAAACACAAAAAAGTGACAGCTTTGAAATTAGGTGCGGTGTAGGTCTTAGGCTTCAATTGCCGAGCCGAACGAATCAGAGAAAGTGTCACCAACGGCTCGCCATCGCAGCGATGTTATGTTTCTTCGAAGTTATGTTGACCCGGCGCTTAGCCGTGAAGATGAGCCAGGCCACTCGTTACAAGTTTCGGAGTAATATTGCGAGTATTCTAAAGATTTTTTTCATTTTCTAGGTTAGTGTTTCCAAGGATTTGATAGTTGGTCAATTTTTTAATGCAGTTTTTGATGGTTAGGTTTAATTATAACCAAGGTTTAATTCGGTTATACAAATAACGTCTTTGGACTTAATTTTACGCTTTTTTTATTAGGTGGCCCATCACTCACAGCAAAGTCAATAAACAACAAATCTAGGCTCAATTTTTTTCGTGACTACTCAAAATTAGTGACTGAGGTTATTTTGAAATTATATTGAACGGAAGATTAATATTAGTGGATTGAGTGAGACTACGAGGTGAGTTTGCGCTCTTCGAGTCAGCAGCCACCCGGTATATATTTCAAATGCAATAGACTCCTGCCGTGAATTGAAACCGTCACGTAGGATCTGTGCGCGGTGCCGCTAGGCCACGTCCCTCCCTATTTTTTAGCCCGGTGGTTCTCAACCTTCTCTGAGTCGTGGCCCCTTGACCATTACTTGAAAAGTCCTGCTCCAGAAATAAAAATGACGCTTTGCGGGATTCCTCCCATCGTGGTGTTGTAGACAGATGGCCGGCAGCGCTTTGATCACTTTCTTGTGATGGGATAAATATGCTACTGAATACTATCCATGCAAATCAAGGCCAGAGGCTATGAACTTCAAAATAACAAGCGTTGAGCAACCACACTCTGTGAGCCTAAAGTAATTGAGCCTAAAATAAAAACTTTGTAGCGTCAAAACAACACCGACTGGGCAAATCTAGCGTAAGGGTATGTACCTTCTAACTAACTGTTGATACTATTTCCAATTTTTCATCATAATTTTTGCTAGAAATTAGTGGCTTTTTAGTTATATTGTCAACATTTAATTTCACTCATCCCAACAAATTAGACCACAACTTTAAAACGCCAGTTTATCGACCACCAAACTGTTGAAAATGACAAGCAATTAACCACATCCGCATTGATACAATGTTGATACTATTTCCAATTTTTCATCATAATTTTTGCTAGAAGGTAGTGGCTTTTTATTCATATAGTCAACGATTAATTCCACTCATCTTAACAAATTAGACCA
Source organism: Trididemnum miniatum (assembly GCA_964006365.1). NCBI lineage: Eukaryota > Metazoa > Chordata > Ascidiacea > Aplousobranchia > Didemnidae > Trididemnum > Trididemnum miniatum. Next base: position 2,539,465 of record OZ023239.1, on the reverse strand, counting down.
CAACTTTAAAACGTTAGTTTATCGACCGCCGAACTTTCGAAAATGACAAGCAATTAACCACATCCGCTTTGATACAATCGTGGTGCAATTCGCGTGATTGGACATGCATAGTGATGTCGCACCTGGGTTCAATCGCACAATTGAACGCTTCTTGCATTTGAATGGTACGTAAGGAGAAAAACTTAAGAATAATACGCTTTAGAATACAATGGAAAAAGGTCTGGCTTGCTTGCGTTCAACGAAATCTGTGTACCTATCGTGACAGAGAATGTTGCGTCATTGGTCTGCGTTGAAAAAACGCAATTTGTTGTTCACTAAAAAAAAGGGAGGACGTAGACTGCGCTGATGTTACAAGGACTAAGATCATAAAAAAACAAAAAAAATATGCTGTAGTTAATGCGTTTACCCAGTCATGTTGCAGGGTGTGCGCTGAACACCTTGAACCTCTGGAGAATACGCCCTGGTTTTCATTTATGAAGCCTGCGCTCGTGGCCCCATTGGGGGGGGGGGGGCGAGGGCCACCGTTGAGAACCCCGGTTTAGCCTATGACAATGCAACTTACATTCAATATAATTTCTGGCAATCCATTTTAATGCTTCGTCAGCTGCTATCACTGGAAGAGAGATTTTCATCACTGTGAACCACTCCGTGAAATCAAGAGGACAAATTTGGAACACAATCTGGAAGGAAATTTAAACTTTCAAAAATATAATCAGGTCGAGGTCGATAACATTTAATGCCTGATAACTGGCCGCTTGGCGAAGTGATTACAGACTTCGCTATCAGCGCGGGAAGGTGTGGGTTCGATTCCCGTGCCGGTCAAATCGAACACTGTGTCGCAAGCGGCTCGCCAGCGCCACACGTTACGCGCTTCGGCGTAATACCGCGTGTATAATGAAGATTTGATTTGATTGTTTCAAAAGTTAGCATTTCCCATTCTCAACCAAGCATCCAGCCCGCTTCATCTTGAAAGTTACTGGTAAGAATCAAGTTCGTATCTGGAGAAGACGATGGGGTCAAGTTGAGATTTGTCATGTTCTAAAGCAAAACCTGGGGTGGGTAATTTTCCTTCTTTGCGGTTAAAAATTTGACAGCTCAGATGGCCGAGTGCATAGAGCGTCTGGTTTAGCAGCTGTAGACTAGAGTTTGATTCCGAGTCGGGTCAAACCAATGACCTTAAAATTGATATTCACAGCCTCTCTGCTTGACTCTCAACATCAAAGGGACAGCATGGAGAACAAGCCGGCGACTTTACTTGTTGTGCCGTTGAGAAATGCACTTGGCGGCATTCCTCCATCTTGATGTGGCAGACAGGTGGTCGGCCACTCCTAAGCGAGCTCGTTGTGGCGTTTTGATCGCTTTCTCTTGATATGAGGATAAACATGCAACTAAACACAAAAATGCCGCTCTTCAATTCACTAATAATCGCTTTTATCGTTTTCTTATGTGTAAGACCTGCAGCTAGGGCCGGATTAAGGGAGGGGGGCTATAGCCCCGAAGGCCCCCCGCGATACGCCAAAAGGCGGCTACATAACGTCCTCTAAACATAGATTTGCCAGCGTCAAATTTAGGTCTGCAAAAAAACTAGGCTCCTTCCAAAAAGAAAGCTCTGCCACCCCAGTCTTTTCACGGCCCCAACTGTAACTAGTATTTGAAAGCTGCATGCCACATACAGGCAGTGGTTCAACGTAGAGGATAACGAAATGCAAGGCAAGAGAAAGGAAGATTGCGGCCATGAGCCAGATATTTTGCCAGGGAGGCATCCGGAAGATCGATTGGTTTTCAGAAACACTGAAAGTAAGATATGGAATTATCACTCTCGTAATCTTCAAATAAAGACGTAAGTAACGTTTCTTCAATGCTTTTAACATGCGTATTTATCATAAGGAGGAAAAATAAGGCCACAATAAATTCTCCAAATTGGACGTTTCAAAAATATAGATTCAGCTGTCATCATCAGCTGTGTAAGCAAGGCTGTACAAAACTGAAAGGAACTGCTGATGATGACAGGTGAATCAATGTTGTTGAAACGTCCCGTTTTACGACTTACTGTGGCTTCATTTTTCAACTTCAAGCTATTTTCGTCCTATATTTATCATTTTTTGCAGAGATAAAAAACTATTCGACCAACCTTTCATTTCTAAAACCAGCAAAAAGAAAGTATCACAGCCTTTACAAAAACCTTTTTAAAATTATGAAAAAACCGGCAGGTTGGCGTAGTGGTTAAAAACATCGTTGCGGGAGCTTTGGGGTTCGATTCCCGGGCTGGTCAAATCGGACACAATGTCATCAACGGCTCGTCACCGCTGCGTCGTTTCTTTGGTGCGGCGTTGCCCAGGCGCTAAGCCGCGGAGATGGACCCCACCATTCGTTGCTCGCCTGAGCGTAATACCGCGAGCTTTCGTTTAGCGATGCAAACCTGTGGCTTACCTGTTGAGAGCGTTACATAATTCAATTACAACCAGAACAGAAAGTGCCATTGTCATGGGGTGGGGGTCTTCAAAAATCTTGCACGAAACTCCTTCGAAATTTTCTGGTTTAACAGTGCAAGACATGAAATGAGTCTGGCAAAAAAAAAAAATGCGAAGATCAAAGTCTACCGTAACATCCAAGCCACTGAAGTCAAAGAGTAAAAAAATCAAATCTTCGTTGTACTCGCGGTATTTTGCCGAAGCGTGTAACGAACTCCGCGGCTTAGCCCCCGGACAACACAGCTCCGAAGAAACATCACAGCGGTGGCAAGCCGTTAGCGACTTTGCGTTCAATGTGACCGGCCCGGTAATTGAACCCCAGGCCTCCCGCGCTGACAGCGATGTTTTTATCTATCCGCCAACCGGCTGGTCAGCAAAATAAAAACACTTGATTGCAAAAACAGATAATTGAAGGATTCTGGTCAAATGGGTAGGGTGATATTAACATCGAAACACTACAGTTAGGGTTATAGCCAACTTTAGCGTAAAAACGTTCTCTCTAGAATCTAGAGACTCTATACTAAAGCTAAACAATCTAATTCATTGGGAAATCCATTTTTCCAACGGCGGCATTTTTTTAAGACCAAACCGAGGCTGTGTCGTTGTGCTGTGGGGGTTTGATTGGATTGAAGATTGGGCAAAGAAGACCCAAAAACTGCTTTAATTGTCCATCCACGTTGCGTTAATTAGCATAAAGACTCATTGCGCGAATGATTACCAAAAAGAGCTCTTAAACTTAATTCAACAACCGTTGATCTAAGGCTTAGAGGCTGTCCTAGAACTTGAATGCAATATTACGTTGAAGATCTTAGTTGGTCTCGCCTTGGCATCCACCAGAGCATCTACCCTTTGTCGCAGGGGATCGAGATGCTTGGAAGTTCCAACTCGAGAGCTGCCCCGCGACCTTCCCCCAGGATGAGCGGGTCAAAAAAAGTTAGTTAGTTAACTATTCAACTCACCACTTGCCACCAGGAAAGGTGGGGGCCAGATGGCGCGTACAAAAACCACCACAAGGATGCTCCAACGGTGGCGACCCCGACATAACCTAAAACAAAAATAAGTGGGCTACGGTAGCAATGTACAAGTCCATTATGATTTTGATGTGTTTATCACACTGGTGTCAACAGTCTAGAACAATAAGCGTAAACGTTAAACACTAATTTTTATTTCTATGCAAAACTACACGAATGTCCTAATTTCAATTCCATAATATAGTTAAGTTTCGGCTACGGAGCAGAATCGGACTAAGGAAGGCAATAATCCCGATTCTCCGTGACAGGGCTCATAGGTTTAGGGGCGTGCCAAACTGTAAAATGTGGCATTCTTTAAAAAAAGGTTTGCTACTAACGTCAAAATCAGGTCTCAGAAAAAACATCATGGTGGCCCCTAAAAAAACAAGCCCAAGGGCCACCAAAGTCTTAATATGGTGGTGTTTACGCCTGCGGAATAGCATAGAGTTCTTAAGCGGTAGTAGTTAAAAATATTCAAGAAAGATATTAAATTTTAGGCTCGTTTCGTTGGCTAACATACCTCCCACTACGCAGTATCGAACCATCAACCAAGGACTGATTAGAGAGTCTTTCGTTGATCTTGGAGGTTTAGCCATAATGTCCAGATCAGCTGGGTTAAAACTGAGGGCAGTGGCTGGCAATCCATCCGTGACTAGGTTGACCCATAACAACTGCACCGGAATGAGAGCTTCTGGGACACCGAGGGCTGCAGCCAGGAAGATGCTAAAAAAATACATAATTTGTGAACTTCGAGGAAATTTAGATCGATTACCAAACCTAAGCGCATTGTGACTAGGCCGTGACGCTTTTGCTTTGAGCAATGTGAAGCTTTCTTACTTACTTTTCTAGACCCGCTCATCCTTGGGGGGTCGCGGGGGCAGCTGCTCGAGTTGGAGCCTCCAAGCATCTCGATCCTTTGCAACATAGGATAGATGCTCTAGTGGGATGCCAAGGCGAGACCAACTAAGATCTTCAACGTAATCTCGCCATCGAGTTTGGTACCGCCTCCAGGCGTTCAACCGATTGATGTTGAACAGAGCATTTTTTGGCTGTTCTTTTTCTGGGACATTTGTGTCACATGTCCATACCAACGCAGTTGCGGTCTTTCTAGTCGGAGAAGCGGATATTCGATATTTAGAGATTCACGAATATCTCTGCTTTTAACCTTGTTCAACAAGGTCAAAGCGCTTTTATGTTTTATTTTTATGTAATGAAGTTTTCTGAAAAATTCCAAATCAATTTGACTCACTCAGAGTGCTTTAACTCACACATAGATCTGCTTTGAAGGCTAATGGGAGCACTTTAACGTTTAATTAATAATCTTTTCGTCAGCGAATTTAGAGCGAATCTTACAAGATAATACACATTGATTGACCGTAATGCCCATCACAATTTCCCGCCTAATTAAACCACTTTTCCAATCTCTACGTGTGTTGAGCATCACTTAATAGAAGTATTCACTAACCCGTCAGTTGGCGTAGCGCTAAAGACCTCTACTGGCGAAGGAGATTTTGGGTTTGATTCCTGGGCCGGTCAAATCGAACACTGTCGCCAACGCTGCCACGTTTCTTCGGAGCTGTGTTGTCCCGGCGCTAAACCGTGGAAATGGATCCCCGACGCTAGCTACATGCTTTGACGTAATATCGCGAGTATAATGAAGATTTAATTTGACCATTTACTTACCAAACAACTTCTCCGATGTTGGACGAGATGAGATAACGAATAAATTGTTTCATATTATTGTAAATCGCTCTTCCTTCTTCGACCGCGGCAACAATCGAAGTAAAATTATCATCAGCGAGAACCATGTCCGATGCGCTTTTCGCTACAGCGGTTCCACTTCCCATTGCGATGCCAATCTCTGCTTTCTTTAGAGCGGGAGCGTCGTTTACGCCGTCGCCTGTCTGGTGAAAAAAATTTATCTCAAATCATCTTGTTGAAAGAAGATTCATATTCTTAGTAAGGTACCGGCCCGTTGGCGTTATGGTTTAAGCTTGGTTAGGCGCCGTAGGTCCAGGGTTTGATTCCCGAGCCAGTTGAATCGAAAATAGTGCCACCAATGGCCCGCTACCGCTGGAATGTTTTTTCGAAGCTGTGTTGTCCAGGCGCTAAGCCGGAAAAATGGACCCCACCACTCGTTACACGCTTGAGCGTAATACCGCGAGTATGACGAAGATTTCATTTGAAATCGATCATAAGTCAAAGCTGTTTTCCCAAAATCACACACATTCACTTTGAAATGAAATGGCCAAGACCATTGATCCGCATTGCTTACCATAGCTGTGACATCTCCATTCGTCTGCAAATATTCGACAATCTTGCTCTTGTGCGCTGGTTCGACTCGAGCAAAGAGCCGAGAACGCAAGCAAGCTTGAAACTGCTCCGCGCTGCTTAAACTGTCAAATTCTCGTCCAGTGAAAGCCATTCCTAAACACAAAATTTTTGAATCAAATCTTCATTACATTCGCGGTATTACTCCGAAGCGTGTAACGAGTGGCGGGATCCATCTCTGCGGTTTAGCGCCTGGACAACACAGCTGCGAAGAAACATCGCAGAGGTGGTGAGCCGATGGTGACAGTGCGCCCGATTAAACCGGACCGAGAATCGAGCCCTAGACCTCCCGCACGATAACGATGAAGCACGATGCCAACCGGCCGGTAAATGTAATTATTGAATCACTAAAGTACTGCCTGTACGAAAATAAATTAAACCAAGACATCGCTGTATTTAAACAGTTGTAACTATTAGGGTGGCAAATTTTTTCGAGCGGTGACACTAGGGGCGTAGCCAGCGGCAAACTTGGGGGGAAAAATACCTGAAAGGTGGGGCAAAATACATTAAGCCAAATATTGTCATATTTTGAATGAATGCTTTTAAGCATACTTCAGATTAAACAGTGGCCCAGTGGGTCCCCCTCTCCGGCTGCGTCACAGCACCAGGCGGGCCTGATACAGTGGCGCATCCGGAGGACGGCACCGGGTCACTGTTTCAAGGGGAACAACAAGGAGCAATGCCCTCCAGAGTACATTTTCAACCTAACATATAGCCTTTATCGTGTATTCGACCGCTGCAGAACGCCAATCATCGACACGTGCTTATCCCGGGATGACTTTGTATTGTTGGCATCACTCTCCCGACGATTGTTGTGCTTTCAAAAATTGGAGGGCCAGACCTTTTTTGTATGGGAGAACACTCTTCAAACTCCCATAGTTCAAGCGCCCTGTGGACGTGCCGGCAGAGCACCTACCTGTAGTATCCTCGTCTTCACCAAACACTCCAATTCTTCTACAAATAGCTTCAGCTGTGGCCTTGTTGTCTCCAGTGATGACGATCACACGAATCCCTGCATTTCTACAATCCTGCACGGCCTGGTACACTTCCATGCGAGGAGGATCCAACATTCCGACGATACCAACAAAAGTGATTCCAGTCTGGAAACAAAGTCAACATTTTTTTAATCCATTCCAACTCCATTATCTTGTTTTAAGCTGTTTTTTGGTTTATCGTGACGAGTGCTAATATTCAGAAATATATCAAGGAAAGTTTTTGTTAATTTACTTGGCTCAAGAGATGGCATGGGCTGCTAAGAGACCCTCTATCGAGCCGGTTACCGATCTTTTTTTGCTGGTCCGCTGACGGCATAGTTCTAACTTTTGTTTCTTACTGGGCCTCTGACGAGCTGCTAACAATTTTGAAACTCCTTTGAATTTTAAAGCTAGGTTGAATGTTATTAAACGTTCATAAAAAGAATCGCCTTTGGGCGGGTCAGGCTTAATTTTTGGGGTGAGTTTCCGGGTTGGTTACGGTTTGTGGGCAAGAGGTTGCGGGCCATGAGCGGTCTGGGTTGCAAAAAGGTCAGCCGGTGCCATCGTTACTAGACAATACTTGGTCGGGAACTGTTAGAAAATATCCCCGAAAAAATTAGCCCCGGAGCGCTCTGAAAATGGATCTCTTAAAAATTAGCCAAGGAATTCCCCAAAGTCATAATACGGCCCTGCCAGCAGGAGGGGGAGCTTGACTTATACTGTGATTTTCCAAGCGACAGTGGACGTTGTAAATCCAGATTTATGAAATCCTTACACAAGTGTCTTGCTCGTTGAAGATAATATCATTTTCATCTTTTGTTCATGAACTGATCGCACACCTGTGTAATCGTTTATCAACAATGTAAGCTTCTAGCGGTGCAAGAAAAACACTTGCTTTGATAGCAATAAAATCATTGTTTGAATTTGCTTTTTAAAGAAAACAAGCTTTTGATTTCAATCATGAATAACGAAAATTGTTATTCCAGAAAAAAGATTTTGACTTGATCAAAGTAGACCTGCAGTATTCTCTTTTAACTGTTTTCCTGCTGACAGTAACACTATCAAACCTTCATTATACTTGCGTTTTATGCCGAAGTGTATAACCAGTGGCGGGGCCAATTTCCGCGACAGCTTGACGCTTGTGCAACACAGGTCCGAAGAAACGTCCCAGTGGTGGCGAGCCGGAGACACTGTGTCCGATTTGACCGGCCCGCGAATCGAACCCCAAACCTCTCGCACCGATAGCGATGTCTTGAACCACTAGGTCAACTGGGCGGTTTCGTTGCAGTTTTTCATACTAAAAATCCAGTTTCTGCAGTGCGATGTTCCTAGTTTTGAAACCACAAGCACAAGTTCTTTTTTCCGCTTTTTAAAGAGCTGGATGTGTCTCTCAGCAAACTGCACTGATGAGACTTAGAAAGTCGAAACAGTGCATACTATCTGAAGATTAAAATTTAGCTTTGCCGTAGTTATCTTTGCGCGCTATACATCATACCTCGTATTCAATGAACTTTGTGGAGTCTCCCAAATCCATCTGATTTGGGCTTGGTGGGGTGTCAATGGTACCCAAAGCAAGACACCGAAGAGTGTCCCTGCCAGTTCCGTATTCTTTGCAAAGAGCTTGAATTTCAGCCTTAATCTCGGGTGTCATCGGAGCTCTTTGTTTTCCAATGCGGACGTATGTGCATCGGTCCAATACACCTGGAAAAAATACATCTCAATATATAGTAAACAACGTCTTACTTTCCACAACTTATAGCATGGGTAAAGTAACTTTACGGCAAAGATCAATTTTTAGTAACGCGATTCTTCATCGACGTGGCTCAGCCGCTAACAATAGCGCGTGCAAGTTACATACAGGGAGCCGAACCGTTTAAAATATCGCTCCGGTTCCGGTTCAGGTTCAAGAAATTTGATTTTTAACGGTTCAGTTCCGGTTCAGGTTCAAGACTTTTCAAAAGTTTAGGTTCAGATTCGGTTCGGGTTCAGTTGTAAAGGTTCGGGTTCGGTTCAGGTTCAATGATCTCAAATTTAAACGGTTCAGGTTCGGTTCGGGTTCACCGAAAAAAAAAAAACGGTTTTTACCGGTTCAGGTTCGGGTTCGGTTCGACTCCCTGCTTGTTTCAGACTTATTAAATTTTGAAAAGCAGAAAGAATGTTACGCATCGCAGCACATGTCTAGAGATTTTTATTAATATTTCTTAAGAATCAGCTCGGGTTCAAACATTGTTACTAAACGGTTTCTGTTCAGGTTTATGTACACAAAATATTATAGGTTCGGGTTCGGTTCGGGTTTGCTTGCATAAAATTTTAGAGGTTCGGGTTGGGTTCAGGTTCACAGATTTGAAATATTAAAGGTTCGGTTTAGGTTTAATGACCTTAAATTTAAACGGTTCAGGTTCGGGTTCGGTTCGACTCCCTGATTACATATCCTACATGATGGGTCGAATTCCCGTCCGGTCAAATCAGAAACGGTGACGCTTACGGCTCGCCACCGCTGCGATGTTTCTTCGGAGCTGTGTTGCCCAGGCGAGGAGATGAATCGCGTCCTTGGTTACAGATTTCATCGTAATACGGTGAGTATAATGAAGATTTGATTTTAATTTTTGATCTTTAATGCTGAATGCGCATTTGGCCTATACCTTCTGGTGCTCCTTTGACAAACATTTTGGGTCCAATATTGGAAGGTGCAGTTGGTCTACAATAGGAACTCATTGACTTTCTATCTCTGGAGAATTCCAGAGTGAATTCTTTCTTCAACATGCTTTTGATGAGCTGAAGGAAAAAATTATTTGATGTTTAATATTTTTACTACTAACGAAATAAAGGAATCAAATTACAACTGACACGCTGTAAGCTCAGTGGCCGAAAGGTAAGAAAGCTTGACTGTCAATCACAAGCTTCAGGATTTGAACCTGAGTCTACCTGATGTGCAGTCATAAAATTGATTGTTACAGCTTTGATTTTGAGGTCTTTTAAGGCCCTATACCGTAATCATTATTTTCACTGTGGATGACAATTATTGAGCTGAAAGAAAGCAAAACTATTTCGTTTCAAATTTGCCCAACGTAAAGTTCAAATTCAGTCAAATCATTTCGAAGCTGATCCATAAACTTTTTGGAGAAAGAAGATGGGTAATTGGGGGGCTACCCCCTTAGTTTCCCTGGATTAGCTAATGTTATTTTTGAGCTCAATTATGCACATTTTTCTCCAATTTGCAGCTTTAACACTTACACTGTTACACGGGTGTGATCTCTGTGATTTGCTCATCTTTCTAAGATCAGTGTTAAACACATTCATCTTCTCACACAAAACTGTCAAAGCTGTTTCAGTCGCTTCCCCCACTTTCTCGTAGATTCCTTTAGTCTGAAAAACAAAAATTGAGAGTTCTTTAAGTAAAGCATTTAAGACTATACTCTTTTACATCCTCGAATCAGGGTTGTTGACAGTGGTGTAGTCGAGGGCAGAGCCGCGTGTTACGACTTTAGGGGCCCCGTGCTAACTCTCGGGGGGCACCATGCTTTTTTCCTTTTCTCTTTTCTTTTTCTTTCTCTCTCTTGATACATAAGACTTGCATTTTAGTTTACTGATTTCTGACGATCTTCTCCCGATGAGTGTCAGACGAAAAGCTTCGAGATGAAATCACTATACTTTGCTATACTAAAATTCTGTACCACAAACCAATTGTTTAAATACCTATTTTTGTATGGCGGCTATAGCCCATTGTAACTTCCCTCTCCCTTAACTTCTCCGCAAGCAACGCCCCTGGCTGTTGATGTTGATCAACCAGGGCCAGATTAAAGGAGATGGCTACTGCCCTCCCGTGATGGAGCTCCCAGTACATCACATCCTCGTAAAGAAAGACCTCCTAGGCCTACTAACATTAAAATCAGGCCTACAAAAAAGCATGGATACCTCCGAAAAGTTAGACACGGAGCCCCTCAAAATCTTAATATGACTCTTTGATTACCTCGTTATAATCCAGGGAAGAGTCGTTGCACAATGCACAAATGGTCGCAAGCTCCACCAGGGAATCGTACTCGCCACACTGGATCTTCTTTCCATCTTTGGTTATGTCTCCAACAGGTTCATAAGTTGATCCAGATATTTGGAACTCATGGAAGGAAGCTCCATCTGCCTTCACTTTGTCGACCACGAACATCTGCAAAACAAAAGCAACAAAACTGCAATTATGGCTTAAACTTATAATGCCCCAAGTCGTTGTATTTCGTAAATATGGCAAAATAATAAATCTATCTATCTATCATCGTCAAATATGCGTATCTATAGTTCACTCGGCCTTACTTTCTTAATGCCATAATTCTGCATAATTTGTATTTACAGCAGTTGCACATTTACCCTCCCATCACGAGAAAGCGATCAATGCGCTGTGCGAGCTCGTTTAGGAGTTGCCGGCCATCTTTCTACCACACCAAAATGGGGGAATCCCGCCGAGTGCCTTTCCCAACGGCACAACAAGTAAACTTGCCGGCTTGTTCTTCACGCTGTCCCTTCAATGCTGAGCGTCAAGTAGGGAAGTTGTGAATAGCAATTTTAAAGTCATTGGTTTGACCCGACACGGAATCAAGCCCAAGTCTACAGTTACCGAGGCGGAGGACTAGCCAAGCGGTGACTAAATTTCGAAATCAAAAAATCAAAGCTCATTCTTCATTGTACTTTGGGGTATTACGCCATAGCCTGTCGCGAATAGCGGAGCACATCTGCGCGGTTTAGCGCCTGGGCAACACAGCTCCAAAGAAACATGGCAGCGGTGGCAACACTGCGTCTGATTTGACCAGCCCGTAAAATCGAACACCAGACCTCCCACACCGACAGCAAAATCTCCAATCATTACACCAACCGGCTAGTTTAGCAAAATGTGAAATACCGGTAGAAGAACAAACACTTTTCTTGAAACCTCACCCTGCACACAGACATCTGATTGGTTGTGAGTGTTCCAGTTTTATCAGAGCAAATCACTGAAGTGCAACCGAGAGTCTCAACTGAAGGAAGACTTCGAACAATCGAGTTCTTTTTCGCCATTCGACTAGTGCCCAGAGCAAGACAAGTAGTGATTACAGCTGGAAGTCCTTCAGGGATAGCAGCTACAGCCAAAGCTACAGCAATCTGGAAAACAAATTGCTTTAAAGTAAAGTAAATAGGGAACGAAAATAATTCAAGAAAGAAATATAGAGCCATAGTAATTCGTAAAGCTGGACTTCTGACATCATAGATGCAGCGGTCAGCATTTGCAGTGTAAGCAAGGCAGTGCAAAACTTAAGATATTTGTTTTATCTCCTGTTCGGACAATATGCCTATCTATAAAATATTAACCAAGATCGATTTACTGATGTTGCATCTCTTTCGCGATTGGATTTATGACCTCACAATAAGGAGGTTGAGTTTAGCTGTTTTCTTTGTTCTAAGCAATTCCACAAGCGTCTTGAAATCAACATAACAAAATTGTCTCGTATTTTATTGCCCCATATTCAATTTCGCCAGTGATTCACGCCCCATGGTACCCATTTTCCCGCCCCATTTACCCTTTCTTTTCGCATGTACCCGCTAAAAATTACCTTGAAGTAATAAATTGCCCCTTTAAACCAAGAACCCCCGTGAATGGGGTCATTGAAATGTCCGATGTTGATGGCCCAAACGGCGATACAAATAAGGGTAATGATCTGAAAAATAGGGTTTATTATTAGATGTTGATAATGACGTTGTAATCCGACGACTGCCGTTTAATAAAACTGAGTGGTTGAGCGTGACTGCAACGAGCGGCGCGAGCCCATCTCCGCGGCGTAGCACCTGGGCAACACACTCCAAAGAAACATCGCAGTGTTGGCAACACCGTGTCCGATTTAACCGGCCCGGGAATTGAACCAAAGACCTTCCGCACCGATAACAATGTCACTAACTACTACGCCAACTGGCTGGTTACGGCTTCAACTTACTTTCGACAATTGTTGACCAAACTCATCCAACTTTTGTTGGAGTGGAGTCTTTTCTGCTTCAGTTTCCGCCATTTGGTCACGGATTTTTCCGATTTCCGTATTACTTCCGGTTCCAACTACAATTCCAGTCGCTTTTCCAGAAGCGATGTTTGTACCCTAATAAAATTTTTACATTTAAACCTATTCATATCAAACATGAAACATTGTGTTGGATTTACTTGCTTGATTATTTATCCTCCTATTACGAGAAAGCGATCAACGCGCTACACTGAGCTCGCTCAGGAGTTACCAGCCACCTGTTGACCACTCTAAGATATGGGGAATCCCACAAAAGTGCATTTCCCAACAGCGCTACAGGTAAACTTGCCGGTTTGTTTTCCATTCTGTCTCATTAATGCTGAACGTCAAACAAAAAAGCTGTGAATACCAATTCTCAGGTCATTGGTGCGCTCTAACCCTCTTAACGTTTGAAAACTCACTTATTTCAAAAAGCCTATTATTGTTAGTCATTTGTACAAATTTTTTGCTGTGTTTGTGTATGTAATTCTGTACTTTAGTACTGTATTTTTGTTTCACGTTTGTGTATTTATGTGTCGTTATTTTGTCTGCGCCTTGAGCAAATGTGCATTTGAAAATGGCGCTTCACAAGTATTTGCTTATTACAAGTATTGCTTATTTAGACAGCTCAGATGGCCGAGTGGTATAGAGCGTCTGTTTCTTGAGGTGTAAACTCGGGTTTGATTCCGGGTCGGGTCAAACCAATGACTTTAAAATTGGTATTCACAGCTTCCCTAGCCTACTTGACGCTCAGCATTAATGGGACAGTGTGGAGAACAAGCCGGCACGTTTACTTGTTGTGCCGTTGGGAAAGGCACTTAGCGCGATTCCCCCATCTTGGTGTGGTAGACAGATGGCCGGCAACTTCTAAGCGAGCTTGTATAGCGCTTTGATCGCTTTCTGGTGACAGGAGAATAAATATGCAACTAAATAAAAAAAAAATTATTATTATTATTATCCATCTGAGTTTGTTAATAAACAACTAAACTTACTGAAAATAGCATGTTCTTTTTGTCTTGGTTCACAGCTTTCGGGTCTGGGACAGCATCGGTGTGTTTGATTACACTGACACTTTCACCTGTGATAAAACAATGTTAGTCATTTGTGACTCAATAATAAAAAAGAGTAATCAACGTAAGCAAAAGAAGGAATGCTTCATCCCTAAAAAACTTGAGAATACTTCTATGTCAGACCCAATCAGTGGCATATCCCCAAGGGAAAGTGGCACTGCGGCACTGGCTTCCCTTTTTTTGAAATCGATCATTAAGGGAAAATAAACACGGAGGCCTCTCATTGTCTAAATCCGACCAAGGTCTCCTCTAACTTTTTCACTGGTTACGCCCTTAAACACGATCATATTTGAACACATTAAAACCGCAATATATGCATGCTGAAAAAAGATGGCATGGTCTACAGCTCAGCATTTTGTATCTTACAGCGCTCAGATCTTGTGAATATTGGTATCTCCAACATGCAAACATACAGTGTCACCATTACTAATATACAAACTTCAGGATCACCAACATACCGGTCAGAATGGCTTGATCTAATCGTAGAGTTGTAGAATGGATTGCAATTAAACGGATATCTGCCGGAACTTTGTCACCAACTGTCAAAACATTTTCAGCATTTAACACAAAATAGTGACGCGTTTGCTAAAGACATCGCTAACGGTGCGGGAGGTTTGGGGCTCGACTCCCGGGAGGTGGAGGTCAAATCGGACGCAGTTACCCTGTCCACTCCACATGTCCAATTTTGTGGGCTTTATGCCCTTGGTTCTTTTTTAAACACGTTTTTTAACTTTGACATCAAAAAATTGATTATGATGCGGAAATTAGAACCAAGAACAGTGGGCCTAAAGCCCACTAAATTTGGACATGTAGATAGGGTAAGTGTCGCCAATGGCTCACCATCACTGCGATGTTTTTTCAGAGCTATGTTGCCCAGGGGCTAAGTCGCGGAGATGCTCCCGCCACTCGTTAAACGCTTCGGCGTAATGTTGCGAGTATAATGAAGGTTTGATTTTGGTTTTAGGTTAACTATAAACTTAAGTATATAAGTTTCGAACTTCGCTTTATTGATGACGTCCAAGAAGTGCCTCTCAAAACAGCACTCTAAATCAGTGGTTTTAAATCTTTCCAGTCCCTAGGATTGCTATTCCTAAAGTAATTGGCTTGGGAACTCTTGTCTGCGCTACTTGGAAAGGCGGTATATATTAAAATACGAAATAATAGAAGACTGGGCACCCCCAGATTTTTTTTTGGAATCCCTGGAGATAACTGGGTACTCCATTAAGAATCACAGTTCTAAATGCTTCATTATAGCTGCATTGCATTTTTATTAATGCTACATTTTGTGCCAGAAGTCTAAATTTTACTGACAACTTTAACTTCAGCCTCAAATTTTCAAACATTAAGTGACAGACATCGCAGCACCGTACTTTTTCTGATCAAAGATCTTACCTGAGACTTCCACAATATCTCCAGGGACAATGTTTTTGGCCAACACCCGCTGCACAGTTGCCCGGTCTTTTCGGACCACTTTACCCATTTCCGGTTCATATTCTTTCAAAGCTTCTATAGCGCTCTCAGCGTTTCTTTCCTGTAACAGATTTTGTTCAGAAACGGAAACTTACTAACTTTTTTAGACCCACTTATGCGTGGGGGGTTCGCGAGGGCAGCTGCTCGAATGGAATCCCCCAAGCATCTCGATCTCTACGAGCTACGACGAAAGGTAGATGCTCTGGTGGGATGGCTGGCGGGATAGATGCTCTCGTGCCAAGGCAAGACCAACTAAGTCCTTCAACGTAATTCTGCCATCAAGTTCTGGACGGCCTTCGACCAACGGGTGGTGTGTGCAGCAGTTTCTCGCGTGTTTTTTCCTAGGAGATTCGTGTCACATGTCCATACCACCAGTGCAGTTTCAATATAAGGGAAAAAAATCAAAGCGACAGAGTGTTGAAAATTGTAGAAAATCAATTTTAATGTGAAAAAATTGTTTGGAATAAACCAACCTGCCATATTCCAATGATCGAATTTGCAATCAAAATTAGCAGAATGACCAGAGGTTCCACAAATGCTGTGATTGTATCTTCACCTTCTTCAAACAAGGCCAAAACCTAAATTAAACAAATCAAAATCACACCTTCAATTATACTCTCGTTATTACACCGAAGCGTGTAAAGAGTGGCGGGATCCATCTCCGCGGCTTAGCATCTGGACAACACAGCTCCGAAGAAACATCGCAGCGGTGGCGAGCCCTTGGCGACACTGCGTCCGATTTGACCGGTCTGAGAATTAAATCCCAGACCTACCGCGCCATTTGTGGCGTTTCTAGCCTTTACACGAGGGTGGGAAATCTGCGGCCCGCTTAAGTTTTGAATGTGGCCCGCGTCAGAACTTTGCAAATTGTTCAACAAACTGGTAGAATAAAAAACATTAAGATTTTTTTAAAACTCTTTCACATTCAACTACATGCTGTTTTCGTGGCGTAAAAAAACAGCTCAGCATGAATGCTTAATAAATTTGCGCCGTAATATTGTGTATTTTAAGGCAAAACTTTCAAATTAAGAGTAAATGTGGCCCGTTGAAGATATTATGCAATCAATGTGGCCCGCTGTGCTTTGCCGTTTCCCCACCCCTGCCTTACACCAACAGAAAAATCATCACTTACGAATGAAATGATTGCAGCTAGAAGGAGAATTCGGACAAGAAGATCTTCAAACTGTTCCACTATCATTTGCCAGATGGATTTCCCTGCAAAGATGACACAAAGTTGGTAAATTTAGCTGGTGTAATCAGTTGAAAACGCTACCCGATATATAGTACCAGGGTTTGGTTCTCGTTTGCATTTTGTGTAAATAGTGTTCTCAAAAATGAACGGGTGTTAGTACAACATAAAATACAAAACAATCACTATAAAACACGAACAAACTTCACGGATGTGCCACAACACGTTGATAATAATGTATTGTAGTATTTCCATACATGGGCTGGTAGGTAAAATGGTCAAAGACATCGTTATCGGCGTAGGAGGTTTTGGTTCGATTTCCGGACCAGTGAAATCGGACGTAGAGTTGCAACCGCTGCGACGTCCTTTGGAGCTACGTAGCCCAGACGCTGTACGCTAAGTCGCGAAGATGGACCCCGCCACTCGTTACACGATTCGGCGTGAGATCGCGAATATAATGAAGATTTAGTTTGAGTTGCAATTGCTGCTATTCCGTTTCGTCGATTTTGTTGTCAGCACAGCTTTTATCACAAGCATGTTTCACACTCATTCAAAAGTTTTGACAACTCTACGTTAGTCAATGCTCAGCTGTTCTAATTGTTTTAGCAGATAACTGTTTTCCTATGATTTATTCTCAGCGCTGTATAACTGGAAATAGTAAAATAAACAAAAGCCAAGATATTCGATAAAAGCGTTATTTTTTATCGGTTGTTTTCCACAGCTCCTTACGATTTTTTCATAGAATGCCGCGTGAAGTGACATAGTTTTACGTCATGACTTCTAATTTCGTAGCCTTCGTTACTTCAAATATCGAATTTGGTTTAACACACCGTAATGCTAGCTATAAAAGCACTGAGCCCCAATTTCCCGGCTTGGTTAAGAGCATATACTGGAAAAGTTAAGAATTAATACTTGGCATGCGACTTACCTTCCTCTGCCGGCAATTCTAAACATGCACAGCGTTAGTTCATAGCTGATTTATTCCTTCCGAAATAGAGGAAGTACAACTGTAAGCCTATAAGAAGTCGTTGATCGGTTGTGCATGGGGATACATCATTGTAAAATATTTTTGAGTATATTTTTATGTTTGCTTAGGTAGAGTATGAAAATTAGAACACCTTTACAAAGTCTATACGTTACACACTTTTTGTTCTTTTATTATGGGATATGCCGCTGGAAATACCGGGCCGCATTAAGTGAAGGACTATGAAGGCAATAGTCCTGGGGCCTTCGCGATAACGCCCTTCCTGTAAATCGCAACCACTATAAAAGAGATCTGCTGCTGACGCTGCTATCAGGTCTGCACAAAAGTATGGAGCGCCCGAAAAGTCAACCCAGCCCCCTCCCCCCACTCCCCGAATCTTGACACGGTGAATTAAGTAATCATATTATGCTTTGTCATTTACCATTCGGTCCATATTTTTCTCTGTTTCGTTTCACTTGATCTTCGCTCAATCCAACTTTTGCCGAAACGTCGAAATATTTCAACACCTCATTCGACGTTTTGGAAAAGGCGTCTTCCATGATTGCTGTCGCAAAGAACCAGCAGCAACTAGGAAACTTTTGATTCTACCCAGCCCCCTTCAAAAACTAAAAAAGTGATCATCAATACACATTCGCGAAGTCGTTTTTCTAAACTCCTTACAGGTTTTAAATTCACGAATATTTGCTTTTTTTCAGTAATAAAGTGATTTTCAAACTTTCGAAAACTATACGAGTGAGTTTCTTAAACACACCGCTAAGCCCGACAATGCTCAGTGTTACGGCAGTTTCGTATTTAAACAGACCGATAATGATTTTGTCAAGCTGGCTACTGGCTTGACCGGAGCTTCTAGAGTCGGGGCATGACCCTGAGTAGGCCTACACATTTACCTGTCCACAATGTCATAATAAAACACACTACTACTACCACTATGTCATGTCCAGTTCAAGCGAGCCAAAAGCCAGCGGGTTTCTATATCACAACTAAATTTGATGATGTCATTATAACTTTTTGCGATTATGACATCACAAATTTGATTATGATGCCGCAGCCTGCTGGCTTTTGGCTCGCTTGAACTGGACATAACATTGTGGGCAGGTAAATGCCTTTTAATTTCTGACATTGCTGATATATAAACTTATTACCGTGCTCTTATTTCTAAATCTTTGTCTCTTCTCTCCGAAACTTTCTTTAATGTTTGAATACTTTCAAAAACCTTTAATAGGTCTGTTTCATATTCTCTTCGACTTGAGCTGAGTTGTTCAGTTTTTCGCCTTCTGACTGCTAGCATTTGCTTGCTTTTACCTACAGCTGTGCTGATTGAGAATGCTGTTAATCAACTGCTGATATACGGGTAAGACCAGGTTTTATATGACTTTCTCTAATCTGCTAGTAACTCGTGAACAACCTGGAATGACACCGATGTGGCGAAAGATCCGACCCGATCACTGTCAACAAAAGCATTTCATGTTAACTATCTTTATATCTTTCAATGAAAACACCTGGTATAATAACAATGCCTCAAATACAAGTTATAAGGTCGTCATATTGAACGTAATGATGCACTTGCTCGAGCTGCTACTGTATGGAGGGCCTTATTTGGTAAGAACACCTCGTAATAACTGCCTATGATTTAATTGGACGAAACTGGTATTCGTAGAAGCCCCTAGCCCAAGTGTGGGCAAACTACTGGCCGCATTAATGCGGTCCGCGGACACTTACAAAAATATAAAACCATGAATCGAGACGTTTTTTTACTCATCACCGACTGCTCGGTAGAAAACAGGACATCTGGGGATGTGTAGACCCTTTTTTTTGCTCTTCACCAATTTTCAGTAAAAAACAGGACATCTGAGGACGTTTTTTTGCTCTTCTAATCAGTGCGGCCCTCGGCTTCAAATTTTTTTCAAATGTGGCCCTTCGTTTGAAAAGTTTGCCCACCCCTGCCCTAGCCAATGAGTGAATCCATGAATGATAGGTGCGGCGACCGTGCTAAATTTTTTTAAACGCATTTGTTCTGTATTTTCATCTTGAGGATGTTCAACGTTAGGGTCACCATATTTTCTCTGCGCAAAAGGAGAACAGATTTTTTGAAGGTCATTGCCTCTGCAGATGCTCAGTTTTCCGCCCAAAATGAAGTTAAGAGCAGAAAAAGGTCATCGCGACCGCAGGTCGTAGTTTGAGCTGAAGCTTCCCAAAGTTTTCGTGTAACAATGATTTGACGTGTTTTCGCTGTTCAAAATGCCAAAAAGGAGGGCATTTGGGCATTTTTTTAGCGTCCTCGGAGGAAAAAGCATTTTTTGTTAAAAAGGAGGACGTGTCCTCCAAAAGGAAGGCGCATGGTAAGTAGGGATGCCGATTTCGCATCATTTCAGAATATCGAATTAATATTCAACCTAACTTGATTTTGATGACGATAGCCATGTGGAAGGATCATTCAACTCCGACGGCCGAGTGATAAGAGCGTACGCCTCGGGAGCTGTAGACTCGGGTTTGATTCCAAGTCGGGTCAAACCAATGACTTTAAAATTGGTATTCACAGCTTCCGTGGTTGACGTTCAGCATTAATGGGACAGCGTGGAGGACAAGCCAGTAAGTTTACGTGTTGTGCCGTTGGGAAAGGCACTTAGCGCGATTCCCCATCTTGGTGTGGTAGACAGATGGCGAGCTCGTATAGCGCATTGATCGCTTTCTCGTAATAGGAGGATAAATATGCAACTAAATAAAAATAAAATAAATATCGTTTTGTCGCTGTTTTTTTATTTTTAACCCTATTGTTTTTTATGTTGATGATGGCGTTATTTAATATTTTATGGTTAAAAATACTACTACTAAATGCATAGGTGCGCAGTACCGCGGTACTTTTTTAGTACCGGTGCCGTCGGTACTTTGGAAAAAAATTATCGGTACCGCGTGCCGGTACTTTTATTTTTCATTTTTTAGGCGGTACCCGGTACTTTTGCAAAATCTTCTGTAATACAAAAAATCATAAAAAAGGTGAAGTCTGCGCAATAACACCTTCCGCAGCAATCGTTAGAAAGATTTGTTTTTAAAATACAATACTGCCTCCGGTCAAGCGCGGCAATAGAAAGATTCTTTTCCACAAGAAAAGATATTTTGAAGCCAAAGAGAATGGTCTTTCAGACGACCATTTCCAAATGCTTTTGTTTTTGAAAGGTAATTCAGAGTAAAAGTTTTTCAATAATTTTGTCTGCTCTTTTTTGCGTTACCGTCCATTGATAAGGTTCTATAACTGCAAGAGAAAGTCTTAAGACCTGAATAGGTTTTTTAACATCCTGCGTAGGCCTACAACGTGGCTCAAGCAATGTTAAACAGAGCTGCGCGAAGCGTAGCCCTAGTGAAATAGATGCGTTCTCCGAAATGTGTTTCTTCTTGTTCGATGCGATTCCGGGACGATTAGGCCTACTTTATCTCAGTAGGTTTACACATTTAATTGGTTGATTTTTCGTAGTTTAATGCAACTCAAAACCTAAGCTTAACTGTGAGAACAAGGACGACAAAAATTTCAAAGTAGTTTTAAGACGTCTTTTTTGCAGATTTCAAAATTCATTTTTTCGACTTTGACTCGTAAATATGCTTTTTCTAGGCATTTCTCCGACATACAACCAGGGATGTGGAAGCGGTATATTTGCAAACAGTTTCCGCTTCCCCATCTATCGCTTCCGCTTCCAGCGCTTCCGCTTCCAGTGCTTCCGCTTCCAGTGCTTCCGCTTCCAAAAAAATTCGCCGAAATTTTGCTAGTAAAATACGACCAGTGCGTTGGTAGCCGAAAGCGTAAACCGTAGCATTTTTTCCATCACGCTGAAAGCTCTTGGTCAAGCTTTAGCGAGCGTTTTTTTAACGATAATAATTTGCGAAAAGCAAACAAAAGTGTAGAGCAGTGGTTCCCAAACTTCTCAGAGTTGGGACCCACTATTTATTACCACAGCTTACGGCGACCCACTTAACTTTATTTAATCAACAAAATATTGACGAAGGAAACTAAATAATTCAATCTTTCAAATTAAGTAACGTTTGCGAGAAGGATGATCTTGCTACTTTGCGTAATGGGCTTGACATCAATTTCAATTTGTAGTTTTAGATGCATCGAATTTAAAAGTTATAGCTCATTTCAAGATTTCTATAACTTTTTACGACCCACCAAGATTCTTTTTGCGACCCACAGGTGGGTCGCGACCCATAGTTTGGGAAACGCTGGTGTAGAGGAATGATTGAATCCCAATATTGCCTCACAATCCTGGGAGTCTTTTACTACAACTTTACAACGAAACTTACTCCTTTCATTAAGAAAATGTTGACACAGCACTCAGTGGCATGGCAAGAATTTTTAAGGGGGGGGGGGGGGCATAATTTTCACCATGTTTTCAAACGTTTTTCTTCAGCATAACTAATTTGAAACTGATTGCGAAACAAGAAAGGTTCTAGGGAGGTCCGAAGGCATGCTCTCCCGGAAAAATTTTAAAAATGTACATGCTCTAGGCCTAATGGTCATTTCAGTGGTTTTTGAATAATTTTCGGCCAAATTTTGTTTAAATTTTTTGATCCTAAATCTGATTGCTTCGCCAAATGTGATGCATTTTGTTCGCACATTTTCGATTATGCGTGCTTATGGCATAAGGCTTATTGCTATTGAAGAGGCTCAAAATTATAGAAAAATTGTATACAAAAACATTTTTGAAAATGGCTGGTGGGAGAAGACATACCCCTCATTCTACCCCCCTGGACATACGCTACAGAAAACATCAAAAGAGTCTGGCATATTTCAGTCACTTGGCACCATAAGTTTTGTTCTTTTTTACTAAGAGACAGAGTCAAGAGGAGAGGAGCGGGGAGGGGGGGAGATGGCGCGATGGCACAACGCCTCCTCCCCCTAAACCCCTTTAATACGCTCCTAACAGCACCCATCTAGTTCATGACATGATTATAATTGGAAAAGAGTCAAATATTGCTTGTAGCGCTATTGATAAATTAGTTGCTTTATTTTAAAACTGAAGAAAACTCAAACAAAAAGCGATGTTACGTTAGTACTATCTGAAAGTCAAGCGAAGAGTAGGCCTAATGGCCAATGGTGAGATTTGGCATCCATGCGAAGCTGGCACTGCAAAGTAATGTCAAATAAACTGAATAAAATATATCTGATCAGTTATTTGCAGTATGCTTTTTTGAATGATGCGGAAGCGGCATATTTTTCGCGCTTCCGCTTCCATTAAAATATGACCGCTTCCAGCTTCCACATCCCTGCTTACAACCCTCTGCATTTCGGCTTGTTTATTTAGTGAATTTCCCTAAAAAGATGCAAAGATATAAAATAATTGTGTAGTTTGCTTGTAAATCCAATGGTATAATTCAATCGATATACACACCGGTGTTCTCAAACTTTTGTAAAATCTCGACTTTGCGGTCCCCCAAGATGTTTTTCTATTACTCACGGTCCTTTAATTATATAAATTTTCACGAAAAATCAAGTGAAGAGGAAAAAAATGTTATTACGTTCGCAGATGTCCAATTAAGCACAATTCAATGAGGTGATTTTCAGAAATCCGCGACCTTTTTGTGGTCCCCCTGAAACTGCTTCTCGGGCCCCAAGGGGACCGCGGTCTCCAGTTTGATAATCACTGTTGTAGACCTTATTATTAGCAAGCGGAAATCAATTTCGTTTTTTAAAGGCCCACATCCTAAAGATTATTGTCCTGAGACCAGTGGCGCGGG
This sequence comes from Trididemnum miniatum, assembly GCA_964006365.1. Classification (NCBI taxonomy): domain Eukaryota; kingdom Metazoa; phylum Chordata; class Ascidiacea; order Aplousobranchia; family Didemnidae; genus Trididemnum; species Trididemnum miniatum. The sequence continues at coordinate 2,516,227 of OZ023239.1, read as the reverse complement.
AACGTTTTTTAGACAGGGGGGGCTCAAAATAGTAAGATCGTGTCAACGTCTGGGGGGCGAAGCCCCCCAGACCCCCCTTTTTTCGAACGCACGTTTTTAAGAGCAGGACACTCAGCAGACCTATTTTGATAGACATCAATTGCATACCGCTCAAGTGACCGGAATTTTTTCAGGATAATCTTTTATCATGGAAAACAAGATTGCTTACTACCATTAGGCTTTTCTAACCATGCTCGAATTACTACTCATGTATTTGTAAAATGCAAATACCTCAATCACAAAACCAAAAAGTAGGCAAACAAAATTTGCCCGATCTAACTTTTGCTTTGCTGATCAGAGTTACATGCAACAAACAATGCCCCATTGAGGTTTAAAAATAACAAAAAACACACAATCAAAATAAAGCACTGAACCATTTTTTAACATAATGAGATGTGTAGATATAGGTATTTAGGTAGGCGTACTAGCTCAATTTTAGTAACAATCATCGGCAGTGCTCGAGTTGTGAAAACACTTATGGGGGGTGGTAGGCTACAACTTTTCATGCAGACCTAAAAAGAGATGGTCATTATAGTTGTAAGGGAATGGTTTACGCTAAAATGTTTTATGGGGGGGATGGTGTTGTTTTCAGGGGGGATGGCATCCCCCTCAAATCGAGTAGTCTACTGATCATCGGTGCCAGTTTAGTAGTGATTTAGCCGCTTCATTGGGTTGGTAGAAAAAATTCAAAACCATTAAAAAACTCAACCAGAAGAGAACTTGCACCAGCTCATATAAGCTTAATTAGGGGTGCCCAACCAGTCGATCGCGATGTACCGGTCGATCTTTGGATGCTTGGCTGTCGATCGCGGGTCAATTTGGCATGTACACAAATCAGGTTGGCCACCAACATTTCCAGTTCATGTAACGCGTCCGGGCCGTGAAGACCTTTTTTTTAGCTTTTCACAAAAATTTTGGTGGAATTCGGAACATCTGAAGGATTGAGGACCGTTTTTTTGCACTTCACCGCATTTTCGTTTACGATTTACGTAATTCCCATGATCAGTAGCGACTTTCATTCGAGCATTCAGAGTAGTTTGGCGTAAAGTGTTTGGCAGCTACAAGAATTGACAGCCATTATACTTTTACTGGGCCATCGTCCATGACTGCTGTAAAGGTTTGCAAACGCTGATATAAAACACGGTTAAAAATGAACTTCAAGCATTGAAAATTTTACCAAATTTTACGTTGACCAAGTGAATAATAACTGACTGATTTTTAAAAGAATAGTGATTCTTCGTTGGTTAAAAGCACTTTAAAAAATATTTGCTTCATTACGTATGTACGTTGCGAGCATTAATCACGTCGCACTCAGTGCATAATTTTTTTAATTGTCAGGGGGGGCTCAAATGGTTCAGGGGGGGCTAAAAAAAGTTCAGGGGGGGCTTGAGCCCCCCCCTGGCACCCCACTTCCCGCGCCTATGCCTGAGACCTGCCTTAATAGCATGCTACGTTTTCGAAACTGGTAATACATTTACCTGTGTCAACTCGACGAGTGTTTACAATGTTTCAAACTAATCGTTGCTGATTATGACCGTCTGTTGCAGCAGCTCTTGTGGTCGCGCAAAGTATTGCCTATTATTATAATCACATGAATCTAACTTACAGCTTTGAGTGCTTTCTGATAATTAGGCTATAATCAGACACGAAAATTAATCGCCATAAAAAAGTTAAAACGATTTGTTCCAAGAGTGATCCGGAGTGCAATAAATTTCAAAAAAAAGCGAGGCATGCCATTAAATGTAATTGCCTCTCGACCCCCAGAGCACTTTTATATTACCAAATCTGAACTTCTGAAATAAAAATTGAGCACACCTTCTCCACACGCTTCGATGTTAAAAATTCTGTGTCTATTTTGATGACTTAAATAAAAGGTTTGACGTCATTATGATTTATGATTATGACGAACTTCTTCCATTGAAATCTCCAGCGTAGGCCACTTCTGGTTCTGGGTTCCCCATTCATTCAAAATTCTTAAACAATCGTTATGTCGCATTATGCGCAAAAAATGGTCTCCAAAAAAAAGGTTTTCGCTTTATGCGTGACGGCCCATTCTTATGGGCGAAGGAAATGGTTGCATTTTTTCTAATTTTTGTGTCACTTACCACTAACTATATAGCTAATTTTGTACCGTTTTTTAATGGTTGTTACATAGCTTGTAATTCGTGAATTATGCCGTACCAAGTAGGTTACTACCGGTAACTAATTATTATTTTACAGCTCACATGGCCGAGTGGTATAGAGCAGTGGTCGGCAATCTTTTTCGCACAACGGACCGGTTTGAAACTGAATTGTTTTTGCGGACCGGCCTTTAAAAAATAAAAAATGTTTAAGCAATAAAACACTCATATTTATTCAGAACTGAAAATCTCGATCTTGTATTACTCTGACCAGAGTATTAAACTTTTTCAATCTTGCTGCAGCAGCATTGCTTAATTTTTTTACAGTAGCTTCTCAAAGCTGATTCTTAACGTTATTCTTTCTCTTAACCAAGCGCTGTTTGATTTACAAAAGATTTACGATAAAATGACAACATAATCAAATGTTCGCTGTTCAGTTAAAAGATTTGACTTTTCAATTTGGTTAGTTTTGTGATATTGAGTAACTTTGCCATACTGGGTCACCAGAATTGAGTTATTTAGCATTTTTACAAAAACGTCCCAAAATTGCGTCTCACGTTATAAAAATGTTTTAAACTCAAAGCATTTATTCTGAAAACGCATACGGACCGGTAACAAACCTCACACGGACCGGCACCGGGTCTCTGCCCGGTGGTTGCCGACCACTGGTATAGAGCGTCTGTCTCTTGAGCTGTAGACTCGGGTTTGATTCCAGTCGGGTGAAACCAATGACTTTAAAATTGCTATTCACAGCTTCCCTGATTGACATTCAGCATTAATGGGACAGCGTGGAGAACAAGCCGGCAAGTTTACGTGTTGTGCCGTTGGGAAAGGCACTTAGCGCGATTCCCCCATCTTGGTGTGGTAGACAGATGGCTGGCAACTTCTAAGCGAGCTCGTATACCGCTTTGATCGCTTTCTCGTGATAGGAGGATAAATATGCAACTAACTAACTAATTATGTAACTACAATTTCAACTAAAAATCAACGAAATATAATGCAGTAGGCCTACTTCCTTTTTGGAACTTTTTTGAAAAGTGCCGACAAAAGTACCGCGGTACTTTTGATTTTTAAGTACCGATTACCGGTACCGACGGTACTTAAAAAAAGTACCGTGCCCACCTCTGACTAAATGTCTAAGATGGTTTGTTTAAATTGTTAATAATCATAATTAAAAAGATAAATCATTATAGGCCTACTTTGTTGTCTGGTAACTGAGTGCCAAGGACACACCGGGTACAGCAGGCCTGCAGCATTCAGGTAGCATTTGAGAAACGCATGAGTAACTAATTCAATCAAATCTTCATTATACTAGCGGTATTACGCCGAAGCGTGTAACGAGTTGCGGGGCCCATCTTCGCAGCTAAGCGCCTGGGCTGCACAGCTCCGAAGATACATCGCTGCGGAGGCGAGCCGTTGGCGACACTGTGCTGATTTGACCGACCAGGGATTTGAACCCAAGTCCTCCCGCACCAATAGCGTGTGCGCTAAGCAACTGATCTAACGGCCAGTATTGCATGCGTAACTATTAGGTTCAAAATGGCAAACAAAAAAGGAATGAAGTCATAATTTGATTCCATGTGAATCATAAGTTCTATTTCTTTTGTATTTTATATTTTTTTGTGATCAGTAACTTCTGACTGGGGGGTGATTACAGGATTTTATGTGTCAGCGAGCGATTTCTCTCGCTAATTCTCCTCGGAGGAGAAATTCTCCGAGCGGCAGCCGAGATAACGTGCTCGCAAAGTTGGGATTACAGGTTGCGCTCGCAGAAAGAGCAGCTACTCGGTAAAGCCGAGTGTCTCGCTAACTGCTCGGTATGTATAGGCTTGTTGTGAGGTGCTAGACTGGCAGCTGCTGTTTGCTGGCTAGCGCCTAGTTTAGTGCTAAAACTGTGCTTGTATTACGAAGTTGGGATGGTTTTGACTTGGTTATAGGTAAAGAGTGTATGCAGTAATGGTGTCTACTAATGCATAGGCTTGTTGTGAGGTGCTAGACTAGCAGTTGCTGGCCATGGCCTCACACAGTTAATGGTGGAAGATACCATTACTACATATTCTCTAAGTATGCAGCCAACGCATGTTTGCAATAGGCGTAATAGCACAGTTTTAGCACCAGACTAGGTGCCAGCCAGCAAAAAACAGCTGCTAGTCTAGCACCTCACAGCAAGCCTATACCGGTACATCTGTAGACACCATTACTACATACACTCTTACCTGTAATCAAGTTGAAACCATCCCAACTTTGTAATAAGTCACCCTAGAACAGTTTTAGCACTAGATTAGGCGCTAGCTAGTACCAGTGATCAGCAGCTGGCCTACTAGTCTTAGTTTGATGTGTATTACTGTATGTATTTGTATGTTGACTATGCTTTGCATTTTTCTCTTTTGTTTTGTTTTTTATTTTTGAAAATCTAATTTTTTTCTGTTGACATGTGTCATATTTGAGATAGAGTGTAGCGACTTGATGAGTCTTAGCCTCTTTCGCACGAATGAGTAAACTTGAACTTGAGTCTACCATTTCACAACAAGCCTGAGAGTTGTGTAAAGCTCTAGTTGTGTCATACACTAGGTACTAGCTATTGTGCATAAACTATGACCTAAAAAAATGCGCTCTGCCATGGCTGGTTGTGCATGAAATTGTCGCTCGATAACTAAACGTGCTCATTTTTTTCTCGCTACTTGCCGAGCGAGTTCGCCAGCTCGGAAAATCCTGTAATCCCGAAAAGCGCGTTAGCGAGGAAAATTCTTTTACCGAGCAGTTTGCGAGCTCGTAAACCGCTTAACGAGCGTCGTGTAATAACCCCCCTGTTTTGTATATTTGATTCAATTTCTTTTATATTTTTGCGGGTAGTGATTATTAATTTTTGAGTACAGTATGCTTTGTGGTAGAGATGGCTCGGGCTGACTTTTTTGAGGCCCAGACCGCCCACGGCCGGGAATCTCTAGCCCAGCAACTGTAACCGACCCGGCAACTCATACCAAAAATAAAGCCCTGCCCTCCCAAAGCCCATTCTTCTTACGCATTATTCAAACTTAAGGTGATTTCAAAAATTGTTAGCGGCTCGTTAGCGGCCCAGTAAGAAACACAAATAGAACTGGGCCGTTGGCGGATCAGTAAAAAGACCGGTTAACGGCTCGTTAGCGGGTCTCTTAACGGCCCATGCCATCTCTACTTTGTGGTAATCCTAAAAAAATGAAACGATCCGCGAATCCTAAATGGAGGATTACCGAAAAACGGCGGCAAAACTTCTTCGCATTTAAATTTTCAAATTTGGTCTGCTTGTGTTTTTGAAGTCGCTAGTTTGTCCTTACTGTGTAGTACTATTGGGTTGAAACAGGGATGCGAACTAGCAAGCATTTTTGATCAAGCTCACAAAAATTGGCAAGGCGAGTGCAAGTCTTTCGTTTTTAAGAGAGGGAGTTTCCGTTTGGTAATCTTAATTTACCGTAGTTTATGCTCAGAGGCCTAATTAAAGTCAAGCAGTTTTTACTGTTTAGGGGTTTAGGCTAAAAGTGCAAGCAAATTAAGTCAAGTTTAAGGTAAGTTCAAAACTCAATCAACTTTTTCAAGATCGAGTTAGCTGCCCTGGATTGCAATGCCTGTATGTTGTAGGCTACTCGTACAGCCGTATTGTTCTGTTGGTCATCTCGTAAATACCGGTAAGTAGCCTATCGGTGCAGAGTACCAGTATGCTGTATGGTCAATTATTTTTTCAAAGTTGGAATACCCTACTGCTAATCAACTGCAGAGAAATCATAAGTTTATCTAACATTTAACAGTGTAGGCCTACAGATGCAAGTGAAACCAGCATAGCACCCAAAACAGGGCTTGTTTGAATTAAGCCATGGTTCGGGATTAGGGTTAGGCTTTAACCCCTACTAATAACTCACTAGCGGTCCTTGTGCTCGTGATATATCTGCCTGTTATAAGATGCGGCTTAATTCAGACAAGCTCCCCCAAAACTTACCGAACCAGATATCATGCTGAACGCTGCTTAGTATCTTTTGCAATAGTCAATGAGGGGCTAAAGGCGGTGTGGATTGAAGTAACAAACTAACAATAAATTTAAACCTGGCATTGCCGTTTGTTTTCTAGCTTCATTTTTGTAAAGTAGTCTAGGTTTAGTGCGTTGATGGATTAGAACAGTAAGAGTGTAGTGGACAGCTTTTAGGTTTGCAAAATGTGGTAAACTGGTAAACCAATAAAATGATATTAGGCATGTTTGTAGTAATATAGGGTTAAATTTTATTTGTAATAATATAATAATAATAACTCTGGTTATTTTCAAATCACATTGAACCGAAAATACTGTAACTATCACTCTATCTGTCTATCTCGTATCTGTATGAGAATATTCTGATGTATATAACTTATATTGACAGTGTGACTTCAAATTTCGAAAATAGCCTATTTTAGGCCATACCGGTACTAGATCTGTAACAATCCATCAGTTCATTTCAATGGTTTCAATTCACCTATCTTCTATTTCATTTAATTGGTGTGTCTGTAAGTTAGGCCTACCTGTTATTCTCTTTTAGTAGCATTTGATTGTAAGGTTTAGATAGGCTACTGGCGATTAACTAGGAATGAAATGACTTTTTCACCTTATCAACATGTGCCTGGCACTCCAGCTCTTAATATTTTTTCTTTAAGCTCAAAGCAAGGAGAAATACTTTGTTCAACACCAGGTAAGTTAGTTAGTTGTGGTAGAAGCATAGTCACTGTTGGTTGCAATAGGCATACTGGATACATAGTGGCCTTTTTCAATTTCATGTTGTTTTTCGTTAAATAATGTCAATCATTTGCTTTCACTGCTTTATGTTTTCAAAATTTTGTTTTTGCATGAAATATGCAAGCTGCCAGTAAGCCTAGCAGTTTTAGTTTTGTAGTCATAGGAAAATATTCATTTTCTACAGTATAAAGATATTGCAAAATTATTAAATTGCCACATTATCAGTATATACTGTCAGTGGCGCACCCAAGGGGGTCGGTGATCGAACCCCCCCAGCTTTTGAAACCGAACCCTTGTTTTTATAGTGAAGTGTCTAAACTGCAAGTGCAGTTCGTGCTGTTACTTCAAAACAGCTGTCACAGAATTTGCCTCACATCATACTAAAGCCAAATCGGTTGGTTGGAGTAGTGACTAGTGATAAGAGAAAGAGACATTGTTATCAGTGCTGGCAGGGGTGGATCCAGGGGGGTGTGGCGGATGCAATCCCCCACCAGCCATTTTGAAGCATGTTTTTGATGAATACAATTTCTCCATAGTTTCAATAATAAGCCTAATGACCAAAGCACGCATAATCGAAAATGTACAAACAAACTGCATCATATTTGGTGAGACACTCAGATTTATGGGCAAAAATTTAAACAAAAGTTGCGTAAAAATTGTTCAAAAAGTACTGGAATGGCCACTGCAGTGTGTAAACTTTCAAGCAATTTTCGGGGGAGCACGCCCCCGGACTCCCCCACAGCCTTTTTTATTCTCAATATGGTTCAAAATAATTCTTCCGGAAAAAATACGCTTGAAAATATGTGAAAATTTGGTGCCCCCTCACCGAAAAAAATTCTGAATATGCCGCAGACATGAAAGCATTTTTCAAAGGGCCTTTTACGTTTTTTTGGGGTCTAACGTCTTTATATTTAGTTAACATTCAACCTAATTCAAAATTTCATCCCCTCTACCAAAATTTTCTGGATCCGCTCTTGAGTGCGGGATCGAGGTTTTTTTTAGAACCCAACCCTTCGAAATTTGCTGAGTGCGCCCCTGTATACCGTATGTAAATCGATTATATGCTATTGTTGACATAAGTAATTGGCTACATCTTTTTATGATGTTGATATAGTCAAGTTCATGAATATTGCTTGTTAAGGTATTATTTTTGTTACAGAGTAGCGTACAGTCAAATGTCATTACTATGCCACCCGTGGGGACCGAGCTAAAGTGGCATAGTATCGAGAGTTTGCAAAATGGCTGCCGTACATGCTGTACCTAATGTGCTGTACTGCATTAATGAAAAGATAAATGCTGCAAACAAAACGATGAATGACTACAGTATATGTATAATTGTACATGTCATCTCTCATGAACAACTCATATGGCCGAGTGGTAAGAGCATCCGCCTTGGGAGCTGTAGACTTGGGTTTGATTCCAAGTCGGGTCATACCAATGACGTTAAAATTGGTATTCACAGCTTCCCTGCGTGACGTTCAGCATTGATAGGACAGTGTGACAAGTTTACTTGTGCCATCAGGAAAGGCACTTGGCGGGATTCCCCCATCTTGGTGTGGTAGACAGATGGCCGGCAACTCTTAAGCGAGCTGGTATAGCGCATTGAACTTTTTCTCGTGATAAGAGGATACCTGTGCAACTAAATACGAAAAATACAAAATCTCTCTGGCCAGTTTGGACTGATTCGGCTCCTTCTTTGCAGCATTTACGATCTCTTTCTTTAACGTAAAATCAGTTCGTTTGCGCTGTAAAGTCGACATTGTAAGCAAAATTTAGAATTCGAAAATGCTGTGCTGTTCTATTGTTAATTGTACAACACTGTTAAACAAAACGTGGCGTGCACAGGTAAATGTATTGCAAAAGTCTCGTCAGCCTTGCTACGCACAGCCAATCCAGGCTAAACTCATTCCAGACTGTAAAGACTTTTTTTCATTGCTTTACCTGGACATCTCGACTTTGTCTTTTTTCTAGGTTGTGCCCTATTTTTAGCAGGCGACTGGCCCCAAACAACGATACCCAATGAAAGAGCCTATAACTACTAACCCCAAACTAAGTTACTGGTAGCCTAACTAGCCCACATCACTAGAAGCCCCCATGGCAACCCACTCATTTGCAGCTGCAGACGCATTTCGACCTTATTTTGGTCTCATTAGTGCAGCATAGCAACCTCCCACCTTCCTGAAAAAAAAAAAATTCTAACCTTCAAAAGAACTACACACCCCAAATCTAAGCCTCTACTCGTTCTGCTCAAGGTAGGACATTTGAAATAAAACCTTCAAGAAATTAGTGCATGCTGGATTATGATGTCACAGATTCCCTGTAAACAATCGACAAGAATAGAAATGACCGGTTGGTTTAAACATTATTTTCCCGGTAATCTGAGAAGGAATTTTTTGTTTACGGTTTGTAACTATACCAGTTACCAAAACCTGCAAAAAACCTCTCTGCCCAACCCGTTCGCCCATAATCCAGCATGCATTATTTTCTTGAAGGTTTTATTTCAAATGTCCTACCTTGAGCAGAACGAGTAGAGGCTTAGATTTGGGGTGTGTAGTTCTTTTGAAGGTTAGAATTTTTTTTTTTTTTCAGGAAGGTGGGAGGTTGCTATGCTGCACTGATGAGACCATAATAAGGTCGAAACGCGTCTGCAGCTGCAAATGAGTGGGTTGCCATGGGGGCTTCTAGTGATGTGGGCTAGTTAGGCTACCGGTAACTTAGTTTGGGGTTAGTAGTTATAGGCTCTTTCATTGGGTATCGTTGTTTGGGGCCAGTCGCCTGCTAAAAATAGGGCACAACCTAGAAAAAAGACGAAGTCGAGATGTCCAGGTAAAGCAATGAAAAAAAGAGTCTTTACAGTCTGAAATGAGTTTAGCCTGGATTGGCTGTGCGTAGCAAGGCTGACAAGACTTTTGTTATAGTCGAAACATTAATTTGTCCCTTGTAAATGTATTGCGTTGTCACGTCACAAGGCTGTTTTATCTACAGTACATTACTGCACATATTACCGCACGTGGCATAGTACCAAGATTAAGGGGTGGCACAGTAAATTTGGAACCCCTATTATTTTCTATTAAATTTGATTGGGGACGGTCAAAAGTGGTGTAGTAGCGAGAGTGACATGGTAGCTAGGTGGCATAGTAACAAGATTTGGCTGTAGTTGATAGGTAAGAGTTCAAATGGCCAAGTGAATAGAGCATCTTCCTTTGGAGCTATAGACCGTAGTTTGATTTCGAGTCTGGTCAAACCAATGACTTTAAGATTTGTATTCACAGCTTCCCTGCTTGACGCGCAGCATTAAAAGAAAAGAGTGAACAACAAGCCGGCAAGTTTACTTATTTTGCCATTGGAAAAGCTCTGCATTGGCAGATTAGCTCAGTTGTTAAGCGCACGCTGTCGGTGCGGCGGGTCTGAGATTCGATTCCTGTGCCGGTCAAATCAGCACAATGTTGCCAATAGCTCGCCACCTATGCGACGTTTCTTCGGAGCTGTGTTGCCCTGGTGCTAAGCTTTGGAGATAGACCCCGCCACTCGTTCACGCTTCGGCGTAATACTGCGGGTAAAATGAAGATTTGATTTTTGAAAAGCTTATCGGGATTCCCCATCTTAGAGTAATTTTTAAGCAAGCTCGTTATAGTGCTTTAATTGCTTTCTTGTGATAGGAGGATAAATATGGAACTAAATACGAAAAACGCATATAGTTCAAAATGTCATTCAATATCACTCCGTACAAGCGAATGATTTTTTCCTAAACTTTTGCATGTTATACTATGATTGAAAGATTATTATGATTTGAATAAATTAATTGCTGTAGGATAGTAAATGAATGCTCATTTGGGCTGAAAAGTTATTGTTTTGCGTATTTCTAGAACAAAGTGTTCCAAGGACTCCATGTACTGTTGTAAACCAATCTGTTTGCTGCAAAAATGAAAATAATCCAACACCCTTGCTTACTCCCAACTGGACCCCATTATCTCATGTTTCAAATGCTTTTGGTATGAGACTAATGTTTAGCAATTCCGGTTTTTTAAAGTTTTTGCACCGTGGCCTTTTCTTTGGTTGCTGAAAAGTAGTTGATTATGTTTTTATTTTCGTGGCGTAAGAAAGAAATGAATAATTAATTATTCTATGCATAGAACAAATAATAACTTGCTTAATGACTTACAGCATCGATTCAGGTGTGGTTATGGCGGCTTCGTTTTTCAGACTATTTGGATATTAGGATGTGGATCAGTGCTACGCAAACCGTGATATGTGTATCGGTACCGCTAGCCCAGTACGCAAGCTGTTCACTGCCTGTACGCGGTCAGTTAGAAATTAAGAACGCTGAGTATTATTTTACATTGATCAGAGCATGTTTTCAAGCAGTGGGCAAGAGTATTTTTTTGTCATTTTGTCAGTTGCGATGGTAAAGTGCACACCGTGCTGAACTGCAGTTGAAATCAGGCTACAGGTCAAAGTACAATAAGCTATTCTACAGGCCAGTTTCTTTCAGTCGCTTCAAAAAACCTAACTACTAGCAAACACCAGGATGAGCTTTGAAAAAAAGATTGACTTAATACTGTGCAAATTAGAATCAGTTGAAACTAGACTTGACAATATTGGCCAGAAGTTTAACAGTCTTAGTGCAAGAATTGATGTACTGGAACACAACTTTGAAAAAAAAACGAAGAAATAGACAGTTTACTGTCTGGTAAAGCTGATTTAACGTCTCTCAATCAGATGAATAAAAAAATCAAGAAATTGGAGTCTATGATAGAATCATATGAAAAGTCCGCAGTTATGCAAGAATCCTACAATAAGTGACTGAATATTTTGATTCCAAGTATAAAAGAAGATAACGATTCTTCCTGGGAAAAACACAATACAACAGTAACCAAATTTCAAGAGTTCTTAAAAAAAGGTTTAAAAATTGAAAAAGTGACAGGCCTTTTAGCCGACCAATAATCGTGAAGCTGTTGACCATGCACGATAAACATCTAATTTTTAGATCTGTTAAACATCTGCAGTCTTTCAATAACGTTCAAAAAAACGAAGACCAATCCGTCCCCTATGTCTATGTCACCGAACACCTGCCGAAAAAATTTCAAGACCAACGTAAACAGCTACTTCCAATTTTCAATGATGCAAGGAAGAACAAGAAGAAAAGCTAATTGGAAAGCCATCGACGGTAATTACACTCTCTTTGTGGAAGGAAAAAAGATTGACCCTACCTCATAAATAAACAGTCTGTTTATATTTCATTTTCTTTCTTTTTTTCTTTTTCTTTTTAAAGAGTCGTGTAACACCTGTACCAGTCTTGTTTCACTGTTCAAATTCAATTTCCTAAATTAACATTGCTTAACTAACAATTAAAACCGACTAACCTTTGTGTTCCAATGTGTTAAAATCTACTCAGAACTTTAAAATGTAGTTCTTATTTCGATTATCTATTCAGTGTGTTTATGTACCGGTACTACTTCTTTATCATTCTAGCCAAACAAAACCTAGTACTTCGCAACAAATCATGATTGATCATTGTCATTAGCGCAACGCCTCCTGCAAGGCGCGCAGCGCTGTTAGTTTAATGAACGACCTTCACATTTAGAACAATAACCCTAGAATCATTGTAATTCTGAAACATGAGTTTCATACTCGATTCGTTACTTCGATATCTTTCAGTTTTTGGAATTTTTTACAGTAGAACGAACTGATCTTATCGCCTAATAAATTGTCGCAAGTGCCATTTTAGACCGATTCAACCATCGAAACGTATCTTTTAATCATTTATTTTATGGCTACGCCATCTTAACGTAAAATAACATCTCACCATCTATCAGAAAGTCTACTGTAGGCCTACTTACTGCGTTATTAACAATTTTTTTCGCTAGTACTATTGTTATTTTGCTACACTTTCACTTCACTTTGTGTATATTTTCCTTCGCGTTTTAGAGTATTTGTCTTATGCTAAATAATGTCATCTCGTTGTAGGACTGGTAGGAAAATACCATTCTCCTTCTTATCAACTAATGAGCCACACATTAGGCCTACATAATCGCCTAGTCAAGCTTAAGTGACACTTCTGTACTATGCCGCAATTTCTTTTTTGTCAACTAGACCTAAATGGCCGATTTCCTGTAATATTGCTCTCAATTGTATTGTTTTTTTTTTTTTTTTGTTTCCACCACAGCTGACCCGAGATACCTATGAAACACATGGCGCCTGACGCCGGCTCGTAGTTAATTGACTTTCTCTGGCCTAGTCAAGCAGCCACTCTGCGAAATAGTGATCCTTCTTCCAGTGGGTTGTGTGATGAAATATTATGCTCAATGATAACCAAAACCAAAAAATGCATATATTTTGATCTTAATCAGCCCCCAACTAATTTATCCAAAAAATCCCACATGATACTTTTGCATTTGAATATTCGTTCTCTTCACAAAAATTTTGATCTGCATGAATTTCTTGTTACGCTCAATTTCTCTTCGGACATTATCTTCTTAACTGAAACACGTCTAAAAAACCAACCGCTACTTAACATCAACCTTCCACACTACAAATTCATTCACGAAAACGTTACAAACTCTGCAGCAGGCGGAGTGGCAATTTATGTTTCGAATAGATATCGATGTCAACTATGTCCGAGAGTTTGTGGTTAGAACTTTCGGAAAACGTAAATAGCCAATCTAAATTCGTAGTTGGTGTCGTTTATCGACATCTTGTACAAACCACTATGAATAACTTTCTCCAGAGCTTTTCTACTTGTTTAACATACCTTTCAAAGTCTAAAGCAAATTTCTACCATCTCGGTGATTTTAACATCGATTTACATCATGCAAACCGGTTACACAGTGCGACCGAATCAACACGATTATCAGTAACGGTGCCGTACCTGTAATAACCAAACCCACTAGAGTAACCGATACATCTTCCACTATAATTGACCTCATAATCACCAATAATTTTAAAAGCAATTTGTACCCAGCTGTAATTGAAGTTGATATTACAGACCACTATCCAATCCTGTGCATAATCGAAAAACCCAGAACCAAACCAATTCTAAGCCCGAAATCATTCTTTTCAGAGACAAATTTGCTTTCTCTGCTGATGCTTTCAGCAAAGATCTTTACTCCAACCTAACTAATTCTTTCTCCGATCAACCAGCACTCACCACAGACAATCTAAATGATTTATTTCACCTCTTCACTAGCGTAATTCTTCGTACCATCGACAAACAAGAACCCCTAAAATCATTGTCAAAAAGAAAGAATAGATTATTTAGTGAACCTTGAATCACTAAAGGTATCTTAACCTCCATCAAGAAACGAAAAGTAATTTTCAAATCGCACTTTTTAAAAGGTGATACTGAAAAAAAAAACTTTTTTCAAAAAGTATACTAACAAACTTACAAAAATCAAAGCCCTGTCCAAAAAATTATACTCCTCTTCTGAAATAAATAACAATCAAAACGACCCTCGCAAACTGTGGAAGGTAATACGCTCAGCTCTTCCTTCTACAAACCGTTCTACTGCCTCACCACAAATGCTCCAAATCGACAATCGTTTTACTGAGGACAGTCAATTAGTTTCCAATCACTTTAATAAATTCTTCTGCACAATCGGAGCAAACTTAGCCAATAAATTTGTCAACAACAAGTCTAACTCCTTTGTTAAACATCTCAAGCACCGCATCTCGCCCTCTATTTACTTAGGTACTCCTAGTCCTACTGAAATTCGAAGTGCCATACATTCTCTTACCTTGAACAAAGCAGTAGGCTTCGATAACATTTCTCCCTTGTTCCTAAGATCTGCCTCTACCGTTATTACTCCCTTTCTTCATTTGTTCATCAATTTTTGTTTTAACCACAGCGTATTTCCTGAAAATTGTGTAACAGCCAAAATAGTGCCAATCTAAAAGGGCAACCGTGAAGATCCCTCAAACTATCGTTCTATATCTCTTCTTACTTGCTTTTCTAAAATTGTGGAAAAACTTATTCACAAACGTTTAATGTCATTTCTAAATAAACATGAGGTAATACAAAAACATCAATACGGATTTCAAAGCATTGTTTTAACCAATCATGCTCTTATTGATGTTGTTTCTGACTGCTTTGACAACATTAACAACAACCAATATATGGGCTTCATTTTCCTGGATCTTACTAAAGCTTTTGATACAGTAAACCACGAAATTCTTCTTCACAAGCTTGAGCACTATGGCATCCGAGGGCAAGCAAACTATTAAAAATAAATGACATTTGTAACTAAGAAATCGCAAAATGCATGCTTCAAATAAATCACACAATGACTTTGCGAGATAATCAAGCCTTCCGCCTTGCATTCCATATACACAAACATCACACATGGCTTTCGTCTAAAGGTAGCTACTTCATTCCTCGGAAACGGACTGAGTATGGCAAAAAATCTTTTTCTTTTGTAGGTTCAGAAGTGTGGCAAATTGTACCTGATGATTTCAAATTATTAACTTTTAATCAGTTCAAAAAGAAACTGAAATTCCATTTTGTTAGCAAATATTCTTGATTAGGCCGTCACAAAACCTAATACAGGGTGTCCCACAAAAAAGTTTATTTTTAAATTTTTGTAACGCAAAAACTTGTAAAGATAAAGCAATGAAAGTTTCACCGTGCATAAATAATGTGTTGGAGATTTGTTTGCCATCAAAATCGTCGTTAATCATTTTGAGATGCTTGCGATATTCCCTTTGGGTTTGGACCAGTGATTTAGTTTCCAAATAGAACTTTACTATTTTTGATCGCTGCTCAATTGTGAAACGCATGATTAAGATAAAGGCTTCAAAATTTCAGGTATAAAACTCCTATTACCATAGAATAAAACCTGAAAAAATGAAAGAGTCAAATGCTCTAAAACAAAAGTAGTTAAAAATTAAAAAATAAACTTTTTTGTGGGACACCCTATCATATCTCTACAACTACCGGTAACATATTATTTGTTGTTATCTTACTTTAACGCAGTCATCCACTGTAACTGTTTTGCTTTTGTTTATTTGTGTTAAAGTATCTTTCAGAACGTATGTCAACGCTACCACTTTGTGCAACAGGTGGTGGTAGACTTTGAAGACCGGATGGTCATTTTCGCCATCTCCTGGTGCTGTATTCTCAGTGTCATTTTACTATAACGTGATTGCTTCATTTCAGCACGAATAAACGTATTGATTGTTATATAACAACATAGGAGTTCCCCAAGGTTCCATCCTGGGACCCCTAATTTTCCTAATGTACATCAACGACCTACCATCCTCTGTCAAGATTAATCCAAGACTTTTCGCGGATGACACTTGTTTGATTTGTTCCGACTAAAGCTTGCCTGTCCTAACCTGAAAAATGAATGACGACCTCAATCGTATTTCCTTTTGGCTTGAAGCAAACAAACTCAGTGTGAATCCTTCAAAATCGTACGCGCTAATCATCCCTGCAAAATCAAACGAAACTCTCCCTCTTGTTAACCTTTTAATAAACAACTCGCAAATCTCTGTAGTCCATAATGTCAAATACCTAGGCCTAAACGTAGATTTTAAATTAAAATTTGGCAATCACATTTTATCCATCACCCAAAAAATCTCCAGAGCTGTCGGAATCCTCTCCAAACTACGATGCTACATGCCAACATGTGCGTTAGGGTGTGTCCTGTGTCCCCCAAAATTTTAAAAAAGTTCAGATACCTACAAGACTGCTTCCAAATGTTCTACCATTAATATTGAACCACCAAGTTGAATATGGGAGATTTTGAAGGAGATCTTATGCTAGCACATCCTATATTATTTTTGTGGTTATAGTGGTTTTTATTTGTTTTTTGTATTACTAAAATAGCCAGCCCCATTGAAGCAGGACCTGTTCTGAAATGGAAAGAAAATGATGCTGCTTCTAGGATGGCTGCATGACACTTTCATAGCATCCATTTTTGAAATCGAAAAGAATTTATTCTGCCCGTGCTGTCTTCTAAAAATTATTAATTCATTACTTTAGCAAGCGGAATATTTAAACAGTTGTAGTTTAAAAAATCAAAAATCATACAAAACCACAAGCTATTGCAAATTATGTTTGACTTAGCGGTCAGGTTCTGAAACCTTTACTTTCGGTTGCTTTTTCTTATGTCAGGCATAGCTTTTCTTTCAGCCTCGATCACTTGCAAATAATTCTGAAAGTACTTTTCTTTTTTTGCTATGCCAAGAAAGTTGGCGCAAAGTTGGACTGATCTTTCGGCACTTTCGTTTGTCACTTTAAATTGAGTGAGAAACCTCGAAGCTTCTGTGTATGCAGTGTTTTTTGACCATTGTTGCAAAGGAAAGCTCAAAAATTCTGGGGAGATGCCAAGGATCCTGAAAAACCTCCACGAAGCAGAAGTTACAAGATCGGTCAGTTCTGTGGCATCAATGTTAACAGACAGTAGGTCTGGTTTGCCATAACCAGTTCCAAATCTACCTACAAACTGAAATTCAGCCTCGTTATCCACATCATTTGGTTGTTCAAGGATTTTATTAGCAAGCTGTTGCTTTTTCTGGTTTTCCAAAGCTTTGTCCCACCATGCTAGTACTACCATTTCTGGATGAATATACCATGTGTGATTTCGAAATGCCTTGAGGGCTGAATTTGCAACTGGGGCATCTAGAGCAGCATAAGCTTTGATGTTGTAGATCAACTCCATATCCAAAGCCGGAGCAGAGGTTGCTTGAGGGCATTGGAACCACCAGAAATTGTATACATAAGTGCAAAAATTCACAATCCGCTGTAACTTGTCAAGTTGCTCCTTGGTTATTATACCCGCAGGGAGGTAATTTTGAAGAAGCACAATCTTGTAGCAGTACAGTTGCTTTTCCAGCCACCTTGCCTTGTGGATTGCACCTGGTTTCAAAAAGTTGTACTCGTGGTTATCTCCTAGGTATGCGGCCATAAGGTCGAGATATTTAGTCGTCTCTTTCATAAGCACCCGCTTTGTGGAGATTTTTTATAAGGTTTCGAGCAGCTTCAGTCTGAGATATTGCAAACTGTCCAAACTTTGATACATCCTGTGTGATTAATACTCGTTCATCGGAGTATGAATGAGGAGTTTTTGCGAACCCTTTCTCTCTAAAATGCTTAAATATAATGATGTCTTTAGATTTTGACTTTTCAATGTTTAGGTCATCCCATATATGGCTCATAACCACCTCGCCAATGTGCTTGCGACATGCTGACCAAAAAAGAGGGCATTCCAGTTTCATTTGCAAACTCACACATGCTGCAGTCACGTGACCAGTGTTGGTTGCAGTGGTATCAAATACCATACTGGCTATTTGATTTGTACATTTCCATTTATCTAAAAGGAGCATAACTTCTTCAGAGATTAACTTTCCAGCTGTCTTGTTGCTTTTGGTGGGAAGAGCTGCAACACCAAGCAATTTGTGAGTGTGATGTCCAAATACTAAAATTGGTAGCCTATCTTTTTGCTTGTACTGGCTCTCCAAATCATTCATAATTTTTCCATCCCAATGGACGGCAGCAGGCTTTGGACAAATCCAACCTTCCTTCACAACTTCAGCATACTTTTCTGCTGTAGCTATACGACAACGATATGCTTGGCTAAAGGACAGATTGACTTTAGTTTTATCTCCACCAAAACACTCAATTATGGTGCTCAAGAAGCCAATAGTATGTGTTGCTGAACTCTTGGTTCGAACTTCATAACCAACAACTCCAGGACCTGCCACAGCATCATATGGAATAAATACTTCGGTACCAGTTTTCATTGTCCTTCTGTGCTTCCGTCTTGGTGTGATGTCTTCCTGAAGTGGTTTTGGGGCAAATATCTCAGAAGAGTCTGACTCAGTGTTCCTTTGAAATCTGGCATTTCTGGAAAATGTCGGCCCTATTTCTTTCAGTAAATCATCATGGTCCACAACTTTTTGTATGGTCTCAGCTTCTTGTAGTGCCCTTTTTCGAAATTCCTGCTGCCGCTTCATTTTTTCGTTCCTGCGTTGAATCATCTTCTGTCTTTTCGTATCCAAACCACCAATAGTAAATGTTCTCTGTGTTTTCATATTTTGAGGAAATTCTTCATCCTCTTTTTCAAGTTTTGCTTTTGGATCCCAACATGCCAGTGTGGTATTGTGAAGCCGGAATTGGTAATCTTCTACTCGTTTTTTTACTGTTACCTGAGATCGCCTTTTTTCAGGAATCTTGTTCAGCGTTTTGTATTCATCATACAACTTTAATATTTTTTTACGTATCCCATCATCCGATAACATTGGAATGCTGGCTTTGGCATATGCATGCTTGATGAGATCAAGAGTGCTTTTTGCACTAGTCCAATTTACGGATTTGTGTTGACCTGGTAGGCTGTTTTTAATAGCTTTTTCATTGAAATACAAAAAAGCTCTGAGTATTTGTTTCTCGAAGGCAAACGATTTTCAGGAATACTGCTATCAAATTCAGTCACATTAGTTTTTAGAACAAAATTGCGTCGAGATGAACTCATTTTTAAAGAAGTTCAGCTGCAAAATATGGTTTGTTAGAAGTGCACTACTTTTTATCAAAACAGGTTAACAAGCTTGTATAAGTATAACAATTTAAACTTGTCCAAACATAAGCAATACATTGGCATTAATCGCATTCATATGGACTATAAAGATACAGTTAACTTCGGCTTAATTAAAGTTCATAATGGAATATGGGTTACAAATAGAATAACCACCAATATTGGTATATTTTCATTAATTTGTGGAAACAAACAGCACATGTGCAAGCATAGGATGTTGTTTGTTTTTGCAGAAAATTTACAGAAAGTCTTAGATATATAGATAGAACGACATCACATTTTCTTGGGTGATTTTAAAAAGGTAGGGGCATATGGAATACCCTAATGTGCGTTACTAAAAATCTACTACGTTTTTATTTACTCACAACTTTGCCTGTCTGGGGCTCCACTTATCCCTCTCATTTAAAAAAGTTGATGTCCCTTCAAAAAAAAGCAGTGAAACTTATTGGTGATGGTCACCCACGCAACAGCGCATCGCCGTGTTTCTCCAAATTCAGCATACTCAAACTTTCAGACCTCTTTAAACTTGAAATTGGCAAAGTGATTCACTACCATTTCACCCACGATTTACCGGACGCTCTTTCCAATCTCTTCACCTTAAGTAATTCTGTTTCACGCAAAAGTACTAGATCAACAAATGCTCACTCAAAACGTCTATACATACCGCGATAAAAAACCAACCGTCTACAAAAATGCATAAAGTATCAAGGCTCTAAAATATGGAACGATATTCCCACGGAAATTCAAAATTCCACAACCAAACAATTTAAGGTCAAGTTCAAAAAACATCTGCTTCAACAATACTTATAACCTCGTTAATCTGCATCTCCCTAAAAAGAAAATATCAAAAAAACTCACAATAAATCCTCATCTTCTCACCAACCCGCAGCAATGAAGATCATTTGTCCACCACTGATGGACTAAAGGATGGCTGCTGACTAGATGACCGAAAGGTCTACTCGTCGTCTCCCTGCGGCCTTTACACCTTACTTTATTTAATTTGTTATTTCTGTTATATGTTTCCTGCTTTATTCCGCAAATAAATATTTAATGAATAAATGAAATGTCATGATTTCAACCATGATAATTTATACGGCGGTTCATTGGAGGGATTAAAATGAAAGCCTTTTCGACTGTGTTTATTGTATAGTTGTTGCTTATTAAATAACACTTTCTTTGATGTCTTTTTTTTTTTTTTTTTTCGTTGGAAATACATGACCGAACTTCGAATGACAGTAAGTACCCTGCCAAAAAATTATCTCTAGCGATTTCTTTCATAAAATAAACAACAATTTTGACTTTATTGCCCCTTTGACACTTCTGCTTTATTTTAGCCTCTCCGAACCAATCATCGACTGTAGAAGAAACCTTAGCATTCACAAGTAGACTCAGTCAAAAAGCATCATCATCTTGGTAAGATTGAAATTTATCAATATGAATGTTTTTCTTTTTTTTTTTTTTTTTTTGACTCCGCTATCAAGTGTATTTCATTTTTTCTTTGGTTAAAGTGGAACTGAAGTAGAAAATAATTTTTTTACGAAAAGGATTAAATTGTGTGACAAATTAAAAACTGGCATTAAAAGTTTTTAAATGCTTTTAGTTAACAAAAAATCGGCGTTACAATTTTTAAGACAATGAGATTATACGTGTACATTTTAGCTTCGACGCATGCAAAAGTTACAGCTGCAATGTTCGTCAACCGAAATCTCTCTGTCTGACCAAAGGTCGAATATTGCAGCTGCAACTTCTGCACGCGTAAATGCGTAAAATGTACACGTATAATGTCATCATTATAATTTTAAACGCCAATTTTTCGTTAACTAAAAGCATTTAAAAACTTCTAGTGCCATTTTTGAATTCGTCGTATTTTTTAATACCTTTGGTGAAAAAATAATTTTGTGCTTCAGTTCCCCTTTAAAGGAAAAGAAGTGATTATGATCGCTGAATGATTGCGGCGACAATTTCACAACTTCTTGTTTTAAATTTTTTATACCATACAGAAGACGTCAAGGCCGAATTAAGCGTGGGTTCGATTCCCGTGCTTGTTCTGGTAAATCTCTAGCCTCTGGGTCGTGTTAAATCGCATCCCCTGCTGCTGACGTCTGATTCACGTCTTGACAAAAGCATAGGCTTCCCGAAGCCCCAGGCCCCCCTAAAGCTAATAAGTACCTGGGTGACGTAGTTCACTTGTAAATATTTTTGTTTATTTTATGAATATTGTGTAGCATGCATTATGATACAATCATGCCTCTATGTCGAGATATTCTCGACGTGAATGTAGTAGATTCGTATTCAGCTAACCAAATTGTCAGCATTCTTGTGCAAAGTTGTATGATGGGATCTCTACTTATTTTTGATAATTGATAGTGCGAAAGTACACGGTGAACACACAATTAAACATTATCGATAGCTTGGTGATCTAATCCCTTATTAAGCCTGATATGCGAAACCAAAAAAAACTAGCTAATTGAAGAGCTCATAAAGTTTTGTTAGTGATCACATTTTCAAGTTTTTTTACGCTTTTTTAATGGAGTTTATTTGACAATTTTTTAGCTTAAGAAAAATGAGGTTGAAGAAGTATACTGCGAAAAAAGATGGGCAAACAATTGGAGGTGAGAAAAACAATTTGTTGAATTATGCGTCACAAAAATGTCACAGACCTAAAAACTGCATTTCTTTGAAACAACGCATTTAGTGCTACCATTGTTGCTATCTCATGATATTGGCGAGGTAGCAAAAACTCAGATGCTGAGAGCGATAAAGTTCTTAAAGTAGGACTGTGAATTTGAACCCGATGTCGAAAAAAGTTGATTGAGTTTTAACCTTATTCTAAACTTGACAAAAATTACTTGAACTTAGCATAAAAGCGATATAAACTACTAAAGTGGAAGTCGGCTTGGAAATTTTTAGTGAACACGAATTTAAACTCGATTAAAAAAGTTGGCGAGTTTTTGCGCCCTGTCTGAAAGTAGACTAAATGATCTCATTTAAAAATCGAAAGCAGGTGTGGGCACCTATTGTATGGTACTCACAATAATTTTCTTCTGGTTTTCTTTCTTGTTCTCGCAGATATAAAATTATAATAAAACTGTTTTCTAAAACACAACCTGCTTCGCTGAAAATGCAAAACAAGAAGGATTGTAAGTTTTGCCCATGATAACTCATACATATTATAACAGTCTACAAGGTGTAGTGGCCATTGGTCTGTGACCAGGGTCACTACTCACTACACCAGCGTTAAGTTCTAAAATCAATTCGAAAAAGTATTTTAATTACCATAGTTTAAGGTCTTCTATAAAATAAAAACTGACTGGCAATTTGTAATGTGGATGAAAAAGATTGTGTTTTGTAGGTCTAATGATGTTATTGCGCTAAGTTAGTTTAGTGTGTGTGTACTTAGTTGTGGCTTGCCAAAATTACGTTTGGCATTATAGTTGCCTTTTTTCATTTTAAAATTTCAAGGTATGATACATTTTTTTTTTTTCTTAAAATTTTTTCATTACCTTAGACCGGCTTGTTAGCTCAGTTAGTTTATTGCTATCGGTGCAGGAGGTTTGAGGTTCGAATATCAAGTCGGTCAAATCGAACGCTGTCCCCAACTGCTCGCCACCGCTGCGACGTTTTTTCGCAGCTGTGTCGCCCAGGCGTTATGCCACGAAAATGCGCCCCTACATTCGTCACACGCTTCGATGTAATCCCGCGAGTATAATAAAGATTTGGGTTTTCTATTTAGTTTAAAGTCTTGTAAAGTAGAAACTGACCAGCCCTTGTGCAATGTGCATTAAAAAAGATTGTGCTGGCGTAGTCGACCTAGTGATATTTTGGTGCGAAATCAGTTTAGTGTTAGTTTACTTGATTGTGGCTAGTCAAAATTACAATTTGGCATTATACTGTAGTTGCGCTCTTTCATTTTTAAATCTCATGATTTAAAACAGTTTTTTGTAAATTTTTTGGATTGATTTGTTATAGATGCCCTTTTTGACTTTCACATTGTGCCTGATATCGCTTGGATTGAAGAAAAAACTACCGACGTTGACGAAGTGAAGAACGTGAAAAACAAGCTGCCGCCCAGCAACAGTTCCCAAAATGACTGCGATACGGACGATGCCACGTTGTTAGAGGAGGATATATGGGGCTAGCAGTGGCGTACCCTGGGGAGCAGTGTCCCCCCTTTTTTTGGCGTATGAAGACTTTTTAGAGATTAATCACTTATGACGAATACATACGGGACCTCTCATTGCTCAAGCCTGTCCCTATCTCCCCTTAATGTTTTTGCTGGTTACCTCCCCTGAGGACTAGCTTCAAGTTTCTGCGCGGAAATAGTAATTTTGGAAACAAACTGGGAATAGTTAGGTCCACGAAATCAGATGAATTGGTTTTCCTCTTGCAAATTTGATATAAATGAGTTAAGTTTTAGAACATATCAAGGTTTTGGAAAGGAGCGCCGATGTAATGAGCATACATCATCGTAATGTTCGGTACTTCAAATGCTTATTTCGTGTGATTTGTTTTCATTTGCCTTTTGCTTATTTTTAATGTTAACGTAATGTCTTTTTCATTTACTAAACCCAAGTTGAAATGCTAACTTGGTGAAACAGCATAAGAGACTTCCTGCAAGCTTTTTGACACATAGATGATTGATTTTTGATTTCTTCATTTTTATCCTGTCACGAGAAAGCGACGGAGGCGCTATGCATAGGACGAATCCAGACTCGCTTAGGAGTTGCCCTTGTTTCCGAGTTTTCCGCTGGAATTTTGTTTCTAACTTCTTCAATTTGCTGCTTGTTAGATTCCACCAAGCAGAGATAGTTGTCGTGAAGCATCTTATGTAAGGACGCAACAACGAGGCTTGGGTGGGAGTTAACCCGTCAACCTTGCGATCATGGCTGTCGTAAAGACGACGCTCCGAACCGCTTGGCCACGCTGCCGACATATACTCGTAATAAGCTTATTTGCTTTTTGCTATAATTACCCTGACTTACTAGTTGCTGAAGGTGGACTTGCGAAGTTGTTTTTTGTTGCACAGCTAGCTCATCTCAAATTTTTGATAAAGGCTGGCAAAATTGTTTTGTTCCCGTGATTTTACAAAAGTTTAAGCCTTTTTTAGGCCCTCGCAAACTTTGGGCTTTTTGTTTTGAAACCCTGTGTAAACTTTTGTTACTCTTTTAATACCGTTTATGGTTTATTTAATCTTGGTTATGTTGTATTTTAGATGTGCTCAAATAAACGACGATATCACAGACCATAGTTGCATTTTATCGTCCTCACAGCAGGCAAAGCTTAGCGAGCAAGATTATGTTTTTATCATCTCCGCTCCAAGAGTGCCGTAATCTTTTTCTGAAAAAAGTACACAATTGCAAATTAGTTTGATATAATGATGAGCTACATACCGGGAAGCATTTTTACGTTATAATCGCGTATTCGTCAGGCGACTATATCGCTGGTGCTACTTGGGAGTAATTGACAAGCTGCCACTCAGTCAGCAGACAATGTTTACACTTTTTGTCTTGTATTTTGGATGACAATTTTGACACGGACGCGATCCACAATCGTAATCCGTGCAGCATAAACGACGTTTTCTACGAATAAAGAAAAATAAATAAGCAACGAAATTCAGCATGCAAATTTCCAAATTCAAGCAGAAAATACTTACTGACTATTTGTGACAGCAGGCTATTGTAAATAAAAACCAACGCGAATTTGACAATTTCCCTTTTACAAAAGTTCAATTATTTTAACTCTTAAAATTTGTCCTTATTCAAATAGAATCGACATGAAAAAATATAATACACCAATTAAAACGCATGATTAACAATAGCTTCATAACTGCAACTGCAAAGTTTAGACTCAACTGCAATACACTGCATAACTGACTGAACCGGCGAACTGTAATATTTTGTTTACACGTTATCGCTGGATTTATGTTAATGACATTAAGTGGATCTAAACAAAGTAACAAAAAGCGAAGCTACGATTTGAAGAAAGCACTGAAAAACATGCGTTTCCGTGGATGAAATCATCGATTGAGAATTAGAACAGTAAAAAATTTAAATCTGACTCATATCAGCGCGGGAGGAGTAAAAATCTAAGTTAATGGAAGATAAAAGCACAAACATATTTTGATGCGGCCAGTAAATGTTAAGAACAGTTAATTTGCTAATCTGGCACTAAAAACATTGATAAAAAACCAACGTTTCGACAGTATAAACCACCTGCCTTCGATCAGGGTACAAAAAAGCAATAAAAACGAGTCAGCACTTTAAATACAACAAAGTCTCGTGTTTAGAACAAAAACAAAGTCCTGTGATTAAATTCAAATGCACCAATTGAAACATCAAAACCAAGTAGATCAGCAGGATATCTCTGCGCCATAGCAATGCCAGAAACCAAATTAATTAACAACGCAACTATGAAGCTTCTCATGCAGAACTGGAAGGAACAAATTCTATTGGTGCATTTAAATTTAATCACAGGACTTTGTTTTTGTTCTAAACACGTGACTTTGTTATATTTAAAGTGCTGACTCGTCTTTATTGCTTTTTTGTACCCTGATCGAAGGCAGGTAGTTTATACTGTCGAAACGTTGGTTTTTTATCAATGTTTTTGGTGCCAGATAAGCAAATTAACTGTTCATAAAAGCACAATTTCGATTTGAGAAAAGCTACAAGCAACAGCAAGGAAAAAACACATTAATTTGATGACACACTTTTCCAACGAAATCATTTTATTTATTTATTTATTTATTATTTTATACAATCTAGTGAGGTACGAAAGCGGCCGTAACATATGCAATGTACCCAGCACCAGCAGAACCTTGCTTTTTTCTGACAAAGCTTGGGTTTATAAACGCTATTTTGGGCTAGATTGCAACGATTGTTCTATGGCGCAGTGGCTTGGGCACAGCGTTGAGAGGGAAGCGCTGCACTGGTTTTGGGTTTGATTCTCGTCGCGGCTTCCCTAGTAACACGTTTTCAACAGTCGGTTTCGTCAAGATAATAGAATAAAGTAAGAACGTTTGTTCTTCACATATATTGGTTCTTTACATAGTTCTTTATATATGTTGGGTACATTTTTGTTCTTCCACATATATTGGTTCTTTACATAGTTCTTTATATATGTTGGGTACATTACATATATATGCTACCGGGAAGCTAGTCGACAATTTGTTTCGCCGTATGAGCCTTGATAACCAGCCCTGTCCACATGCTTTTTTCCAAGCCTCATAATTGCAGCTTATGATTTTTATGTTAGTGAAGTATGCGCATCATGCAAGATAACCTAATTGCGCATCGAACCCACGAAGCCAGCTCCGGAGCCCAATGCACCATCCATCAAACCAACTCCATGTGCACGCGCTTTTTTTTTTTGTTATTTCAAGCCACTTAATTGCAGCTTAGAATTTTTGTGGTAGTGAAGTACATTCATTATGGAAATGACCAAGTTGAGCATCGAACCGGCGAAGCCAGCTTCGGAGCCCAATGCACCAACCACTCGGCTTTTTTCTTGTTTCTCTCGTTTTTGCTGGTACTCCACACGACACTTAGTGGTAGGAATTATTCTTTGGTAGGCTAATTACATTTTGTTCCTCTTTAAGTCTACAGGCTAGTGTATGCTCAGGGCCAGTGGCGTGCTTGCTAATCTTGATGATTTGTGCTGTGGTATAACGTTGCTTTTTGCCCCTTTGCATTCAGAATAAAAACTTTATGTAGACTACTTAAGAGCAACTGTTAATATTTGTTTGTGATTCAGGGTTGTAATTAGGGTATTGGTACCGTACATCAACTGGGCTATTGTGGAACACTGAACAGTAGGCCTAGCTTAGCAGTTAGACTAGTCTAGGCTGGTGATTAAAAATTGATTTGGTGTTGTCTATAAAATGGTTTAAGAACTCGTAGATTCCAGGTTATAGCAGCTTTATATATCAGTAATCTTAAAAAGTAGGCTAGACTGGAGCAGTAGAGTTACCGGCCTTCCTTGGTGAACCAGGTAACATCTAGTATCAGCCCCCAGGTTCGGTTTGGTTAGGGTTGTAACTGAACCGAACCCTTACTAAATTCAACCCTAACCAAACCTGGGGGCTGATGCTAGACATTGCCCCATTTCCTCTGTCTCCTTGTGTACTGTATATGACGTAGCATTATGTACATCATGTAATTTGATGCACAAAAAATAATCTATCAAATTGAAACAAAGTATACATACAGGTAGCCAAAGCTAGAAACACATTTCCAAATAGATAAAGTTTTATTTGTGGAACTTGATGTCTGCTATTATGTTTCATTTTGTACTGATCATTGTTGTTGTTTAGTTTTGAATTAAGAATCAGTTTTAAGACTTTTTAAGCAAGCAATCCTACAATGGCTCGTACAAAGCAAACTGCAAGAAAATCCACTGGAGGGAAAGCTCCAAGAAAGCAACTTGCTACTAAAGCTGCTAGAAAGAGTGCTCCATCTACTGGTGGAGTGAAGAAACCCCATCGTTATCGCCCTGGTACTGTTGCCTTGAGAGAAATTCGTCGGTATCAGAAGTCAACAGAATTGTTGATTCGAAAGCTACCCTTTCAACGCTTAGTTCGTGAAATTGCCCAAGATTTCAAAACAGATCTTCGATTTCAGAGTGCTGCTATAGGTGCTCTTCAGGAAGCCAGTGAAGCATACTTGGTTGGGCTGTTTGAAGACACCAATCTCTGTGCCATCCATGCCAAGAGGGTTACAATCATGCCCAAGGACATCCAACTTGCTCGACGAATTCGAGGAGAAAGAGCTTAAAGACATGGAATTTTTTTAACGTCATTGTACATAGTTTGATATTTTTGAAGTACATCGCAAGAAAAAGACATTTTTAGTAGTTGTGATACATCTGGATGATTTTATGTGTTGTATATAAAGCCGGCACTAATTTTGACACACTGCACATTCACATCATAATTTAACAGTTTTTTCAAGAGTTATCATAATTTGAAGGGTGTGGTGAACAGTTGGCTGTTCACAGCTTTTCTTGTTTCATGTTCTTTTGATATCAAGTTGTCGTCATGCAACAAAGGGTTAGGGTTAACCCTTATTCTTAACAGAATGTGAAATGAAAAAAGTCGCAAATGGCTGATTGTTTGCTTCTCCCTATTCAAGTTTGGCAACATTCAACTATTTTTCAAGTTGTTTTGATGCTCATAGGCATGTATGTTTTGTTAATGTCTGTAGTGCAATTGGAATAGTTTATTTTGAAATAACAATCTTCATGGTTGAATAAGTATAATCACTTTATGGAACACATTTTCTGAACAGCTTCATTTTGTAATCAGTGTTTTCAATCATTTTGATTTTGCTAAAAGCTTGTCAACGAAAGTAACTTTGGTAATGTGGTAAGGAGTTAATTATATAACTAACAGATTATATACTGAAAACATGTACTGCTCATACCCATAGCCAACTTGTTAAATTTGAATGTTGTTGTATATGGTCAAGTTTTTTGTGTAAACCAATGTGGACCAATTGTTTTGACTGAATGAGTTAGAAAGATTTGGAATTTGTATCGGTTTTAGTTGACAGTTTTTCTTGGTGTGAATTAACTATTTAGGTGAATAATGTAAAAATCTACCATTTTTTCAGTGGGATATTTCGTTTTAATCACTTTTTGATACTAAAATGTGTTGGTGGTTAAACTATTGGATTTGATTATATTTCCTGAAACATAAATGTAATTTAAAAACACGTAGCCTAGTTGTTAATGTTCTTGACTGTTTTTCTAGCTTTTTCGCAACAACTGATTAGTTTTTGGTTATAACTATGATATTGTAAATGAGATGCATAACCTTTATGCTGGTAATTAAACATTAAATAATGGTTGCTCATTTTGATTCAAAATGATGATAGAACTGATCACAAATTGTAGTTTCAGCACTGTAATATTCCAACAACATGGCTACGTTTTATAGTCAGTCTATTCTTTGCAATGTTTCAACGTGTTTTCGTATGTACATATTTAGATTGCAAGTAGTTTTACTGCTAAAGATGATTTGAATGAAATGTGTTATCCAGTGGTTTATTTTCCAACTAAGACAACTGAAAAAATAAGAAACCTATATGGTGCTTGGTGAAAATCAAGCTCTTGGGAATATCTTTCAATTGAATTTGTGTGAATTTAATGGAAGTATATTTTGCCAGTACGATGATCACCTTTTGATTACATTGAAGCCAATTTTAAAGTTATATAATGGATTCTCATGATACTGAATCATCTGGTAAGTTTAAACAATCAAATCTCTATTACACTTGCTGTGTTATGCCGAAGTGTGACAAATGGTTGGATCCATGTATGTGGCTTAGCACCACTGTTCCCTCTAAGGTGCAAAATTTGAGGAAAATGGGAAATTTTGAGCAAAATTTTTCAATTTTTCTTTAAGCTTGCCGACTGAAACGGTGATTATTGTCGTAATTTGAATCAAAGTGTTCAATATGTTGGTGTAAAACAGAAGTTTTATACTTTGGAGCTCAACTTTGAGGCAAAAATTACATCAAACTTTTTTGAAACCTCTTAAATCCTTGAGCAAATCTTTTATTAAAATCTTTATTTGGGCAAATTCGCACTTGCTAAAAACTTAGAGGGAACAGTGCTTAGCACCTGGCAACACAGTTCCAAAAAAACATTGAAGCGGTGGGGAGCCGTTGGTGACACTGTGTCTGATGTAACCGACCCATGAATCAAATCCTCTCTTACCTTGTAGATTGTGTTTTGAATCATTACGCCAACCAGCTGGTTTTTAAGTTTTATAATTTAGCAATGAATCTATTCAATTTTGAAACACTGATTGTCTTTTAGATACTGTGATCCAACAACTTCGTGCACAATTAGAAACATCTGAAACAATCATAGCTGAGTTGAAGCAAGAAAAGTTGGATATGGGTGCTGATTTTGAGTACAAACGATCGAAAATAAAAGACCTTTACTTTGCAAAGGAAAGTAAGATGATAAAATTTGATTGGAATACAATAAATATGGGCCACGCAAGTACTTCAAATGATAAAAATAAACCCACTGTAGTTCTTAGAACTGTAGGTATCTATACAGCAGTGTAAGCAAGGCAGTACAAAACTGAAAGTTTTGGTTTTCTTTTTTTTTTTTTTGCTACCTTTCAGTTTTGTACTGCCTTGCTTACACTGCTGTACTGATACTTGCAGTTCTAAGAATTACAGTGGGTTTATTTTTCCTCAAGAACTTCATTGCTTATAGTTATTAAATGTTTTAAACCCAACCAATCAGCTTTTGGATGACGGCATTTGTGTTCAGCATCATGTAATTGTTGTTGCTGCTGTTTGCATGATTGAGCTTTCTAGCTTGTTACATTCATTAATGAGATCAAAGTTAGTGTATCTTCGAGTAATATCAGTGCTCTGGCTTATGAGCCATTGAACCAGATATATCTGGCACGTACCCCTGTCTGCATGTCCAGGTTAAGCGGCTCCGGAAGCCCAATGGCTTTCTGCATCCTAATCAATTCTTTGATGTCATAAATAATCCAAGTGATTATGACGTCAAAAAATTGATTATGATATAGAAAGTTATGTGCCTGTGGAACTATTTGGACTGGACATATGGTCTGGGTAAGTGTTACCAATAGCTCACCAATGCTGCGACGTTCTTCTAAGCTGTAGTCCAGGCGCTGAACTGCGGAGAGGGACCCCGCCACTTATTACACGCTTCGGCGTAATTCCACGAGTATATTGAAGATTTTGATGTAATTCCAGAGATGAAAATTTGGGTGTGCACACGATGCTCTCTGTTATTTTCTTGTGATTAATTTCTTGGTTCTTTAGATACGATTCAAGAATTAAATGTTCAGCTGGGCAGCGCTGCACGCCAAGTCAGTGATCTTGAAGCTACGGTTGCACAACTTACTGAAGAAATTGAAAACATTAAAATGATTGCATCTGTCTCTGAAAACACCAAAGAAGTATGTTCGAATTGGACAGGAATAGTAACTAGCATAGTCTAGAATTTGGAATCCAATAAATATGGGACGAAAATAGTGGAAAATAAGGCTAGAGTAATTTTCACTTTTTTACTGCCTAGCTTGCACTGCTGATGATGACAGTTGAATCTATGTTGTCAAAACGTCTAGTTTTAAAAATTACTGTGGCTTTGTTCTTACTTATTCTAGAATTGTTATTGTTTTGGAATAAATTGAATTCAAAACTCAATTCAATTTCAAAAGGAGGTCAAAGGTATGCGTTTTCTACCACAAAGAATATTAGAGATTTTTAAGAAATAAGGTTGGAAAACGCCTCGGGAATCGAACCCGTCCTGAAGGATGGGTGTTCCACATGCGTTGACCCAGGTTGTTAATTGCATTAAACGTTTTGGTTTAACTTTTTCATGTGTAGGAGGCAGTAGAAGACTTGAACAAGCATCATCAGGAAGAAATAGAATCATTACGACGAGTACTACAAGGTAAAAACTACCAAAAGTTATTTTTCAAAGTGAATCAATTACAATGAACTGCCTGCGTAGCGAATGTTCTGTTATCATAGCTCCAGATGTGAGCATCATTGGTTTTTAAGTGAAGACGATTTTGAAGAAAATTCGTGGGGTGCAAATTGGGTCACCAGCCCAATAAGCTTAAACTTCCTTCCGCTTCGAATTTCTTGCTTAGTTAAACTCCGCTATATTGAAGCAAGTAATTTAGCTCTGATTTCCTTTCCAGCCCTAGTTTTAAGTCTTTATAAGGCAATAGAGTATATAGTCACCCAGTCTTACTTTACCCGGTTATCAGCATGGTGGTAGACGGTAGGTCCATTGTTCCTATTCCTAATATTCACCCTTTCCGCATGCCCTGTTTCAGTGGTTCCATAAGCCCATGGGCTTTCTGCTCTGTAATTAATTTTTCAATGTCATAATCAATGCAAATGATTATTATTGTTGCATGATATCAAAATTTTATTGTGATGCGGAAGCCCCTTGACCTTAAATAAATCTTGCACTCGTGGCCTCCTGGATAATGTCTCGTGGCCCCTTAAGGAGGCCAATGGCCCCTGGTTGTGAACCCGGGGTTTAAACTGACGCTAAGATTTGCTGTTGTTATTTGTAGACACGATGGAAGAACAACGCGCTGAGCTTGTCGGTCATTTCGAACAAGAAAGACGGCGCTGGGAACACGAAAGAAATAAGTTTGAAATTGAATTAAAGGAAGCCAAAGCTTCGTTGACTGAAATGAATGAAGTTATGAGAAAAAGAAAGGAAGAAAATGTTATAAAAGACTCGCAATTGGGACTCACGATGGAAGCAGTAAGTCTGCTAAAATGCTGAGTTAAGCTTTTCAACTAGGTAAGCCCGCGCGTTACACTATTGAACGAATCTTGCATATCTGGTAAAATATGGATTGCGAGAAACGTTGTCTTCTGTAAGATTTTCTATGGCTTGAAAAATGGTCTATTCTCAAATGACTTTTGATTTTGATTTTTTGACGCATTTTGATTTTTTGAGTTGCATGCGTAAAGGTATCCTGCCAGTAGGCCTAGTGATTAAAGATCCCGCTAACAATGAGGGAGTTCGATTCCTGGGAAGTCAAATCGGACGCAGTGCCGCCACCGCTGCCACGTCTGTGTAGCCCAGGCGCTAAACCGCGGAGATATCCCCGCCACTCGTTACACGTTTTGGCTTATTGCAGCGAGTTTGGCTTATTGCAACTAAAACAGCTCAGATGGCCGAGTGGTAAGAGCGTTCGCTTCGGGTTGCAAAAGACTACCTGATCCCGAGGTTAGAGTAGTTAGTGTTGACTCGTTATTGTGCAGGCCCTGTCTGAAGCGGAAGCATTGAAAGCTGTTGTTGTTCCTTTGGAAGCAGAGATTGCCGAATTGAAAAATAAATTGGCTCAAACTGAAGAGTCTCTAAATCACGAAAAGCATAAATATAAGAAAGAAGACGGAGACAAGGTTAGACAGTAGATATGGTAGCGATGTTTCAAAATTTGCATGCTTTGCTGTTTAATGTTGTTGTTTTTTTTTTGGATGGAATGCAGTTGTGTTAATTTGAAATCTGCTCTGTGGTGAGTTTTTGCGAAAATATCACGTAGAATGCTTTTAGTTGCATGGTTTGCTGTTTCAATTTGAGCTAAAGTCTTGCGAGTGTTTAATGCCCAAGCAAAGAATATGAAAAAGTTGCCATTACACTGTATTGGCTGACACTAGTGGTACCAATTGATAAATTCTCCTGGTATTGTAATACAGTTACACAATTCTGATATGGAAGTTCCCTCTGTTTTGTGTGAAACGGCGATAAATTTGGGGCAGGTATGTGAAAAGGAAATGTCATTTATGTGTATATTTATTGTCTTGCGGTTGTTCAAATCAAAAGTTTATTATACTCGCGGTATTACGCCGAAGTGTGTAAGGAATGGCGGGGTCTATCTCCGCAGCTTAGCGCCTGAGCAACGAGCTCTGAAAAAACATCGCAGCGGTGGCGAGACGTTGGCGATTTTGTCCAATTTGACCGGTTCAGGAATCGAACACGTTAGCGGTGTCTTTGACCACTACGCCAACCGGACATATTAGTCTTACGGTTGTTAATTTTGCGAAAAACATTTTGTTTTAAATGTGTTTGAAGCTTATTGAATGATTTTTTTAATATGTTAAGTATGCTATTGTATCTGTATTTGCTTTGGCTTAGACCCCATTATAATACCTTAATTGCTGGAAATTTGTGTTTTTTGTGTGTGTACATAATCAAGACTATTTAACAGGAAACCGATTTGCCCTCTTATACGTTTTCTGACAATTTCAGTCATAATGACTTAGAAGCGCATATTAGTAATCTGACAGAACAAAAACTAGTTTTGCAAAAAGAAAATGAAACGTTGAAACAAGAAATGCATGAAGGTAGGTCAGAATTTATCCTCCCTTCCTTACAATGTTACAATTTTGATGGTAAAATCATCGGACTTTGATTAATTATTTAGTATAAGTAACTTATGGAACAAAAAGTAGCAAATTCAATTTGAAATTAGACTGCTTGAGGCACTTTACCTTACATAAAACGTTAAACGAATATTAAGCTAGTTAACTTTCATTTAATCTACTGTTATGATATTGATGTGTTTGCTCAAGCATTATATAAAAAATCAGCTCAATGGGGAAAATGAAGCCATAGCAATATTCTTAAAACTGGACGTTTCGACAACAAAGATTCACCTGTCATCATCAGCAGTGTAAGCAGGGCAGTATAAAACTGAAACTACAGCCTTGCTTACCCTGCTGATGATGACAGCTGAATCTTTGTCGTCGAAACGTCCAGTTTTAAGAATTACAGTGGCTTTGTTCTCCTTAAGCTATTTTTGTTTCATTTTCCCTGTATTCTGAAAAAATCAGCTGTTTTTGTTATTATTACTGTAAAAGTTATGCTTTGCTTTGTTATATTAGCATTGCTTTGAGCCATGCAACGTAGCAGTATTATTGATGTGCAGTAACACGTAACATAATGTTTTTACATTTATCGATTGTTAAGGTCAAACCTGTTCTTTTTAGTTGCAATATTGTTAAACTGTATATGGCTGTACGTGAATGATAGTGGCTTAAGCCGTAAAATCTTTGGCAGTTATAACTCGAATTTCTGTAATAGTTGTTGTTATACTTTTGAATAGTAGCGTACATTTAAAAGGGTCCATTTTGCCATAAACTCCCTCTCCTTGACTTAACCTTTTGGTAAAAAAAGAACTAATGTTGTGAAGTGACCGAAATATTCCGGACTCATTTGATGGCTTTGTAGCTTATGCTCTCCTTTTGTAATTTCTCGCTGCGCCACTGTTTTTGAGGTTAATGTCCAATTTGCATTTTTTTTTCTTTAAAAAAAATCAATTTTTTAGTTTGTCGATCGCTTGAAAATGAAATAAGCGAGCATTCAGCTCTGAGTGAGACATGGGATGCTGCTAATAAGCAATTTCTTGCCTTCCAAGAACTTTGCACGAGCGAGATGAAAGCTGTGCGTAAAATTGTTAGTAATTCACAATGGGATGAGATACAGAAACTGTCGAAATTCCAGGCAAGATTTTTGTTATCTTACATTGTTAAGCTGCATTTGATCATTGGCTGGTATGCTGTTTGAAACTGTCACACTTTTGTGATTGTTAACGCTGCTTCTGTTAATGTTTCACCCAGCTTTTTCACACTTGCGTATGCTTTAGGAAAATAAGATTTTTTGATTGTGGGAAAACTGGGTTTGATATCTGATCGGGGGTATAAGAAGAGTATGTAAGCTTTTTGTAAACTTGTTATCTAAGTGATCATCGTGTTTTGACTGAATTTCAGTTTGATAGTACCGGCTGATTGGCGTAGTTGTTAAAGACATCGCTGTTGGTGTAGGAAATCTAGGGTTCGATTCCTGGGCCGGTCAAATCGGACACAGTTACTTTGTTCACATGTTCAATTTATGTGGGCTTAAAGCCCACATTGATGTGAGCTTGTTGCTGTGAGCTTTCTGCATCACAATTAAATATTTGATGTCACAATTTAAAAAGTGATTATGACATTAAGCCCACATTAATGTGGGCTTAAAGCCCACATGAATTGGACATGTGAACAGGGTAAATATCGCCAAAGGCTCGCGACCTTGCGATGTTTTTGAGGAAGTGTGTTACCCACGCGCTAAGTGGCGTAGATGGGCCCAGCCGCTTATTACACGCTTCGGCGTAATGCCGCGAGTATTTGTGAAGATTTGATTTTTATGTAATGGCTGTATTACTCTTGATTTTTGAGGTTGTCGAATTCGTTTTTGTGCTGCTGCTGATTGCCGAGTTAGTAAACCAAAAATTTCTCACCTCCTTTTAAAAGAGATCTGTCAATGTGTTCTTTAGTCAGAAGACACTAAATACTTTTTCTTAGTTCACGTCATCAACGGTAGTGCAAAGAAATGACATCGTTTTGTACAATTGACATTGCTTAAGTCTGTAATCGATTATGCATAACTCAGAAACTGCGCTAGGCAAAAACAAAACTGGTTACCGGTATATTTGTTTCCCCGGCGTCACTGCCGAGAAATAAATCAAATATTATCTAAAAATTTGTACTTTTGACTTTTTACGGCGGTTTAGCATCATGTTATTGCAGTAGTTCTAGTTGATTCTCAGCTGACTTCGCTGCTGTTACTGTTGTTGGCAATTTAAAGTGCAAGAATGTCTTACAATTTAATCATTTTGCATGTATCAGCAATACTGTTTCGTAAAGTGTAACAAAAAGAGGTGTAATTTACTTGGTGAGTTTTTACATTGATTTTGGCTGCACTGTTACTGCTTCTCATTTTATTGTGATATGATACTACGTTGTGCGTTTTGGTTTTGGGTCATTGATTGGAATAATTTTGTAGTCCGAGAACGATCGCATAGCTCAGATGGCCGAGTGGTAAGAGCGTCTGCCTGTGGAATTGTAGACTCGGTTTGATTCTGAGTCTGGTCAGACCAATCACTTTGAAATTAATATTTCAGCTCCCTTGCTTCACGCTCAGCATCAAAAGGACTGTGTCGCGAACAAGCCGACAAGTTTACCTGTTGGTCGTTAGAAAAGGCACTCAGCGAGATTCTTCCGTCTTACGGTGGTAGACAGATGGCTGGCAAATCTTAAGCGAGCTCATTATAGCGCTTTGATCGCTTTCTCGTAATGAGAGAATAAATCCGCAAATGAATACACCAGAACTTTTAATGACTGACAGTTAATACTAGTTGCTTGCTTGGACCCAATATTTTGTTTTTTGAGGAACCTTCGAACTTGGCTTATTCTGTTGTGACGTATCAGGCACTCACAGAGAGCATTTGTAATTATGGCGACTGCATTAATTACTTTGGTGTTCTACTATTTTGCTTCAGTACTTGTCTGTGCAAATTTTCTAATTATGTCGTTACTACCAACCTTACGTCATCGTGTTATGACGCTGCTAATTCTACAAAACGTGACAATTGCATAATATCGCGTCAATCATACGTTACAACGTTCTTTCAGTCAAACCGAGGTGGCATTAAAACACCACTGCACAGTAGAAAGCAAATTCGAGGCTATCTTTTATTTCTTAACTGGTGATTCTCAATCTTTCCAGTACCTGGGACACCTATTCTTAAAGATATTGGTTTGTGAAGCTCTTGTCTGACACCGGCCGGTTGGCGTGATGGTTCAACACATCTCTATTTGTGCGGGAGGTGTGGGGTTCTATTCCCGGGCAGGTCTAATGGAACGCAGTGTCGCCAACGGCTTGTCACCGCTTAGCTGTTTCTTCGGAGATGTGTTGCCCAGGCGCTAAGCAGCGGAGATGGACCCCGCCATTCATTGTACGCTGCGGCGTAATACCGCGAGTATAATGAAGATTTGATTTTGATGAGCTGCGTGCTTTGAGCTTTTATTTTACTGTAGAAGTATCAATTTGTCAGCCCCAAATAGTGCGCAGTGCCACCGTTATCACAAGTATTTTGATGCAATTAAATCTCATTGTATTGATCGCCCAGTTAAGGTCATATGTTGAGTTGTTTTTGACCTTTGATTTATTGCATGCAGTTGTAGTTAGCTCAAATGAATTCCGTGATTTGTTTTGGTGATTCTTAATTTGCATGCTGTCATTGAGTATGTAGCATTGTGCAATGCTGTTGCTTTTGATGATATTTACTCTGAGACTAAAGTAGGCACGTATGCTAAGAGGACTGCAGCAAATTGGATGACCAAGGGATAGAGCGTCTGCCTCTGGAGCTGTAGACTCGGGTTTGATTCCAAGTGGGATCAAACCAATGACTTTGAATCGGTAATTACAGCTTTGTGCTTGTCGCTCAGCATTACGGGAACACTGAATCAGTGTGGAGAACAAGCCGGCAAATTTACGTGTTGTGCCTTTGGGAATAGCACTTAGCGGGATTCCCTCATTTTGGTGTGATAGACAGAAGGCCGGCTGCTCCTAAGCGAGCTCGTATAGCGTTTTGATCGCTTTCTAATGATAGGAAGATAAATATGCAACTATGTCCGAAAATACAAATATATACAACTAAACCACGGCATGCTGTAGCATTGTACTGAGTAGTATGTATTTTTTTAGCTTTGTCAAGAGACCAAAGTAATTGAAACAAATCCCGAAGGACCCATGGATTCCACACCCAAGTATGTAGTAATACATTTTTGTGGTCTATCTCTGTTGCTTCAGTAACAACAAGTATTAGATCGTGGTAATTTAGTTTCATGCTTCCAGCTTCCAATGAACTTTTGGCAAGAAAGTATTCAGATTGAAGAAATTGTTGGCTTTCAAACAAAATTTAGCGGCGTACGTTATATTTACTTAGTAAAACGCTGTTTATACCGGCTGCTTAACATAGTGGTTAAACACATCGCTACCAACACGAGAGGTTCTACGGTTTGATTCCTGGGCCGGTCAAATTTAGGACAGTCTAGCCACCGCTGCGACGTTTCTTCGGAGTTGTGTTGCCCTGGCCCTAAGCCACGGAGATGGACCCCGCCACTCGTTACCCGCTTCGGTGTAATACCGCGAGTATAATAAAGATTTGATTTTGACAAAGCATATGTTTAGAACTGCGAAAAATGATGATTTTTCACCTTTTCAAAGTCACATGACTGGAAAGCTAGCGTCTTCATCAACGTATGACAGCCTTTCAACAACACTCACCGAATTCCAAGATAATATATCAATTAGTTCAGTGTCATCCATGCCTGGCCACAGCGCTGTACCCTATCCTCCTGATTCTCTGAAGCCGGGTATGTATGCAACTAAGCTAGTAAATTGCTGGCGGTATTGTTTCTTGTGCATGGTAAATTGATCATTTTGCATGTAATTAATATCCAAGCAAACAGTTCAGATGCCGAGTGGTGAGGGCGTCTGCCTCAGGAGCTGTAGACTCTGGTTTGATTCCGAGTCGGGTCAAACCAATGACTTTAAAATTAATATTCCAGCTTCCCTGCTGGACGCTCAGCATTAAAGGGACAGTGTGAAGAACAAGCCGGCAAGTTTACTTGTTGTGCCGTTGGGAAAGATACTTAGCGGGATTCCCCCATCTTGGAGTGGTAGACCGATGACCGGTAACTTCTAAGCGAGCTCGTTACAGCGCTTTGATCGCTCTGTCATGTTGAGAGGATAAATATGCAACTGAATACAGTATTGTGAAAGTCCAAATAATTTGGTTTTACCTGATAAGTTTGTTTTTGTGTTTCTTTAGTGTTGTCTGCTCCACTTCTTAGTTTGTTGGCGAATGACAATGCATCGGATAAAACTCGCAACGACACAGCCCATGCATGGGATGAGGTATTGTCTATTGAGTATTGTTTGTTTCTGTTATAAGCTTTTCTCTGAGTTCAGTGTTAGGCCCACTGCAAGTATTCTCGCCATGTAAGTGATTTAAATGAATACCTTTTTTTTTTCAAACCTGTCATAAAATTATGGTTGGTTTTGCCATTGCAAACTTCATATTTCTATCTGCTGTATTGATTCTACTGTTTCCACTGTTACGTTTTTGTTATTTTTGTTAAAGCGCTTTTGATCTGACTTTGTACCAGGAACAGCGCTGTACAAATGTATTGTTATTATTTTCTGCACATGTTGTCCAGCTCAATTTTTTAATAACATAAAACTCAACCTTTGTGGCACTGGCACTTCAAAACGAGTTCATTTGTGACTTTGAGTAAGTAAGAAGTTCGATGTTGAACACATGTTTTCTGATAATAGATTCACTTGGATAGTGTAGTGATTAAAGACATCTCCATCGACGTGGGAAATCTTTGGTTCGATTCCCGGTCAAATCGGACACAGCAACTCGCTGCCGCTGCGATGTTTCTTCAGAGCTGAGCTGTGTTATCGAGGCACCAAGCCACGAAGATAGACCCTGCCACTCGTTACGCTCCGGCGTAATACCGCGAGTATAACGAAGTTTTGATTTTTTTGTGATTTTTGTAGATCCCACGAAGTCCGTCCTCTGCAGCACCTGATAGCCAAGCCAAGAAAACTAGTTTAGCCGAAAATAAGGTGCGCATGTTGTAAGAGGTTGTTAAATAGTGAGGTTAAAAACACCGCTTACGGTGAGGGAAGTCTGTGGTTCTATCCCCGAGTCGGTCAAATTGGACACAGTGCCGCCTACGGTTCGCCACGGCGGCAACGTTTCTTCGGAGCTGTGTTGCCCATGTGCTAAGCCGCGGAGATAACCTCGCCAAACGATACACGCTTCGGCGTAATACCGCGAGTATAATGAAGATTTTGGTTTGAATTTGATTTTCCTACCATATTTATTAGTCTTTTTTTGCTAGGTTTTAGCTTTGGAAGAAAAAGTGCATTTGCTTGAAACAATGAGAGACGAGGAACAGAAAATGCGAATTAATATGGAAGAAGAAATAAATGACGCTGCAGAAGCGGCTCAGTTGCAATTTAAAGAACTTTCCCTCAAGTTAAGTTCTCTGGAGAAGCAAATGGACGAAGATAAAGTTTGGAGAAAGAAAAAAGAAACGGAAGACCTGCGTCGACTGGTAAGTAGTTTCTATTCGCATTTTTAATTTCTTATAAAAAAAAACGATGTTAAAGGCACGCTTAGAAGTTTCAGCCTCCTGTGAGTTGCTGGTTTATCCGTATTCCCAGCGAAATGAACCCCGAGTCTGCCACTCTAGCTTCTCGACATCTGAATGGAGAAATGTCGTTGGTTGAGCTTGTTCCGTAAAGCGGCAGTCAATGTATAAATTTTTTTCGACCATATTGTATCATTGCAAAAAGCTGCACTGTTTCCAGATGTGAAAGAGTTTGGTATCCGTGCTTATGGTTTTTAATTATAGTCTTAACGAATTGAATATTCAGACCTTACTTCAGAAAGATCGAGAGCAGATTTATTTCGATTATCACCAGTTGAAGAAGGAAAATGACGCAGTTAAAGCTTCGTATGAAAAGTTCCGCCTCGATGCTTCCAATGAACCCATTCTTCCTATGACTGTCGAAGTAAGGCTCTTGGCTAATGTAAATGTGTTGTTGAAAAGAAAGTTTCTACAACATGCCTTGCGTTAGCGGTTAAAGTGTTGTTTGATTTTTTCATTTTATCCTGTCACGAGAGAGAGGCGGAGGCGATATACATAGGACGAATCCAGATTTGCTTAGGAGTTGCCTTTGTTTCCGAGTTTGCCGCTCAGTTTTGCTTTCGACTTGTTTAATTTGCTGCTTGTTAGACTTCACCTAGCAGTAATAATTATCGTATAGCATCTCATCCAACGACACAACGAGGCTTGGGTGGGAGTTGAACCATCAACCTTGCGATCATGGTTGTAAAAACGACGCTCCGAACCACTCAGCCACGCTGCATCTTGAAAAACGAATCAAAGCCTTTAGAGTTCGCAAAATTTAGAGAAACCGGCGATTCAAGCTTTACCGAAGCTTTTCTAGTTAATACAGTTTTTTAACCGTTTTCTCTTCTTGCTTATCTTCTTTCGGCACCTGTAATGACAAATAAAGTTCGAGGTTTACGACCTTATGTATCGTAACCTCTTTGTTTTGTTATATTCAGGATATCAGTTTGGGTTTATACTTTAGTTTTGGTCGTATAATACTATGTTATGGGATATTACCATTACCTTGATTTGGACAATGGCAACAGGCCTGCGAATTTTGTATTTAGTTGCATATTTATTCTCCTATTCGCGAAAGCGCTATAACGAGCTCGTTGAGTTACCGGCCATCTGTATACCACACCAAGATGAGGGAATCCCGCTAAGTGCTTTTCTTAACTGCACTACGAGATAACTTGCCGGCTTGTTCTCCTCGCTGTCCCTTTAATGCTTAGCGTCAGGCAGGGAAGAGGTCATTGGTTTGACCCGACTCGGAATCAAACCCCAGTCAACAGCTCCAGAGGTAGACGCTTAGCCATTTGAGCTGTTGATTACAGCCAATATGAATAACATTGATGTCCAGTCATTTTGTTTTTTTATGGATTTTATTTTAACAATGAGTCGGCAGTAGTTTCAGTATGTGGTGTTTTTCTCGGAATTTGGTCAATTGATATCTGCAAAACCGAGTAATTACGTAACATCGTAGTGCACTGCTTGACCTATTATCGTGCGTATTTATACCAAAACCTACTATGATGGGTCGTAGGTAAAGAAATGAATGATTGCTCAATTTTGTGTTGGTTTGTCTCTAGTCTGCTGCTAAGCTTTTTTCACATATCAAACTTGTGACCAAACGAAACTATTTCTTGTGCTACACCACGGTTTGAAATTTCTTTAACAACTGAGGTTGTTTTCGAAATGTATTGAATTGAAAATTCAGCTGTAATTGAGGGAAACTGCGAAGTGAGCTTGCGATTTTCGAGTCATCAGCCTCCCGGTACATACGTCAACTGCGATTGGCTCAAGCCGTGAATCGAACCCGTCACATAGGATCTGTAACCTGCGCGAGATACCGCTAAACCATGTCGCTAACAACATTGCGAATGTAAAGATGGTGTCAGTTTTTTCTTTAAAGAAATAAATGGCAGGGGGCGAGAATTTTTATAAGAACTTTGTTTTTATGTTTAAAAAATGATTTCTCAAGGTGCCAGTAGTATCGTCGCTGACC
The DNA here is from genome assembly GCA_964006365.1 of Trididemnum miniatum. Lineage (NCBI taxonomy): Eukaryota > Metazoa > Chordata > Ascidiacea > Aplousobranchia > Didemnidae > Trididemnum > Trididemnum miniatum. The sequence goes on along the minus strand of OZ023239.1, from coordinate 2,473,262 downwards.
ACTCGCTGATAGTTTTCTTCGCTTTATACATAGCGTGAGCGTAAAATTGCGACAAAACAGTGCTACGATTTGGCGCTGTTGTATTTCTGAACGGTTTTAGCTACTGTACGTGCATTTGACTTAATATCGTTATTAAAACACTGCCGGGGCCAGTCATATGTCGCCCCTTTCGGTGTTAGACCTTAGGAAGCGCCGCCCCCTGCCGCGCCGGAGTGACGCCTATGATGTAAGCGATAATGTATTATTTATGTTTTCGATTTTAGGGCCTCAGAGTTCAAGTTCACAAATATCGCGAAGCTTTGATCGCGACGCAAGTTGAAAAAAATCATATGGAGTCGAGTTTACAAGGTCGCTTGAGTTTTGCACAGGACTGTCTTAGTGCTGAACAGGTATGTGATGATTGGGTTGATTAAACAAAACCTAGCTCTTCCGAAAAGGCAATCATCCATCCAGGAACCATATTCTCTCATTAAGCGCTTCATGCATGTACTTTGTGCAATAGGCTTACAATTAAACCAACTATTGCAGAAGGTGAAGTAACATCAGTTGTGAAACTGTGATCAATGATTTGATAAAATCAAATCTTCGTTATTGTCGCGGTAGTACACCGAAGCGTGTAACGAGTGGCAGGGTCCATCTCCGCAGCTTAGTGGCTGGCCAATTCAGCTCCGAAGAAACGTCGCAACGAAGGGGAGCCGTTGGAGACACTGTGCCAATTTAACCAGCTTAGGAATCGAACCCAGACCTCCCGCATTGATAGCGTGCTCTTAACAGTGGAGCTAATCAGTCGGTTTATTAATTTGATATCCAATGCGAATTCTTTTTGCTTAAGAATATTTTCAATGTTTTAGCTCAGTAGTTTTTCAAAGTCTTGGTCTAATGCTAATTGGTCAGTTAGCGTAGTGGTTAAGACATTGGTATCAGTGCCGAAGGTCTTGGTTCGATTCCTGGCCTGGTGTGATCACATGCAGTGTTACCAACGCACTGTGACGCGGAGATGGGCCCCGCCACTCGTTACGCACTTCGGTGTAATATCGTGAGTATGATGAAGATTTGTGTTTGGTCTAATGCTTAAGCTCTGCGTTGAAAACGTCAGCAACTGAGTACTGTGATTGTTCAGATTGCTAAAGAACAGATTGAAAGCACGCTTAGTTCTGAGTTGGATATATTGAGAGAAAAACTCGCACACTTACAAGATATTGAAAGACAGTTTGAGAAACTATTAAAAGAAAAACAGCATTTGGAGGTGATTGATTGCTTGTGGTTTTGCTAATATACTGCTTTATTATAAACTATGTATGATTTTTTGGGGTAAAATGGATATTTTGTGTAATACATGCTCATTGCACAGTCTGCTCCTTTTTTATTTTTTTTTATTTAGTTGCAAATGCAATATCGCGTGAAAGCGATCAAAGCGTTGTAACGAGCTCGCTGAAGGGTTGCCGGCCATCTGTCTATTATACCAGAATGAGGGAGTTCTGAGTGCCTTTCCCAACGGCGCAACAAGTAAACTTGCCGGCTTGTTTTCCACAAGGGAAGCTGTGAATACCAAGTTTAAAGTCATTGGTTTGACCAGACGCGTAATCAAACCAGAGTCTACAGCTCCCAATGCGGACGCTCTTGCCACTCGTCCGTCGGAGCTGTTAAATCGAGCTCATATAGTTCACTTGTGCTGACCTTTTTGAGTTTTGTTAGATTTTTCAAGAGCATTTTGCTAGTATGTCGCAGGGCTGCGAAGTCCAACTCGCAAAACTCAGTTTTTTTGCCAAGCTCTAACAACGACTCAATCTCGAAAAAAATTGATCCTAAACTTGACAGAAATTTACTTGAACTTGGCATAAACTCAATAAAAACTACTGAACCTGAACTCGCAAAAATGAAGAATTTGAACTTGGCTTGCGAACTTATAGTGAACTCAAACTTGAAAATGTTTGCGAATTGCAGCCCTGGTACGTTGGCGCTTATTACTTTGACGCCAACTCTTGGACATGACTGCAGAATGGGTTCACTTTTAGTCAAGGGAGCAACAACAACAGAGAGAGAAATCGTTTCTATTTGGGGAGATACGCTTACTGTGTTGTCCAAATGCAAGACCTCAGTTATCTAGCCGAATGTTCAACTAGGTGTAGCGATTTTTTTGATAAGTTAAGATTTTCCCGTTGGTTTCCGTCTTAAAATCAAATAAATCAAACCTTCATTATACTTGCGGCATTACGCCGAAGCGATAAATGAGTGGTAAGACCCTCTCCGTTGCTTAGCGCCTGAGCAACACAGCTCTGACAAAACGTCGTAGCGGTGGCGAGTCGTTAGTGACACTGTCCGATTTGACTGGCCCAGAAGTCGAAACCAAGACCTCCCGCTCGATAGCGATGTGTTTAACCATCATGCCAACCTGGTTCCCGTCTTAAAACAACTAAAATATTTTCCACAGGCAAGTTACGAAAAAGAACAACTGGTAGCGAGCGAAATACGAACAAAATCAAATAATATTATCAAAAATTTAAAAGAAAAGTTGAAATCGGAGACGAGCACAAAGGTATGGTTTGCAAAGCTTAGAATTTTTCCATTTTATCTTTATTGCGAGATGAAGTTTTTTGGTAGAACTTAGTACTTAAGTTATAACGATTCGAAAGTTTGCCAGGTGGTTGTGGCGTGGGTTCGATTCGTCGCTGAGGTACTCATAAATTTTTTCTTGAGCGATGTCAAAGGCCAAAATTATTTCCATAAATTCAAAGTGGTTCGAAATGATCGAGACTTTGACCTAACGAAGTTTACTTTGATAAATGTGAAATAATTAGCTCATGAACTGACAACAGTCCCGTTAGAGATTTGATAGATTTCTTCATTTTTACCCTCATGTTGCGACGGAGGCGCTCTAGATAGTACGAATCCCGACTTGCTTGGGAGTTGCCTTTTTTCCGAGTTTTCCGGTTAAATTTTGCTTCTGACTTCTTTAATTTGCTGCTTGGTTGTTGCTAATCAGATTCCACCAAGTAGAGATAATTATCGTGAAGCATCTTATCCAAGGACGCAACAACAAGACTTGGGTGGGAGTTGAACTATCCACCTGGCGGTTATGGTCGTCGTAAAAATGACGCTCCATACCACTAAATAATGCTGCCGACTGGTTTATAGAGTAAAACGTATTTAATGCTAATCACAGGAAGAATTAGAAACGAAACTTTCCGAATCAAAACACAAACTTCGCTCTCTTCAAGATTCCCTAGAAACTAGTGAACAAGTGCAACAAGATTTCGTCCGTTTGTCTCAATCGTTACAGGTGTGCTGTGCAGTGTGGCTGATTCAAAATAGGAAAATCGATGTTGTCGGTGTAATAAGAATTGGTTAGTGTAATAAATCGACCGATTCAGTCAGCTATGAAGCAAAAAAATCAAATTTCATTTTGCTCGCGGTGCTACGACTAAGCGTGTGACGTGTGGCGGAACCAGCCTCCGCGGCTTAGTGCCTTGGTAAAACGTCTCCAAAAAAAACGTCGCAGCGGTGACCGTTGTCGCCACTGTGTCTGATTTGACCGCCGTGGGAATCGAACCCCAGACCTTCCAGCTTTCACACGCTGAAAGTTCGACTAGCGATTCTTCAGAGCAAGTGAAGTTCATCTCTAAAATGTTTAGATGCAATTAGAGGAAATTCGCCTTCGAGATGAAGAAAATGTTACTAAAGCGGAAGCAGATCCGTCTTCAACTTCTTCTCCTAACCATAACCCTGGCTGAACATCAACATCTGACGTCACGCAAGATCGTGAGCAAGATTTAGCACCATAGGTTTTATGATGGTTCTGGGTGCCTCAATTGTCTGTTTGCTCGTTCAATGTAGTTTACGTGTTGTGATACAGTATTTTTGACTATTGTTGACTTTGCCACCGCTACTTGAGTATATGCCCCTTAAGGTTAAGAACAATTAATTTTTAACGTGAAAACAGAGTAATTTCGCAGTAATTTATTTCAAATTACGGACTAATGGAAAAGATAGATTGGAATTGGCTTCCGGCCAGTTGGCGTAGTGGCTAAAGACATCGCTAACGATGCTAAAGGTCGTTAGTTCGATTCCCGGGCCGGTCAAATCGGACACTATCGCCAACCACGGGGATGGACTACTCGTAACACACTTCGGTGTCCTGTCCGAGTACGATGAAAATTTGATTATTTTGGAATTGCTCCGCAGAGTCAATATGTTGTTGAATGAGTGTGTCCGCATACGGATTGTTATCTAGGAAATGATGCGGTTTTATTCTACGAGGTCTTGATATGACAATTTTACGAGCAGTGTTATTTTGTGTGTTAACATGACAGATTGAAAAGCAGCTACGCTACATTCACGCTTTTCACCGCACGGTTTCAAATCGCTGCTTTTGTTTGATGATTTATGATCATTGACCGGCCAGTTGGCGTAGTGGTGGTTCAAGATATCATCGATGTGCGAGATCTGAGTTCTATTCCCAGGCCGGTCAAATCGGACACTATGTCGCCAACGACTTACCACCGCTGCAATGTTTCATTGAGCTGTGTTGCACTGGCGTGAAGCCGCGGAGATGGACCTTGCCACTTGTCACACGCTTCGGCGTAATACCGCGAGTATAATGAAATTTTGACACACAAGTGCTTGCAGATTTTAGCAAAACTTTGCGGATGTGTATTTGTGTACGTTAACAGAAAGTTTCGCGAAAGTTTGACATTTTCGTCAACTCCAAAAAATTAATCAAGATTCATTGATGCCACGCGTGTGTCATATACTTGCATGCATAAAATGTGTTGCACTGTGGAATTTTTTTTACGTTTAACTTTTGGGGTTACGTTTAATGTTGAAGCCTACTACTGGTCCGGCATTGATATGCATAACATCAAAGGTGCTTTTGTAACGTCTTGAAATGCATTTTAAAATGATTCAGATTTCAGAGTACCAGTTTTCACAATGTGGGAAAAGTGGTTTTTGCGTAAACTGAAACGTCTACGTTAGCTGCTGTGTGGTTTTACAGTTACAAGTGTACGTTTGTTTTTGTTAAAAAACGCAGAATTTGTTGACTAAGGGTCGATAATTACATTTTGCTGCCTTTTATAATCTTAAAATTTTGTTGAGCAGATTTTGGGTATTCTTTCGACAAGAACTAACCGCTAAACATTGACCTACGGGAAAACTCTGCGTGCAGTATGCAATGGTAAGCTTTTTGTAACAGAATAACAAATTTGTTTCGGCACTGTTATAAAAAATATATCGAAAGTAATGTTAATGTCGTTAAGAATTGAATGAAAAAATGCTAGGTTAAACTTTATATTCTGATCGTATTTTATTGTTTTATGTAATTTACGTAGTAGGAGAGATACAGGTTGTGGAAAACTGTTTATTTCTTCATTTGCTTCTGTGTAAGAACGTGGTAAAATGTGGTTTTCTTGTGGTAGATTTATTTGTGAAAATGGTTGCTTTTACTTTGATTTACAATCCGTAGTCTTTGTCAGAATCCGCAAAGACAGGAAAATACAACGCTATGCGTAAACTATACGAGCAACGTTTGGCGTAGGTAGACTCAAGGGATCGAACTCGCTGAGTTCGTTATTTTTTTGCAGAAATCGGACTTGAATTCGAAAAACAAAAACTTCTGAACTCGAACTTAAACTATATCTCAAAAAATATTAAGATTTTAAGGGGCATACCCAGGGGGAGCCGCTAGGTCCGTGCCCCCTCCCTCTTCGCTGAAATATAAGCTGACATACATCTCCAGTCAGCGGAGCAGTGGAAACAGGACATCTGAGGACGTGATGTCTTCACTTGATTTTGGTCTTTTAGTTTTTTTTTGGTCTTCTCTTGATTTTGGGGGTAAATTGCACGTCGAAAGACGTGAAAACTATTTTTTGGTCTTCACCGATATAATAATTTGTAAAAATACTTAAACCACAAGCCAACACAAAAAAAGAGAAAAAAACGAAAAGCAGCAAGTCCTTTGTCGTTCTTTGCGGTGTTAAGTAATTAATTTAAAGTCCTTTGTCGTTCCTTATTATGTTTGAGATTATGATTCCAAGTCCTTTGTCGTTCTTTGCGGTGAGTAGTAATTAATTTAAAGTCCTTTGTCGTTCTTTGCGGTGAGTAGTAATTAATTTAAAGTCTTTAGTCGTCCTTTGCAGTGTTTTCAGTCCTTTGTTGTCCTTTCCGGTGTTTAGTAGGACCGTCATACCGGTACCGGTAATCGAAAAAAGTGGTTATGACATCAAACATTTAATTACTGGTATGATGCAGAAAGCATACGGACTTCCAGCCCGCTAAACTTGGACATGTGGACAGGGCAAATGTGACAGGCCTTGGCGTACATACCACTGAAGGAACAGTTTTCAGATTCAGACATCAGCGTTTGTGTCTTCTGCCTTCTAGGAAGACAGCCGCAGTACTACACCGGTATTTCTGTAGGTTGAAATGCTAAATTATTTTAATTAGGCCTAACCTCTGCACAACATTTTTTGAGGGTTTGACATAATAGGCCTCGTTTTTTAAGTCTCTCCTGTGTTAATTGTTCGTTGCAGAAGCATACCAGTAATTTCCAATTTTCAAATGCTTTTCTGGCTAGTATGCTACGAAATCAAGCGACAACATGGAGCAAACCGAACAAACGTAGCGTTTTGCCGCTTTCAGATTTTCCAAACGCTTTCACCGGTTTCGTAATGCATCATGATAAAATGTAAATGCGCTTCACTTGTTCGCGGTAATTAAGCAACTGCGCAACAGTTATATTTGTTTATTTTATTGAACCTTTGGAGCGGAAAGAACCATGTGAAATCGATGATTTGCACCAATACACCTGTTCAAATTTCAATTCCATCGCTTGGTCTCAGAAACGTTACACCTCACACTTGAATCCGAAAAAACGAGAGAAGTCACGAAAACAAGGTTTTGATTATTAGGTCACGCAAATATGTCATTGACTCATTGATATCATACATGCATTTAAGTAAAAACTACTTAGTCAGTTCAAGGTTTGAGATCAATAATCACCATTACAAGACATTTTTGGTTTATTATTGACAAACATTCGAAATTTACTACAATTACGATTTCAAATGCATGTTTAGCACTACTAGCATGACAATGACATAATAAGCCTATACGCTGCTGAAAAGTCAGTGCAACCAAATAATAGAACGAATAGCAAAAAGTTATTAAAATCAATCTACAGTTCAGAGTATAGAAGCTGGCAGTAACTTATACAGTTCAAAAAACGATGACGTTGCGTTTGTAGCAATACCCACCCACATATTCATAAAAATAACTGAGATTGCCCGTAACCTACCAATATAATCAACCTAGTTAAAAGAATTACTACTTACAAGCCTACTTGATTCCTGTAGGCTATATAGGCTACAGGTAGTTGCAGATTACTATATGAAAACTAAATTTTGAAAGTGATGTAATTCAGGATTCACGTAGCCAAAAGGTTGCACCGATAGGCCTAAGACTAAGAGGTCACAATTAATTCAACGGATTATAACCACACTTAGGCCTAACCTTACAGATAAATAACAGTGGATTTAATTAGAAATCAGTCTTTGGTTTGATAAGAAGTATAAAATAGTTTTCTTGTGTTTGACGGACTTGCGACCATCTGCTGTAGAATCGGCAAACAATTCTCTAATCCAAGGCGTTTCTCAATGAACATGCCATGATCAAGCAGATGAGCTACAAAAATAGATACATACAGTATAAGTTTTTAAGAATTCTATCGAGCCTACATGCTGCAGTAACTTGGCTAACAGATTTAATCTACCGGTATTGCTTTAAACAGCTCAGATGGCCAGGTGGTAAAAGCGTCCACCTATGGAGCTCTAGACTAGGGTTTGATTCCGAGTCGGGTCAAACCAATGATTTTGGTATTCACTGCTTCCCTGCTTGACGCGAGCTCCTTATAGTGTTGTAATCGCTTTCTCGTGATAGGCAGATGATAATGCAACTAAATACAAAAAAGGTTTCTTGAAGCAGGCCTACCAGTGTTGAACGATATTTCTACCGACCTGGCTGAATTTCTAATAAATCACATTTCAGAAAAGCTAAGAAGTTTCTCGCTGGGTTTAACTAACCATCTAGCATGTACTTACCATTTACCAAGAAAAAAGTTGTCTCAATGTTTTTTATGTAGTAAGTACTTTAGTGATTGTGTGCAAGCTGCCCATCGATTTACAAAAAGCCTATATCCAGTGGTGGGATTCAAATTTTTTATAAGTCGGTTCTGTCACAAAAGTTTTTTCACCCGGTTCTGTTTCAACTAATGGTACAAGTTTAAACGGTAATGCTGGCCGGTTTGCTGATCAAATAAAATTTCGTGAGACGGTTCTATAGAACCGGTGCGAACCGGTTGAATCCCACCTCTGCCTTTATCCACACAAATACTGTTTCCTCGCGGGAGTCGGGCCGGGAATTTTCCCATGAAATTTGGGATTTTGTCGGGATCCCGGGAAATTCTTTTTCCATTTTAAGGACTTTAGACTTCAGTGGTACTGATATCTATCATTTCGACGTAAAAATGCGTTCATGCAAAGTTTAAAAATTTTTTTTATTCGTTAAAAATTATTTTCCAAAATTTTTTACAACCAAATTGCTTGGGAGATCAAAAAGTTTATGCTTAATTTGTTGAAAAATGTGAAAAACTCGAACTCAGTTTATCAAAACAACATTAAAAAAAAGCTTAAAATTGGATTAAAAATACTGAGATTTAGAAAAAATGTCTTCATCATTTCTCTTGTGGCCAAATAATTAAGTTCGGGAAATTTTTCCCGGGAAAGTTTCCTGAATTCCGGGTTTCAGAAAATTTTTCCCGGGAAAAATTTCCCGAATTCTGGGAATCTCCAAGATTTTCGGGATTCCGGAAATTTTCCGGAATTCCCGGAAAAATTTCTGAAAGTTTCTCGTTTGCCGGGAAGTTGAAAATCCGGGAAAAAGGTAAATTCTACACACAAATAAATCAGATCGGACGGTTAGCGTGGTAGTCAACAACACCGGTATCAATGCGGGAGGTCTTGTGTCCGATTACCGGGTCGGTCAAATTAGACATAGTGCCGCCAGCATCTCGCTACCGCTGCGATATTTCTGTGTTGCCCTGGCTCTGATTCGCGGAGATGGGCTCCACCATTCCTTACACGCTTTGGCGTAATATCGCGAATAGAACGAAGATTTGATTTTGTTTTTTTTCATCATTAGTTTATCCATAGGTCAATAGGCCAATAGTCACCGTCAAAATAGCTTTTTAATGTTACTTTTGTGTCTATGATCTTACAGCCAGCAGTTACGATACAAAAGTTACCTCAATCAATGCAATACCAGCCGCTACTCCTCCAATGATCAGCAGGTGGGTTTGAACCCATTCATCAATTTTCATGGTGCAACCCTGCAAAATCAAATCAAATCTGCATTAGGCCTGTACTCGCGGTATTACGCAGAAGCGTGTAACTAGTGGCAGGTCCATCTCCGCGGCTTAACGCCTTGGCAACGCATAAACGTGGCAACGGTGGCGAGCCGTTGGCGACACTGTGTCTAATTTGACCGGCCCGGGAATCGAACCTAAGACTTTCCACGATGACAGTGGTGACTACTGCGCTAACCAGCTGATACCCTGGAAAATAAGAGCGTTGATACAGGCATTAACGCAATTTGGGATGATGTCTGACCAGATTTCAATAAGCGCTACCATAAAAACCCTTCGCAATTATTTGTTCGTTAGACAATCAAAACTACAGCATCAGTTAAATTAAACGAAGCTATGAGCATAAAATGCCTCTATAAAATGGCCCTTTCTTTTTCAATGCTGCCTCGCAAAGCATAATCTGTTCCGGTACCGGTAATCTCAAAATCAGGCTACCGCTACAACAACGTGAAAACAAACTTGAAAATGCTACGCTTATTGTTACGAAAAGACTTAAGCTCTCAGCGAGCTTTGGCCATTGAATTAGAGCCGGATTAAACAATGGGCAAACTGGGCAGTTGCCCCGGGCTCCGCACTATGGGGGACCCCCCGCGCATTTACTAATTTCTAGCTGCTTGGTTGAACACAAAAATTTTGAGAAATTTCAGGTCAAACTACTGCCGGCGGACGTGATGTCCGCTTTTTCTTGCTCTTCACTCGATTTTGGGCGGAAAATTGGACATCTGCGTACGTGATGACTTTTTTTTTACTCTTCACTTGTATTTGCTCCAGGCCCCGCGATCTCTTAATCCACCCCTGCATTGAATGTGTCTCCCGAAAAGTAAGGCTTGCAGTTTTTAGATATAAACTGCATAGCTGAGCAGAGAAAGAGAACATTAAAACAGGCTTTAGCGGAAAATATTACTTTAACGACACTGAGCATTATTCAAGAGATAACTGTACCTCAGTATTTAGATAATTTTCCAGAGTGGATACAGGTAGAGTGTTATTCGTACAAATTTCAACAACAACATCTGGTTTGCAGCAACTCTCAGGCCAAAATCCAGTGAAGAACGTTTCATCTAAAAAAATCAAGTTTTCATTGTACTCGCGGTATTACCCCGAGGCGTGTAACGAGAGGCAGGGTCCATCTCCCCGGGTTAGCGCATGGGTACTAAGCTCCGAAGAAACGTCGCAGCGGCGGCGAGCTGTTGGCGACACTGTGTCCGATTTGACTGACCCCGGATTCAAACCCCAGATCACTCGCACCGATAACAATGTCTTAGCAACTGAGCTAACCGGCCCACCCGTTTTATCTATACAGAAGAAAAAAATACGGGTAACTAAGAAATTATCAAACCATCATATATGTTTGCATGCATAACCAAGTAGAGTGCTGCATGTTCCGGGGATCAGAGCGGATTAATATCAGTCAATTGGTCTTAAAGAGTATTTATTTAATAGGTCTATAGACTGTTTCAGGCATAAAGGCATTCATTAAGAGCAAGATCTATTCAAATAGAAATTTCTGTTAGAATAAGATCTTGTCAATTTGAATAGATCTTGCTCCTAATGAATGTCTTTACGCCTGAAGCAGTCTGTACAGGCTTGTTAAATAAATACTCTTTGAAACCAATTGACTTATAATACTGTAACTAAAAATTAGATCGTTACAGCATGGGAGTCGGGCACATTGAAGCCAATCTAAAATCATTACTCAAACTTTGTTGATGGAAGATACATTATCTCCATCATGACGAACTTAAAAGACAAAAGAAGTTTTAAAAAATAATTGTAGGCTACTTAGTTGCATACTTAGACTATCCTTCTATAATCACGAGAAAGCAATCAAAGCCCTAAAACCATCTCGCTTATGAGTTGTCTACCGCTTTAAGACCCGGCCACCTGTCTACCACTACAAGATTGGGGGTTTGGCTAAGTGCCTTTCCCAACGTCACAGCAAGTAACCTTGCAGAAAAGCCATGTACTGATTGTACTCTTACAATCTTTCAAAATCATCAAAAAAAGCGAATCTTCATTATATTCGCGATATACACCGAAGCCTGTAACGAGTGACGGGGTCCATCTTCGCGGTTTAGCGCCAGGGAAACACAGCTCCAAAAAAAAAAAAAACGTTGCAGCAGCAGTGGCGAGCCGTTGGCGACGCTGCATCCGATTAGACCGGCACGGGAATCAAATACAGACCTTCCGCACCGATAGTGATGTGGTTAACAGCTGAACAAATCTGCCTGGGCGTGATTGTACTATTACACTCTTTTGCTCCTGGTTTGTTATTATATATTCCATTGTGACGGTGCGAGGCACAATAACTACTCAAAACTCCTGCAGCATGACGTAACCTGACGTCACAATATTACTATACGGACGTAGTTCACACTATCGAAAGTTCAGTTGAGTAGCACGACCATGCAATGAACCGCTTCGGCTAAACATGTTAAGTAGGCTAATTACTGTTTTTTGTTTTAAGGCACACTGTAAGAAATTGAAGCAAACTGCTCAATATCGTTAAACCGGCAGGTTGGAGTGGTCGCAAGCGGCAAAGTCTGGGAAGCGATTACCTGGACGGTCAAATTGGATACAGTGTCGCAAAGCCTCGCCACTGCTGCGACGTTTCTTCGGCGCTCTGTTGCCCTGCCGCTAAGCTGCGGAGATGGACCCCTCCACTCGTTGCAAGTTTCAGCGTAAATTTTTTATTTTTTACTTTATATCAAGATTTGTAGCAGCGAAGAGTAAATGCATTACGGAATATTAGTAGAATTAATAGCGACCGTCCGCAGAAAGCCATCATTTTTGATACGGTACCAATACTCAACCATAGCATAACTAAGACGTTTTGTTCAGACATTGCTCGTTTAGAGTTTCATTATTGACGGAATTGCTTGGTATAAAAAAACTCATAGGTAAGAAAAATTAATTTCAACACATCATAGAAATCGAAACCGTTTGTTACTCACTCGACATCTCGTTTTCAACTGTAGTTACGATAGCATTTGTAACCTTATTGGGAGCACCCGTTGTGCCGATATTATCCAAGTTATCTTGTGAAGGAGGAATGTAGTTTTCATAATCGTTTGTGCCGTTGTATCCGCAGCATTGAAACTGAAATGTTAAGAGTGAGAAAAACTGCATTAAAATGTTTTTTTGTCAAAGACATGATGGCTATTACCGGCGCTGAGAAGGGAAAACCACCATACAGGGGAATTGACCCGAGGTCCACGCGAACCTGAGGGTCTACGCCAGATGAGGGTAATCTTTTTATTTATAAGATACTCTGTAATCACGTCGGCAAAATTTTCAACTCTTGCACCATTGACCAAGGGGTCTACAGTAAGTGAAATTGCTGTCTAGGGTACTAAAAAAACTTTCAACGGCCCTGCTGGCTATAATTATCCTTCCCACCCAACCATTAAGGTGGCAAGTAGGGGACCACGTTATCTCCATTTGTCCCATAGATCGTGCGTCAAGAGATTATTCGAGGTCTGTTGTTACTGAATGATGATACCAAACGTTGGCATAACAACACCACTGCTAGCTTCTGGTAGGCTACGATTTTAGGCAGTAGCCTGGGGTGGTGTAGGGATAGACCCTTGGCATCAGAGTTGTTTACGCTTGATCCGGAGTACGTGTTCAGCCAAACGAAGACTATTAATCTTTTTGATTGTATTTAGTTGCATATATATCCTCCTATTACGAGAAACCGATCAAAGCTCTATGACGAGCTCGCTTAGGAATTGCCGGCCATCTGTCTACCATTGTAATATGGGAAATCCCACGAAGTGCTCTTTCCAACTTCAGAACAAGAAAGCTTGCCAGCTTGTTTTCCACACTGTCCCGTTAATACTGAGCGTCAAGCAGGGAAAGGTAAAGGTACGGGAGAGCGGGTGCTAAGCACACATTGTATAGGTAGGCCATTCTCAATTGGCGGCCCATTACAAACATCAATCGCTGTTAGAGGACAAACGAGACGAATAACACACATACACTTAACCCTTCGCACTTCCGGTTGTGCCGAGCGCCCGCCGCCTGGCGGTAAGCTGCGAATGCTACTTTTAACAACCCGATTGCATAGCTCCAGAGGCAGACGCTCTTACCACTCGATCATCTGAGCTGTTTTGAAATTTATAGACAATACTTACAAATTGCTGAATAGTGTCAACCAATCCATCGTCATTTCCTCCTGTACCATAACCGTTTACCAGCGGTATTAGTTGAGAATTAATCAGTTCGATAAACTCCTGAAAGTTGTAAAACATTTTTTAAAAAACTATTCAGCTTTGTGCTTGCTTACACTGCTAATGATGATGGCTGAATCTATGTTGTCGAAATGTCTAGTTTTAAGCATTGCTGAGGCTTTATTTTTCCGCTTTAAGTTGATTAATTGAGTGATGGTTTCTTCATTTTTAATCTTGATGTCAAGAAAAAGCGATGGATTGCTACACCTAGGACGAATCCTTTTCCGATTGAGTTTTGCTTCTGACTTCTTTAATTTGCTGCTTGTCAGATTCCACCAAGCAGAGACAATTATCGTGAAGCATCTTATCTAAGGACGCAGCAACGAGGCTTGAGTGGAAATCAAACCATCAACCTTGCGATGACAGAAGTCAGAAAAACGACGCTCCGAGCCACTACGCCACGCAGACGAACCAGTTCTTTTCGTCCCGTAGTTATTGTATTTCAAAGACAAAGTCATTTGTGACTCTTTAAAAAGTTTTCGCGAGATATCTTGTATGTGTATATTTCATTAAAAGGTTTTATGACTTCCAAAGCTGTCTAAGAACTGAGCTAGTAACTTACCACCTACTACATCCTTTGATATGACGTAAAGAAATTACCTTGCTTGCGTATATTATAATTTCGTGGTTTTGCCTTTGTGCAATCACTGATTTGCGAAATATTCGATTACCAATGTGTTAGAATTTAAATGGAATTCGGAAAGTCAAATCGAATCAAATCTTCACTAAACTAGCGGTGTTACGCCGAAGCGTGTTACGAGTAGCAGACAAGGCTCCCACGCCTGGGGTTTTGCCCCCAGATCTTGGGTTTTTGATGTTTGTCTGGGGTTCTGGTTTTTTCAGACAAAAAACTGGGGTTTTCAAGGCAAAACTACTGTAATTATAAAGGGTAGAGTATCTTATTTCATGACAACCATGACAGCTTTGCATCATTCTTCCGCTGGTGCAGAAAGAATATTTTCTCAAATAAACTTCAAATAATTTCTCCGACTACAAATTCAACTAGCTCATTGCGAGTAGAAACAGTTGAAAATAGACCACTTGCCAAGCAAGTAATCGATCGGAAGAGACTTAAACGTTACAGCTGGGAGCCCAGTCAAAAATTGATCAAAGAAGTTAAAAATGGAACTGTAAAGAAACGATACATGGAAAGATTAAAAAGCCATTGCGTTAGCCGCAGCCATAAAGGGGTTAGGTTAGCTAAAAAGCTGACAAACCACAGCCGGAAAGGTGTTGGCAATGCGCATTATACGGCTGATTAGTTGAAACTTCTTGAGATTGAGATGCAACTTTTTGTGTTATACACGGGACAATAATTACGCGAGATTGAGATTGTGAATGCGGACAATTTTACGATATCAGTATATTTCATGTAAAAACATTTCTGTGCACTATTTTTTCTGCAAAAACAAGCTTTCTCCACTTGTTTCTGCAGTATTTATTGCAGTTGCAATTGTGATTGGTACATAAAATGTTGCATTATTTTATGAATCTGTAAACGAGGACGGTTTTATGGTACCAGTATACTTCGTGTTTTTAAAACATTGTTTTCGCTTATTTTTTAAATGGGGTTTTATATTCTTATCTGGGGTTTTTCCTAGGGCATATCTGGGGTTTTTAAAGAAATCTCAGTGGGAGCACTGGTAACAGAGCTCAAAAAAACAACGTCGCAGCGGTGGCGAGCCGTTGGCGACCCTTTGACCGATTTGACGGGTCCGGGATTTCAACCCTGACCTACCGCACCGTTGTGCTCATGAACTGAGCTAACCGATAGTTTGCTTTGAAACGCAGCAAATATCGCTTTTCATAAAATTCTTCTCTACCCAGGGCCCGATTTAGACAATGAGAGGTCCTAGGTTAGTTTAATTCACGCTTGCCGCTAGTGACCAATGATCGGTGAGTGGACTCTTTTCTAAGTAGGCCTAAATAAAGGTGTTTATGGTCGATCTCAACAAAAAGGTCTTCCGTAACCGTGGCGAGGCCCCGAGGTTCAGCCTCCAAAGCCTATTGGCCCTGAGCTACTAAAATAATGCACTTTGTGGGATATGTCTCGGCGTCTCGCGTTAACTTCAATTTTGTTTTCATTTATGTTGATGACCCTATGAGACTGGAAACCACTAATTGTCTCATTGTCTGTGACTTGACTTTCAGTCAGACTCAAGCTATTGAAATTTACATAAACCTACTAGTTGGTAGGGCCGTATAAAAACTCTGGGGAGCGCTAGGTCTAGTTTTTCGGAGAGCCATGTTTTTTGCAGAGCTGATTTTGACCTTTACAACAAACCTTTCTTTCTAGAAACGCGGTTTAACGACCTTTTTCTTCGTGTGTGGCACGCCCCCGACCGGGGTTCCCTGTTACAGTACACCCAGGGCTATAGTCCTCCTAGCCACTCCTAATCCGCCCTGCCTATATGACCACTAACCAATGCTGGTAATAATAGAATAGAGGATTGTTACGTAATAGCTCACCGCAGTTCCAAAAACAAATGATGCGATGGCGATTCCGAACTGGCAAAGCAGGAGCAGAAGTATTATGCCAAAGTACTGAAACAAAAAAATTTGTTATAATACGTCAAAGAAACAGCTATAATTATTTAGGCAGACGTTTCGTGTTACTGCTGGTGCCAACAGCTCAGATGGCCAAGTGGTAAGAGCGTTTGCCTCTGGAGCTGTAGACTCTAGTTTGATTCCTAGACAAGTTAAATCAATGACTTTAAAATTCGTAACAGCTTCCCAGCTCGAGGTATGACATTAAAGGGATAGGGTGGAGAACAAGCCGGAAAGTTTACTAGTTGTGCCGTTGGGAAAGGCACTTAGCAGGATTTCCCTATCTTAGGAGTAGTAGCAAGGTGGCCGGCAGCTCCTAAGCGATCTCGCTATAGCGCTTTGATCGCTTTTTCGAGTTAGGATAAAAATATGCAGCCAGTTAAAAATAAAATGAAAAAACACTGAGCACGCGCTGTTGTAAAAATTTTATGGGGTTGTCATGCAAACAAGGGACTGAGCTTGAGTGAGCGGAGGGCATTGGTTACCCAAACACTAGCCTATGCTTACTATTGTCAAAAGACATCGACTTTCAGACAGGGCTCCACAGCAACCAACAATCGAAATCATGATAATAAAGGCACCAACGACAATCATCGCGACACCAATAGCTCCTATTTGGGATGCGGTGACGTTAGTGTTGAGAGTTTTCAATATGGATGACGTCACAGGAAGGTATTCCAAAAGCAATCCACCAACAAGCATAGCAACTCCAGCCATCTAAAAGTGACAATTTCAATAGTTTTTTCCACACCGACCGATTCTAGTTGCGATTAAAAACACCGCTAACGCTACGGGAGGTCTCGGTTTTGACCCCTAGCCCGGTCAAATCGAACAAATGTCTCCAATGACTAGCCACCGCTGTGACGTTGCTTCGGAGCATGGTGTTGTCTTGTCCAAGCCCTAAGCCGCGGAGATGCATCTCGCCATTTGTTACACGCCTTGGCGTAATACCGCGAGTATAATTAAGATTTAATTTTTTTCTTGCAGCGATTTGGTCGAACGAACATTAGACTAGGCCATCTTGGCAAAGTAGCTGGATATTACTAGAAAATTTTTCACTGAACACGCTTATATCCAGAAAAGAGTTAATAAAAGCATAACCTTACCAAAACAAGAACGTTGAAAGAAACCAAACATATTTTGGAATTTTTTTCATTCATCTTGGTTGGTTTTCAAACAACTCAACATAAAAACGATGTAACGAAATTATGTGAATATCAAACGTACTAAAGAGAAAAAATACAAAAAGAAACAGAAATTATGTGAATATCAAACGTACTAAAATGAAAAAATACATCAAGAAACGTTGTTTCCAAATTTTATCAGATGAAAACATTTACATTTTGATGCTTGTCATTAGGGTCGAATTATGGGGAGGGGGAAGGGGGGAGATTATAGTCCCAGGGCCTTTAAATAAATCGTTTCATCTAAAAAGGTCTGCAAAGAATCATGGGGGCTCCACGAAAAATTAGTCCCGGGAACCCCAAAAAATTAATACGGCTTTGCTTGTCATAAGTTTTGGAAATGCATTCTGCTCCTCGATCAGAAGGCGACGCCAGCCCGAAATAAGGGGGGGAGGGGGGGACAAATCAAGCGACGAAAACTTGTAAATCTTTAAACTCTTCCAAGAAGGTCTGGGGGCCTCCCAGAAAATTTCGCAATTTTAGAAATAATTTAGTACATTCTGGCGTATATCCAGGAGAATTTTCGTCGAAATGGGAACTTAATTATGAAGTAGAAATAGGATACTAGTAAGCATAATTGTTCAGAAATTGACATTGCCTTTGCCTTCGGTTATCGTGCCTAGTAGCCCGGTTATGTAGAACAGTGTACTACTTCAAAGTAGGCTACTAAAAAAAAGTCTACCTTGCAAATAGACCAAATTTAGTGAAACATATGGTGTATTATTACAGCATCACGGTTAAGAATGAAAACAAAAAATGAAAAATCCTGAAAATGGTAGAAAAAAGAATGGCACTGGCAGAACACGAGAGGCGTAACGGTCAAAAGGTAGTATCTTGTGGTCAAATTATATACTTCTGAGTTTCCTGGACCTTTTATCAAGTGACTTAAAATTTTTGTCGTGTTTTGAAGACAGAAAAAGAAAGATGCCAGGAGAGGGCCCACGTCTGCCCACTTCCCTACCCCAGAAAAAAAATTAAGGGATTTGCGCGATTTACAAAAATGGGCCTGAGCAAAAGTGGGGGGAACTAGACCTCCCCTTGGCGCCGCTACTGCCCTCGACATCAGAGGCAAATCTGATCGAAATCGTTATTCGTAGGAAGGGCTTAAAGTTTGGACCACCCTGGTTTAAATGCGTCAAGTGACTCATCAGGATGATAGTAGTAGACCTACTTGCAAAGTTGTGGCCAAAGCAGAGTTGTCAACGGGCCGAAGACGTTGAACCCGACTCGACCCAAAATGTCAAGCCCGAAACCGACCAGAATTTATCATCCAGTTTGAGCCCGATTTCAACCGAAAATCAAAACATCACTTTAAATTTGAAAAAACTTTAATAAAAAAGAAAATGAGTTTTACCCCTTCTTAGGCACACCAGTTACGAACAAAAAAATTTACACAAGGTGCCCCGTTTGCTTTATTCCACCAATTGCGAAAACCTATCACCCACCGAACATCTCGATTTTGCTCCGCCGTCCGGCCCGATGGAAGCCCGACAATTTTTCAACATCCAAACCCGAACCCGGCCCGAAAAGCTCGATTGAAAACTCTGAGCCAGCGAAAAATTTGGAGGAACAAGCCCGGATGTAGACAGGGGTAGGTCCCGCTTTATCGCCCTTTGTGATCGATTTCTGAAAAAAGTTCTTGATTACCTGTCCGCATCTTTACACATTGATGTGGGCTAGATGTCATAATCACTTTTTTAAATTATGACATCAAAAATTTTATTGTGATGCAGAAAGCTCACAGCAACAAGCCTTCATCAATGTGGGCTTAAAGCTCACATAAATTGAACATGTGGACAGGGTAAATATGTCAGAAAAAGAGGAGGTCAGTGCTTCGATGGAATTCAGCCGGTTCTACAGCACCGCTTCATAGAATTTTATTAGATCAGCGAACCGGTCAGCATTACTGTTTCTACCCGTATCTTAGTCGTAACAGAACCGGCTGAAAATAAAACTATCGTAATAGAACCAGCCGACAAAAAATTTAAATTCCGACCTGAGTTTATTATTCAAAATTGCGGGTATAATCTTGCTTTACTTTTTTCAAATTTGCAAGGTCATTGCATTGTGACGTCGTATTTCAAACATACTCGCTCAAAAATCGCATCATGTAAACAGAAGGCTTCCAAATCAGAAGAGCAGCGTATTTAGGTGGAAGGGGGTCAGTGGCGTAGCGAGAAATTTCAAAAGGGGAGAGGGCATAAGTTCCACACTTTTTTCAAGCGTATGTTTTTCGGCAGAACTAATTTGAAGCTGATTGAGAAACAAGAAAGGCTCTGGGGGGATTCGGGGGCATGCTTCCCCGAAAAATTTTGAAAAATTACATGCTGCATGGTTATGTTAGTGCTTTTTGAATTATTTTCACGCAAATTTTGTTTAAATTTTTTGACCCTAATTCTGAGTGCTTCGCCAAATATAATGCATTTTGTATGCACATTTTCGATTATGCGTGCTTTGTGCTATCGTAGAGGTTCGAAATTATGGAAAAATTGTATAGGCCTACTATGGGGCGCCGTATGTAAAGCTACGCAATATAAAATTTTGCATCATTTTTTGGTTAAATTACGTGCAATATCATATATTGTTGCAGTTTATGTATATTGCAGCAATATGTGTTAAATTGTTGCAATTTACGCATATTGCAAAAAAACCTTTAAATCGGCTTTTAATTGCCATGGTGATATGCTAACTAAAACAGTCAGTGTTGCCCTTTTCCTTTTTCCATGAACTCATGTAGTGTACTGGCCTGAGGCGCTGTTGTACTGACTGTGCAGTGTGCGCTCATTGGTTTGGCTGAAACATTTAAGCTACTGTTTAAATGAATCATTTAAGCTACCACTGTTAAGCTACAGGTACCGGTATCCTTTGGAATACCAGCAGCTAGACTAGACTAGACTACCGGTATAGGGGTAACAACAAAAAAAATGATGCAAAATTTTATATTGCGTAGCTTTACACACGGCGCCCCATAGCCTACATCAAAAAAAGTTTGGAAAATGGCTGGTGGAAGTATGTATACCCTTCATCCTACCCCCCTGGATCCGCCCCTGGCCATGAGCTACAGAAACCATCAAAAGAGTCTGGCGTATTTCAGTTACTTGGCACCAAAAATTTTGTTCTTTTTTACTGAAAAGCAGAGTCAAAAGGGGGGGGGCATGGCTTCCCTTAAATACGCTACCGAGGGGGATCATGATGCCGTGCTTCCCCTTTAGATTTTGCTTTGTAGCAAAAAATGAACAAATGCTGCCGAGTGACTAGAATATGCCAATCTCTTTTGGTCGCTTTTGCAAGGCTGCAACCAAGGGGGGGCCATCGCTTCCCCAGGAAAAAATTTCCCCCCCTACAAAAAATTGGTTACTAATACATGATATCGGTACAGGTAATTTAGCCCCCCCTAAAATATTTTTCGCCCCCTAAGCATTTGCTTCTAGTTGCAGGCCTGCTCTTTTGTAATTTACCTCCCTAAGTAAAATTTCTCGCAGCGCCACTGAATCAGAATATGTTGACATTGCGACGCTGAAGGTCGCAAACTTTTCCTTTGAATTCTTCTGAAAAAAGAATGGTCAATAAACGAGCCATTGTCTTTTCATGATTAATCTAACACCACAACCTTTCTAATTGGAAGGAACCTCGCTCTGTTCCTGCAATTGTGTTATAATAGTAGCCTAACAAGTAACGAATCACGTAGCAGCGGGCTTCAGCAAGGCAGTTTGATTCTATGACTAAAAACTTATGTGAATAGAACAGCTACGATAACTCAGCAAAACCAAATTTGGCAAGACTTAGCTTTGTCAATCGATGCTGAATCGAATTGTTATTGCACTCGTGGTAGTACGCCGAAGCGTGTAACGAGTGGCGGGATCCATCTCGGCAGGTTAGGGCCTAGACAACACAGCTCTAAAGAAACGTCGCAGCGGTGTCGAGCCGTTGCCGGTACTGTTTCCGATTTGACCAGCCCTGGGATCGAACCCCAGACTTCCCGCACCGAGGAAGCAGTGGCGTAACCAAGGGGGGGCAACTGCCCCCCTCTAAAATTGTACATAATAGTTACCGGTATATTTTTTGCGTTTTTCTCAAAGCTTAGCAGATCAATCAAGTTACAGAAAAAAAAGTTTTTGATTTCCTCCGTGTAACAGTGTGTAAACTATGCAAGCGCAGGCTTCCCGCTGTAAAAATGATAAAAATAGTGGTAGTCGCCACTGCCGCGCTGCGGGAAGTTGTCAACGTTGTTTTGTTGTGAATTTATCTAATTACCGCTGCATCTTGAAGTCTTGTTTGTCGTTTTTTGTGATGAACCGCGAAAACTTTAAGCAGGCTTTCTTTCATCAGTTAATGTGCTTTCTTTCTGTCTTCAATTTTGTCATGACTTTAAATTTTCACGTGATCCGTCATGTTATTATGTCTTTTGATAAAAAGTCATAATCGGTCTGAAATTGCCTTACTTTCCTTTCAATACAATTCTACAATTATTACAACAACAATTACTACAACAATAGCAGATTCAGTCAGAACGGTATTAACGATTGTAATCCAAGCCAGCGCGTTATATTATTACTTATGATGCTTGCCCCCTTGTTGCCCCCCCTGTAAAATGAACCTGGTTACGCCACTGCGAGGGAGATGTCTTTACCCACTAATGCAACTGGCTGGTAGTTGCTGGTATGATATCATATCGGTATTCACGACTGCATTGTATTGCATGCAGTGACGTATTTGGAGGGGGCATTGTACCATTTTGACTAAACCAGTTGCGACGCAGGAAGTGGCGCAGCTGGGGATACCACCGGGGCACAACCCTCTCTCTATGACATATCAAGAATTTTTAGGGATAATCACAAAAGGCGAATGAATTCGGGGCTTCTCATTGTCTAAATCCGGCCCTGCCCCTAATTTTTTTGCTGGTTACGCCACTGGCACAGGACCTGTCTTTCGGCATACACAATTAATGCTCAATTATCCTGTCCACATGTCCAGTTCAAGATCACCGAAAGCCCACGGGCGTTCTACGTCGCGATTAAATTTTTGATGTCATAATCACGTTTTTCAATTATGTCGTCAAAAGTTTGATGATGATGCAGAAAGGCGATGAGTATTAGGCCCACTTTAAACTGGACGTGTGGACAAGGTAGATACGTGAGCATTCGCAAAATGGCTCTTTCCCGAGTTTTATACAATCTATGATAAAAAATTGGCAGTGTCTAGAGCAGGGGTGTTTTGCTATCGCGGGCCACTTTGTCACTGATATAATATATTTTAATAAGCATTTACGTAAGGCCTACTCGTAGCATTATCAATGCGGAAGGTTCTGGTTTCTTGGTTCAATGGCATGCAAATCTTAGGTTGTAGGCAACTGCTTGGGTATGTTTTTTTATTTCCTGTTTTTGTGCTTTTTTTTAGGTGCAGCGACCGTGCTAATTTTTTTAAAACGCTTTTTTTCTCTATTTTTATCTTGAGCTATGAGGCGCCGTTCGGAAAAAAATAATTTAGGTTTTTTACGTGTGTTTTCGGCTAATCTAAGCTACATTTTATCCAATACATTGTATAGGAAATTTCCTATATGTACAAATCGGTGGTTTAAAACAGCCGAAAACACTGACGCAAAATATATAGGAAATTTCCTATACATCACATAAGACAAATCATTGCTCAAATTCGCCAAAAAATGCAGTGCAAAGCATATAGAAAATTTCCTATATAATATATGTAACACAAATAATTGCTCAAATTAGTCAAAAAACGCAGCGCAAAACATACAGGAAATTTCCTACACTGTATAATACATAAGACAAATTACTGCTCAAATTAGCCAAAAAGCAGCGCAAAGCGCAAAACATATAGGAAATTCCTTGTATAGTATATAAGACAAACTATTGCATAAATTTGTCAAAAAACGCAGCGCAAAACGTATAGGATGCTTTGCGCTGCTTTTTTCGGCAAATTTATGCAATAATTTGTCTTACTGTATATACTATATAGGAAATTTCCTATACATTTTTGTCAGTTTTTTCGGCTATTTTAAGCCACATATTTGTCTCATACATAAATAGGAAATATGCTTATAATGTATTGGACAAAATGTAGCTTAAAGTGGCCGAAAAATCATGTGGAAAAACCTAAATTATTTTTTTCCAACCGGCGACTCATACATTTTTTATGCATTTTGTGTCAGTTTTTTCGGCTATTTTAAGCCACATATTTGTCTTGTAGCCTACATAAGTAGGAAATATCCTATATAATATATTGGACAAAATGTAGCTTAAATTGGCCGAAAAATCGTGCGGAAAAACCTAAATCATTTTTTTCTGAACGACGCTTCATATTGAGCAATGAGCATGTTCAACGTATATCGTTTTGTCGCTGTTTCCTTATTTTCACCTCTGTTGTTTTTTGTATGGATGATGGCGTTATTTTATGTTAAAAATAAAAAATCCTACTACTACTACTAGGCCTACTGACTAATGAGCAAGCGGGCCGCATAACTTTTCAGTCATAGACCTATTATGAAACCTGTTAAAAACAAAAAAAATTGTTCACCAGCAGTAACGAATAACCGAATGTAATACCATAAAAATCCATCTACAATCTTTCGTTTCTTTGCTGAAGACATCGAAATAAACGGCTGATTAAATAATGATTGAAAAGCAGAATAACAAACACCTTAAAAAGCTGAAAAAAATGCACATGTAGTGCTACAAGCTCACCAATTTATTTCTGCAAACTTACATACTCCCTACCAGGGGCGTAGCCAGAGGGGGGCCAATGGACCAATTGCCGCCCCCGAAATATTTTCAGTTAGCACTAGCCTACTTAAGTTATATCATTCGCTCGTCTCGGTGTAGGCAGGCAGGGGCTCACCCAGGGGAGGCATCGTGCCATGGCCCTACGCCCCTACCACCCTTTGACCATAGTATCATCAACAAAATTAAAGCTTTTTGCGTAAAGTGTGGTCTTAATTGTGTCCGACTGACACTTGTCGTTGCTTGTCAATGCTAGCGTATTTATCATCACAGAACAAGCCGGATGAATTAATCAGATAACTAAGATCCAAGTTTCTGTTACATGTTGAAGGTATTTTTGCAATAAATATCGGTATATTTTTAATAAAAAGTGCGAAAAATTACATGTTTTCTTGTTCAAAAACCGCAAATATTTGTCAGCGGCTGGAGGCTTTGCATCCATCCGCCAATAAATTGTAACATAAAAACACTCATTTTAGCACACTTTTTTATCAAAAAAGGACATGCTGTGAGTGCAGTCATTATGGACAATTCAAAATATTTTCGCAGCAGGAGCGTATTCAAGGGGGGGGGGGCATTGTGCCATGCCCCCCCTTTTTGACTCTGTTTTTTTAGTAAAAAAGAACAAAATTAATGGTGCCAAGTGACTGAAATACGCCAGACTCTTTTGATGGTTTCCGTAGATTATGGCCAGGGACGGGGTTTAGAAAGAGGGTATGCATCAATCAATCAATCAATTTTCTGGACCCGCTTATCCTTGGGGGGTCGCGGGGGCAGCAGCTCAAATTGGAGCCTCCACGCATCTCGATCCTCTGCAACAAAGGATAGATGCTCTGCTGGGATGCCAAGGCGAGACCAACTAAGATCTTCCACGTAATCTCGCCATCGAGTTCTGGGACGGCCTCTAGGCCTTCGACCAATCGGTGTTGAACAGAGCAGTTTTTTGGCTGTTCTTTCCTGGGACATTTGTGTCACATGTCCATACCAACGCAGTTGCGATCTTTCTAGTCGGAGAAGCAGCGCTTCGGTGTTTAGAGATTCACGAATATCTGCACTTTTAACCTTGTCCAACAAGGTCAAACCGCTAATTCTTCGCAAGAATCCCATTTCGGCTGCTTGAACTCGAGACCTCACTTTCTCATTCATGATCCAACACTCATGGCCATAAGTCAGAATAGGAAGATAGACCGATCTGAAAATGGATAGCTTTGCCTTGGTGCAAAGCTACCGTTTCAGTACCACAGATCGGTGGAGCTGGTGCATTACTGCACTTGCTTTTCCGATGCGGATATCCAATTCGCTATTTTGTCTGCCATCACTTGTGAATGAGACGCCGAGGTACTTGAATTTCTTTGACTGTTTTAGTGGTACTCCATCAATTTGAAGAAAGCACTGGTTTGGTTGTCTGGACAGACACATGATTTCTGTTTTTGTTGAACTGATTTTCATTCCGGCTATAGAGCATGCATCCGAAAACCTGTCAAGAGCTTGCTCGAGACCATTTTGGGTAGAGTCGAGTAGCACAAGATTATCTGCAAATAACAGACGTTGTACAGTGCATTCACCGATCTTTACTCCGCCACAAGACTCACTTTTCTTAACTATTCTATCCATATAAATAAGGAACATAATAAGTGAAAGAGAGCAGCCATGCCGTAGTCCCACACTTACTCTGAAAGGTTTCGTCGTTGCACTGTTAACACGAACACAGACCTCGGAATGCATGTACAGCGACTTAATGGCATTTAGTAACTGGCCATCAATGCCATACTGCAACAGCACCGCCCAAAGCTTGTCTCTAGAAATGCGATCATATGCTTTTTCAAGATCAACAAAACATGCATTGACCTCTTTTGCATATTCCCACGACTTCTCAAAGATTTGCTGCAAGGCAAAGATCTGATCCATTGTGCTTCGGCCAGGACGAAAGCCACACTGAGCATCCGTTAGTTTAGGCTCGACTATTTTACGGCATTTCTTTTCAAGGCATTTGGCATAGACCTTACCCGGGACACTGATGAGAGATATGCCCCTATAATTGGTGCATTTTCTCTTGTCTCCTTTCTTGCGGATAGGTATTATCACACTAGTTTGCCATTGCTTTGGTGCTTGCCCAGTACTACATGCCACCTTACAGACACGAGTCAGCCAACGAACACCATATATGTTCATTGCTTTTAACATTTCAGGTCTGATATCATCCTCACCAGGTGCTTTTCCAGTTTTCAATGATTTGATTACTGCATTCACATCTTCTTCGGTTATCCGAATATCTTCCCCAACCTGTTCCTCGTGAATTTGTATCGGTGTAGCATCAACCGGGTTTAAAAGATCACGTAAGTAGTCTCTCCACCGATTCAAAATAGCATCTTGATCTTTCAGAGTCACACCATTTGAATCTTCGTTAAAGAGAGCGGCTCGAGATCTTTTCCCACGCAAACGGCGAATGGTCTGCCCAAACACTTTGTTTGCCGTTTTGAAATCATCGTCTAACCTTTCTCCAAATTCCTTCCAGGCCCTTTCCTTAGACAGTTTAACTTTTGTGGCTGCCGCCTTACGTGCTTCAGAGTACTGCGAACGAAGTTCAAGTGATGACTTATTTGCAAGCCAGGCCTTATAGGCCACTTTGCACGAATAGCTTCTTTAACTTCTTGGTTCCACCAAGGAGTTCTTTTCTCGCTACTCTTCGTCCCTCCAACACGCTTACGTCCACAACAGTTAGTAGCGGACGTAATGACTGCTGTTCGAAACAAACACCACTCAGTTTCAATGTCTTCAGTAGAGGTCGGAAGTTCTTTGAACTTAGATGCAATGTTGTCTGCAAATGCAGTTCGTACCTCTTTGTCAGCCAATGATTCCCATTTGATTCGATAAGTTTCTCGTGGTCGAAAAGTCTTCCGTTTTTTCAAGGATTTCAAAGCTTTCAAAGTGCAGACAACTAGGTGGTGATCAGTTGACAACTCAGCCCCTCTTTTAACACGAACATCAGACACGGTAGAAAACAAGTCCGCCGAAACGATACAAAAATCAATCAGGGAACGTTGTCCCAGAGAGTCTCTGTACCAGGTTCTTATGAATTCTTTTGTGCTGAAAAAATGTGTTCATTATGCACAGCCCATTGGTGGCACAGAACTGCAATAAACACCTTCCGTTCTTGTGTCAGGGTCACCATGTTGCCCAATAACACCTTTCCAGGTTGCATTGCCGATGCCCACATGTGCATTGAAATCGCCCAAAAGGACAAGGGATTTTGATGAAGTTGCTTTTCCCAATGCATCCTCAACTTCCTTCAGAAAGGCTTCGAACTGTGATTCTATGTTAGGTGCGTACACCTGCAAGATACAGAGATCACTCCTGCAGCCTTAGCTTTAGAAGACAAACCCTTCCTCCCAGTGGTACCAGTCAACGACACATTCAGCTATGTTGGGGCTCAAGTAAGCCAACACCAGCTTGAGCAGACATTGCTGCATCAACACCTGAGTAGAAAATTTTCCACCCATCGTTCAACTCGACAGTTCCAGAACCCCGGCGCTTTGTTGATGAAATTCCCACAACATCAAGGCGATACTGTTGGGCTTCGCAAACAAGCCCCTGCTCTTTTCCTGTCAGTGACGAAACGTTCCAGTTCCCGATAGCTAGATTCCGGCAGTTTGGTCCAACTCGAGTACGTTTTCTGTGCGTTGCCCCCATTTGCCTCCCCAAACGCTTAGCGACTGCGTTGGTGGGTTTACGGTGACGGTCAGCTTGTGGGGGAGACTGTAGCTTATTTTTCGAACGAGTCTCTCTGCCTAAAACTCGAACGCGGACCTTTTTAACCTGCGCGCCGTCCGATGCGGCATGAATATTGTTATTACAACTTTCCATTTAGCTACAGCATTGGATTGCTACTTGGTTTGTTTCTCTCCTTCGACCTTACCGCCATGGGTGACCCTGATGGAAGTGATTAAACACTACCGACGGCATTGCTCTAAGGATCATTGAAAACTCAAACCTCCCCACCACGTTAAGGTGGCAATCCATAGGAGAGGAGGGGTAGGCATCCTCCCACTAAACATTTTCAAAAATCTTTTTGATATGTATAATTTTTTCCATAATTTTGAATCTCTTCAATAGCGGAAAGCCTTACGCCTTAAGCACGATTAATCGAAAATGTGCGAACAAAATGCATCATATTTGGCGAAGCACTCAGAATTAGGGTCAAAAAATTTTAACAAAATTTGCGTGAAAATTATACAAAAAGCACTAAAATAACCATCGCAGCATGTGATTTTTCAAAAATTTCCGGGGGAGCATGCCCACGGACCCCCCTAGAGCCTTTCTTATTTCTCAATCAACTTCAAGTTAGTTACGCCGAAAAAAATACGCTTGAAAAAATGCGGAAATTATGGGGCCTCTCATTCAAAATTTCTCGCTACGCCACAGCTTCGCAGCTTATGTGTAAAAGCAGAAGCTCAGCGTACGCCTATATCTCGAGACCTCCACTACTGGGACAAGCCCATGAAGTCTTGCCCCCCTTCCCCGAAATTTTTGGATGGCTACGCCACTGCTCCCTGCTACTGTAAGGCAAGCTAAGCTCTCACTCAAATACTTATATGCTGCACTATACTGAGGCTGCAACGGACCACAAGTAACTGTTATTATTACATAACAATGGATGAACTGCTGAATCCTGAAACAGATAAAAAGCTTGTACCGCTTGTACTGTACGTTTTATAATTCCTGTGTGAATACGCGCGTGGTTCAATTGGGGGCTCAGCTTTTGAAATCGCGTCGCAAAGATTAGACGGGGAAAACAGTTTAAGAGTACTGGTCTCGCCAAAATGTTCGCGGGCCGCAGGAAATTGTTTCGTGCGCCAAATGTTCGTCACCTCTGGTCTAGAGCACCGGCCCGGTTTCCATAATCAAAACGCTGCTGCACTGGCTGCTTTGTTTGTTTCTATATATGACGTCGCTGTCACGTGGGACCAGTTTCCATTATCGGAACGCTGCTGCACCGGCTGCTTATTTGTTTCTGTATAAGGTTTTCCGGCGGTCTAGGCGCTTCGTAAAAAATTACCGCTCATCCACTATCCAAACTGAATTAATCAACTGATTGTACATTGAAATTTTACGGGAAATCCTTTCTTGAGGTCATCAATATTACTTGCAGAGCTAACAGCTTTGCGTTAAAGTATTGCGAATCCTTTGTGAACGTAGCATGGATCCTCTTTCGATTTGAAAAGATTTATTTGTTTTTACTGTACGCATGGCGCATACTTTGTTCTCGTGAACGTCAAGCATCTCTGAATATCAATTGTTTTGGTTTGACATGAGCGTGTGAAGACTGTGGGGAGTCCCGAGACTAAATTTTTTGGGGAGCACGCTTTTTTACAGATTTAATTTCGGTCTTAGCTCTTAGCAGCATACCGTTCCTTTAGAGGACGAGATTTTATCACTTTTTTAGTGCAGCACGTCCATCACGAACGAGGGAGTCCTATCACGGGGGAACCCGGGGTTATAGCCCCTCTCTTTATCCAGCCCTGGGTTGACCCAACTTGAAATCGATCAAAGAGTCTGCTACTACTCCGTAAGGTTTTTTAAAAGTGGTTCATATGTTTTTTTTTATTTGCGTTTAGCGAGCAAGCAACTGGTAGTAACAAGTTAACAACATCGCCGTAGGTGTGGAAGGTTTGGGCAGAGGCTTCGAAAGCCAATAGTGGGCCTAGGGCAGCTGTAACCAGGGTTGGGAATCGATACCCAAAAAAGTAAAGAAATAATCGATATTCGATACTTCACCAAAAAGTAAAGAAATAATCGATTTCGATGGTAATTTAAAAAAGTAAAGAATAAGGAATATTGTGATCGATATTCGATATTACTCTGAGCATTTAGCGGTGTCCTGTACGCCTAGCATTTTTTGTGATGTCCTCACATTCAACGAATAACTTCAGATACACGGCGGACGTATACGCGAAACAACTTTGCTATTAAAAATCTTTTTTTTGTTTTTTTTTGGCACAAAAAAAAATTTATCGGCAAAAACAAGGTAATGATTTCGAATTTACTAAAGTAAGTCAAAGTAACCTGGACAAAAAAAATTGAATACGGAATATCGAATTGCGCCGAAAACAAAGTAAAGGCAAGGCCATATTCGATACTCATTCAAAAAAGTAAAGGCTCCAGTGCATTCGATGAACAAAAAGTAAAGAATATCGCAATCGAATAACGATTACAATCGATTTTTCCCAATCCTGGCTGTAACGATGGGTCTCTCCACAAAATTTTTTGCAAAACATGTATCAAAAAAAATTTGCTAAAAGAACAAAGCAAAGAAAAACAAGCCATGGAAGCATGATCCCGCCACTCGTTACACACGTTGCGTAGGCTAATACCGCGAGTATAATGAAGCTTGTATTTTTTAATTACCGTAAGCGCTCCTTAGCTTGCACTAGGAAAGGTTTTTAAAATCTCTTCTTCAAACTGTTATAGCTGAACAGGAAACCACCTTTGCTCTGTAAGTTCATGTATTTATTTCGTCGCATTTTATCCTTTTTTCGCGAGAAAGCTATCAAAGCGCTACAACGAGCTCACTAAGAAGTTGCGGCCATCTGTACATTAGTTTGACCTGACTCGGAATCAAACCCGAGTTTAGAGCTAAGGACTCGGCTATCTGAGCTGTTGTTTTTTTCACCGATTACTTATTCTTTCTAACTCAGAGGGTAACTCGAGATTAGTTCTCGACTGGTAAGTCACGTGAATGGTTTCCTATTTTTTTATTCTCGTACTTCCTGTTGGTTTCGTATTCCACGAAGGCGTTCGCATATAGCGATTTCCGTTTTCTATTATTCTAAGCGTTATTACAGCGGCAAATTTGAATTTTCATCTCCGCTTTATTCAACCTTGTGAAATTATTTCAACCACTATCGACTGGAGAATGTTTAAAGACATCGCTGTGGGATCTTGGTTCAATTCCGGGGTCAGTCAAATCGGACACAGTGTCGCCAACGACTTGCCGCTGGTGCACCGTTTTTTTGGAGCTGCGTCGCCCTGACGCTAAGCCACTGAGATAGGCTCTGCCTCTCGTTGCACGCTTTT
Organism: Trididemnum miniatum; assembly: GCA_964006365.1. Classification (NCBI taxonomy): domain Eukaryota; kingdom Metazoa; phylum Chordata; class Ascidiacea; order Aplousobranchia; family Didemnidae; genus Trididemnum; species Trididemnum miniatum. The sequence continues at coordinate 2,442,073 of OZ023239.1, read as the reverse complement.
TTCAGTTAATTTGTGATACTATGTAGGTAAGTACGCTCTCAAGTGTAATCAGTTCCAGGGGGTGCTATGGGTGTCCTGTGTCCTTCTCAACCTCCAATTCATTTCGAACCGCGTCAAAAACTCATTACCGCTCACATTATTGAACAAGACGTGTGCCTTATTTCTTTGGGTCTCCCTTACAAAGTTATTTATCTCAAAATCAATGAGGTAACAAGGAGAGGGGATGCTAGAACTCCCCCCCCCCCCTTATTTCACGTAGGAACACCTTTTTGTTTCAGAGGTCGATGATTAAGGGCGAATGAAAGCAGGGCTTTTCATTGCTTAATCCAGCCCTGCCCCTCCTCCATAAATTTTTCACTGATTAGTCTTGTGCTAAATATGACCAACAAATTTTTCCTCTGAATGACGTAAACGATTTTGATGGGCTACAGATCTTCCTTATCTCACCACTGTTTGCATTGGATTGGTTTCCACCTCATCTAGTCTTGCGTGCATAATTAACTTAAAACAATGCCAAACTTATTAAGCCAACTCTCGCGTAGCCTTCTGTGACGCATCCTTCCGGGTTATATAGATTCTTTTGTTGTGTTATTGCCTTGCAATTCACGTTATTAATATTCTGTTTTAATCATATTTTTTGCTGTCTACGTAAAAGCAATAGCAGCGTTCAATACGGCGCCGTTTGTATAAAAATTACTTGCGGTCATTTTTGTGATCCATGATGTTTTTTAACATACTTGGATCATTTTTTCCAGTTCATACAAAGCTGGCCGGATGCATATTTCGGAATGGTTCTACAGAAAAAGATAGGGCTCAATCGAAATGACTATAAGCATGGCCGAGTGGTAAGAGCATCCGCCTCGGGAGCTGTAGACTTGGGTTTGATTCTTAGTCGGGTCAAACCAATGACTTTAAAATTGGTATTCACAGCTTACCTGCTTGACGCTCAGCATTAAAGGGACAGTGCGGAGAACAAGCCGGCAAGTTTACTTGATGTGCCAATGGGGAAAGGCAGTTAGCGAGATTCCTCATCTTGGTATGGCAGACAGGTGGCCGGCAACTCCTAAGCGAGCTCGTATAGCGCATTGATTGCTTTCTCGTGATAGGAGGATAAATTTGCAACTAAATAACTAAACGTAGATAAATTATACACATTTTGGCTACAGCGACATGGTGTGGCGGCCATTCTCCTGGACTGCTGTTCATAGGGTGTGGGTTCGATGACGCTCTGAGTTTTGATTTTATTCTCAATTTGCTTTGCTTCTTATATGTAATTCGGGATGGGCAAAAATGTTTTCGTAGAACCACTCCGAAATATGCTGGCCGGATAACGTATACTGGGTAAAAACGCCGCCACCGGTGCGAAAGGTCTAAGGTTCGGTTTCCGCGCCAACACAGTGTCGCCCGCGGCTCGTCACCGCTGCGGCGTTTATTTGGAGTTGTTTTGCCCCGGCGAAATACCGCAGAGATGACCCCGCTACTCAGGGACGGCGCCAGCCCGGAATAAAGGGGAGGAACAAACCAAGCGACGAAAACTTGTAAAAATTTAGACTCTTTCGTGAGGTCTGGGGGTCTCCCCCAAAAAATTTCGCAATTTTAGAATTAATTTAGTATATTCTGGCGTATATCCAGGAGGATTTTCGTCGAAATGGGGACTTAATTATAGAGTAAAAATATGATACTAGTGAGCATAATTGTTCAGAAATTGACATTGACTTTTGGTTATCGTGTCTATAGCAGCCCAGTTGTGTAGTAGGCAGTGCGCTACTTCAAAGTACTGTAGGCCATAAAAAAAACAGTCTACCCTGCAAAATGCAAATAGACCAGATTTAGTGAAACATATGGTGTATTATTACAGTAAATTTATCACGGCAAAGATTGAAAACGAAAATTGAAAAATCCTGAAAATATTAAAAAACAATGGCACTGGCAGAATATGAAAATGAAAACGAAAATGTATAAAGCAATGGCAGTATATGACTTACAGCTTGATTCTTCTTCGGCTCTTCAATTTAAAAACATCAACCAATGTTTTGAGCTTTATAGTGTCGGCTATGTCACGTTCACTACTAGTTTGAACAAGATCTTCCAGTCGGTCTGATGAAATGGAAGATCGCAGATAATAATTATTTAGGATTTTCACTTTGCTGTGTGTACGTTCACATGATACCACACTTACTCGTGTTTTAAAGACAGGAAAAAAAAAGAATCGAAGAGGGGTCCACCTTTGATTCCTCCCTTACCCCAGAAAAAAAATTAACGAATTTGCCCGATTTATAAAAATGGGCCTGAACAGAAGTGAAGGGGACTAGTCCCCCCCATTCTCCTCTAGGCGCCGCCACAGCCACCAATGGTTACACGCTTCGTCGTATTGGCTTTCCGCGAGTAAGTACAATGAAGGATCAATTAATTTGATCGACATGCGTGGGTGCAAAGCGAATACTGTAAACCATCGAAGCTATCCGCGTCTATGTTAATTTATGAAAACACGCCAGGCTTTGAGGTGCTTTTGTAGGTTCGCAAGTGCCAACACGGGGCAGGCGGCAACGCGACCCGATTAAATTGTAATAATTATGTAAAATGTTGTGTTACAGCAAGTTATTCATTTGTTGACGTTTTTCTGTGCTGGGTCGCGAACCCAAGTCTTTCTCTCATGTTAATTTACGCACGCGATTGAATCAACTGGTGAGCCCTGAAACCATCTGTAAATTATGTTTTTTGATTTTGAATTAACTGTAGATTTACACGCGTATAGTTACTGTGAAGACTGTGTTGAGTGCACGAGTATCTATAGCAAACTGTTAGAAACATTTGGAAGTTTGAAATGCTAGAATGTCAGGCTCATGGTGTACTTTAGCTTAAAATGATGACTGGTATTACGTTATGTCGGCAGATGTTATCATGTACTGTTAGAGAAAATACTGTGGTTATACTGTTTGAACTGTCCGAGATTATTGTGAAAGTTGCTGCCTTGTCAAACAGTTGGTAAGTTGCCTTAATGTACTTTGTGATTCTATAATTACTTTTCTTAATGATTGTCTGTAATTTTGAGTTTTGCAATTAACTATAATTTCTACACCATATTTTGACGCGATTAGTTAGTTAATATTTTTGACGCTATGCACGTTACGGTTTTTCGTTGCATTTTATTTATGTTTCGTAGTCGTATATTTCTTTGATATTGCGTTAATCGTTTATATAATATTTTGTTTATTTATTTTGTTAACGTTCTGTAACTTATTTAATAGAAAACCACACCACACCAGAAATTTGGAGTGCTGTTTTCAAGTGGCAGTGACGGCAACAACATGTTGGCTGGTAGTAGATCGGGCCGTATCCATCCCTTAGATCTGGAAGCGCCCAAAATATGTTTTGGGGTGATGAAAAATTAGGCAAAATTTATTCTTATTTTTTTGCTTACCAAACCTGAACAGAACAGCAATTTCTGGCAATGTCTTTCGATTTTGGTGTCTCAAAAATTTTCTCATATTTTTTAAGATAGGCTACAAGTTTGATAAAAATTGATCTTTTACAAATTCTTTTTTGTATTTTGGCTGAGATTATTTTCAAATTATATCGAACTGAAAATTCAAAAGTAGTTGAGGGAGACCGGGAAGTGAGCTTGCGCTCTTCGAGTCAGCAGCCACCCGGTAATGTCGCGATATGTCAAATGCGATCGAGCCGTGAATCGAACCCGTCTCGTAGGGTCTGTCACCTGCCCGCGATACCGCTAGGTCATGTCGCTGGCGGCCAGGTTGTCGATCAGGAACGTATTTATAACTATTTTAAAGAAAAAATGCCACATAAGTACCAAATTACATTTAACTTTCCGAGTGCTGGAGGCACAATTATTCTGAGGGGGGGGAGCGGAAAAATTTTCGCGAAGTTACATACTCAGCCCCTCTACCCATTCGTATGCCCACTATCTGCTGTAAACTTGAATAGTGCTTGCAAACTGCTGCACCCTGGTTTTTGTCAGTAGCATAGCTGGAGGGGGTCTAAATTCTCCCCACCCATTATATTGGTATGCCAAACTATCTGCTGTAAACTTGGATGGTGCTTACAAACTGCTGCACCATCGTTATGGTCAGTAGCGTAGCTAGCGGAGGGTGTTAAAAACTGAACTTTCAAAAGCTGAGGGTAATTCACTTTTCAGACTTCTTGCCAAAGATCTTAAGTTCTGCTTTAACTGTTTAGGAGGAATGCCTAAAACTTCACTTTGCTGGTACAAGACGAGATAAAAAGTAAAGCTTTCATCTGTAATAACCAACAAAAATAATACCAGCAAGAGCAAAAATTAATCGAAGATTAAACCGATGTAATTTCTACTCAAACGACTTGCTTGAACAAAAAAATATAACTTGAAAAATAAAACGTCTTAATCGCTCAACTGCACGAGAACAACTGACCGAAAGAAAAAGAACGGTGAACAAATTATTTTATTCATTAGGGAGTTTTATGGCATTTTGAAACTAAGGGTGTTTTTTAGCGCCAGGACTAATGTTAGAGAAAAAGAAACACATGATGTAAAAATAACAAACAAATATAGGCCTACCTCCCCCCAAAAAAAAATTACATATCACAAATTTGAAAACCAAATTTTGATAACATTTAGGTGAAGGCCTGCACCAAAAAAAAACAAAAAAACTCAACTTGATATCCCCAAAGACACAAACATTTTAGGCACATCGTAATCTAAACATCAAAACAAGGCGCTAGATCCTACACCAGAAACACAACAAAACAGTGCACGCCCTCATTTACATAATAGCAGAAGACACAAGATTTAAGCATAGGTAGGAAAAAAGATTGGAGAATCGTCATTCCCCATCAACTAATAGTATGTATTGGAATTTTGCCAACGGAGAAAAAATAGAGAAAAACAAATATATTTACCTCATTAAATTACTGCACCAGATAAACGTGCAGTGTGCAACACTACAAAATTAAATTGATTACGCGCAGAAAACACGCATTATACAGTTTGAAATAGATAAGAGTGTATGAGGTCTAAAGCTCCTCGCACAATGACTACAACATACTTGACTACATTCAAAGTCACTTTTGGAGACGGAGTTTGAGACTGGGGCGAGGCAAGTAAATAAAAAGATCGGGCGTTAACATAAGCGGCCCCTGTGAAAGTCATTCAGGGGTACGCTAAATTTCACACGAATAATAATAGTGAGAGCACGTATCTAAATGCATGAGATAAAGTAAACAAAATGCAGTCAGCAAGTGAAATATGAAGGCACAAAGGATCCATAAGAGCACAACGACCGCTAGGGACGCTAGTGAGTTATTGCTAAGGGCCTAACCCTAGTAACCGAATCCTAATCAGTGGCGTGCCCTGGAATTTGAAAGGGGGGGGGGGATTTCCGCCCAGTCAAGTGAAGAGCAAAAAAGAGGTCAACACGTCCAATTTTCCGCCCAAAGTCAAGTGAAGAACAAAAGAAAAAAAGGTCACCACGCCCTCAGCTTGCCCTTTATACGTATATCACCTTTACAGCACGAAAGTTTTGTGCATTTTTTGGCGGGGAGGGGGCAGCGGGTCCCCCTTGTATCTGGATGCGCCCCCGCTAATCCTCAGTATTACTAAAACCTGCAGAGGCACAAAGATTACAATGACCGCTAGTGGCGCGATTGAGCTATTACTAAAAGCTGCGGGAGCACAACAGAGGTGTACAACGGAGCCGGATCCGAATTTTAAAAACCGGATAATCCGGCTGTTGCTTCGGATCGGGATTGTGATTTTTTGCTTTTTCCGGATCCGGATTTAAATTTGGATGATGATCAATGATTTTAAAGCTGCTACTTGCTTAGGCTTACCATACGTACCAGTTTAGCCAGGACAGTCCCGGTTTTAATGCCATGTCCTGGCCTCCCGACCGGTCGGTCAACATTTCCCGGTTAAGTTCTTCAACTTGTTAACATAGCCCCGATTTATTAATCAAAGCAAAGTGATGAGTTGCTGCAATTTGTTGCATTTTGTTGGGTGTAGTGCAACTGTTATGTCATTAATGTTTCATAAATTAACATCTCAGATGGCCGAGTAGTAAGAGCGTCCGCCTTGGCAGCTGTAGACTTGGGTTTGATTCTGAGTCGGGTCAAACCAATGTAGAGCAGGCACCAGAACAGTCGACTTAGGGGGGCCAAAGTTTGAAATTAAGCACAAAAGCCGCTGTCTTCAAAAAAGTAAGCTTGTTAATTTGGAGGCCAAGCATGTCGATTGGGGGAACCAAGCCTCCCCTAGCCCCCTCTTGGCGCTGGCCATGAACCAATCACTTTAAAATTGGTATTCACAGCTTCCCTCTTCACGCTCAGTATTAAAGGGACAGTGCGGAGAACGAGCCGGCAAGCTCACTTGTTGGCGCCGTTGGGAAAGGCACTTAGCGGGATTCCCCCATCTTAGTGTGGCAGACAGAATGGCTGGGAACTCCTAAGCGAGCTCGTATAGCGCTATGATCGCTTTCTCGTGATAGGAGGATAAATATGCAACTATAACTAAAAAATGAAATAAATGTTATTGCAGCGGGTAGGCTTCTACGTTGCTACAATGGCGTTGTTAAAAGTGGAAGCATATTGTTGCTTCATTGTTACATTTTCCTTCAATGTATCGCTTCATAATGCAGTCATTTTCAGACTAGAGGTACAGCAAGAAAAAGCAGCACTAAATTGATTCGCTCGAGAAATTACCTAATTAGGAAAAAAAGTTTTGGGGTGAACAGGCCGAATAAAGCAAGAAGCATTTAAGTAATTTTGAGGAGATATAGGACGGAACGCCTATCGCACAGGACACACTTAAGTTGTAGTCAGCCTAATTTCGAACATTTCGAACGTGGCTTGTTGGGTCTAGCGCAGTGGCTCTCAAACTGGGGATCACGGTCCCCTTTGGGTCCGCGAAGCAGTTTCAGAGGGACAGCAAAGAGGTGGCGGATTTCTGATTAGTCATCCAGTAGAATTGTGCTTGTTTGGACATTTGCAGATGTAATGACCTTTTTTTGCACTTCACTTGATTTTGCGTGGAAAATTTGGACGATGGATATCTGCGGACGTGATGACTTTTTAAAAATTTTTTTGCTCTTCACTTGATTTTGAATGGAAAATTGGACATCTTCGGACGTGATGACCTTTTTTCGCTCTTCACTTCATTTTGCGTCGAAGTTTATGCTTAAAAATTAAGAATCGTGAGTGATAGAAAATTAATCTTTGGGGACCGCTAAGTCGAAATATTAAAAAAAGTTTGAAAACCACTGGTCTAGCGAGACAATCAGATTTAGCGCTTGCTACGAAGTTTTTAGACACACCTGCTACCAGGCAAAAATGCTGCAGCAGTGAAAGAAAGCTGGGGTTAATGTTGAAGTCAAATCCAAACAGTTTCATCTAGGCTTATAACCAACAGATCCTGTCTCAGTGTATGAGTACGTAGCCTAACTGCGCTTCTTAGGTACCGGACTTTCACTCATCACTGCTTTGGGGTAGGGACCGTAGACCACGCGGCAAAGTGTAGTTTTCTGGATCGCTTTCGTGGATTTCAGTTTATTTGTAAGCTTGTTCCGCACCGACTACAATTGTTGACTTAACTCAAGTCTAAGCAAGACCTCATAAAGTTTCGAACCATAGTCCACTTTTTATAATTTGCTTTTGTTAACCTGTTGATCACGCCATCGCGCCACACGTTTGTTTTTTGTAATTACGTAATCGTGCTGCACTCATGTCAGCTGACAGTTGCTTGTTTATTTTTTGAATTATTACTGCTTTGCGTCCTCGGCTGCTTGCAAGCCAATCACCTGTCATCTCACACAACGGTCTTCTGTGTGTATCGCTTTTGGTCAGAAAATTTTGGAACCATCGATGGAAGGACGTTCTTTTTACACAAGATTTCAGTTCGATATTTTTATTTCAAGCTTTTAGTTATCTTTTTTGTCGGGTAAAGTTTCAGTTATTTTTTGCTTCCCTGATACCACACTACTACAGTACGTGCTGCTCAGATTGTTACTTTCTACGTCAAAACTTGAAGTCAATATTACTATTGTTTGGAAAGTCTGATTGGCTCTTGCAGACAGTCAGGGGAGTGAAGGTTCACTAGTTCCTAGTGGACGAGTCTAAAGAATTTGGCCGCGGGTTATAACAAAGCTTTTCTGATTGTTATAACTTTGGTAGAAAGATGTTTAATATCCGTATGGTAGCAACAGCTAATAATCGCAGAACATTTAACCCTGTTTATTTACATTATTTTACAAAAAAGCTTACGAAAAACAAAATAAGCTGAATGTTTTCGGAAAAAGCGACTGCCCTTCATCAAAGCGTGATCAGAAATGAGAAGTCAGCGCAGGGCAAACGAATATGAGCAAAAAAAAGGAAACAGAAGGGGTTGTGATTTATGACCTATTGTAACGCTTCACATACATGATGAAGTATGAACGATTAAAAGTGCAAGAGCGGACTAAGTTTTAACATATGTTTTACATCAGGGCAGTTACTATTTTTTGAAACAACGACAATTCAGAAACGCATTTTTATTGTAAAAAAATGAAAATAAAATGAAACGAAATTGTTGAACTAGTTGACGTATTAACTGTAAATGAACCCTGTAACATAAACTGAGTTGTAAGTAACGTAAACGCAAAGGCAATTCGTTGCATGCATGTTGTAACCAGGGCATGCTATGGAAAGGAATGGAAGACGATTTTTCCATATTCCATACTGCAGAATTTCTTCCATTCCATACAAAAAAATTTTCATTTCATATTCCATTTCATACTGATTTTTTTTTCCATATTCCATTCCATTCTTCCATACTAACGTATTTTAACATAATGGTACAAGGTATTTTAACGTAATACTACACTATCATTAAATTACGCAGCTCGCGCGTTAACTGCAGGATGATTCCTATTTGAAACTAGTCATGCTCATTCGTTGAACAATCCTATACTGCAAAAAAACATAATAAATGAACACACACATGTAAAAATAGACGTAAACTATGTTTTGATGCTTAACGAAGAACAATACAGTCACAACACGCTAAATTAGGCTACACTGCAGAACCGAAAAGTGACAAATTATCTCCATTCTAGTTCAATTCAGTTCAACTTTCCAATTGGTAGTTTATGGAAAACGAAACATCCGTTTTCCAATAATTACTAATTTATACTTTTTGTTCGTGTGAATTTCTCAGCGTGCGGGAATAAAAGTTGAATACCGCTTTAAACTAGAATGACAATGCCAACAAACTCTAGCAAACATGTGAACAAGGTGAATACATATACGCACCTTGAAAGCAAATGACGACAAACAGCAGAGGGCTTACTCTAATTTTCGGCCTGAGGGTTAAAATCAGAAGTCTTAAGTATTGCATAATAAAACTAACAGTGTCAGTCACAGTAGGCATACTACAAACGAACCAAAACAAATTGTAAAACAGTGTCGTGCAGGTATGGAATCGCAATATTGCATGGCACTAGTACAGGTACAATAATAACAAAACACTGCAAAAAACCCAGCATGAAAATAATGAACCGAATACAGCAAATAAAACTAGGCTTAATTAAAAAATCGACCACAAAAAACTAGCTTCAACCGTAAATGCACGCGCCAAAAACTACTCTACAATTTATGGACATATCTAAGATACCTAGCATGTAACAAATCTTAGCCATCAAACATTTAAGCGCTGAAGTAAAATCGCTTGTAAGCTATTTTCCGCTAGTCCATTTCTGAGGTCACTCAAAATATAACGTACACCACTAAACAATCTTTCCACCGAAACCTGAGTGGTGGGGACGGAAAGAACCACTTTTGCTAGTTCAGACAGCGCTTTGCTGTCATGGGTTTCCCAAAATTTAAAAATATCGTCAACTTTTGTGTATTGATAGTGATGAAATGAATTAAGGCCCGGATGGCAGATGCTTCCTTGTAGCCCGGGCTGTGATTAAGTCTGTACAAAGCTTTTTACTTGCACAGTTACAATGACAGACCGAAACCAAATCTGCCGACCCGGAAGGGTATCCACTCTTCCCGATGCTCAGCCAAGGCCTACTAACCGGCAAACGTCCTTCTCAGGACGGGGCGATGTTTGCCCTGCTTCAGGTCACATCGTCAACAAGTTCCGAAGGCCAGCAATCCTGCAGCTGAACATTGAAGGCCTCACTGCAAGCAAGATGAATGTCCTTCACCATCTCGCTGTGCAGTTTGAGGCACTCGTCATCCTACTACAGGAGACCCACTGTGCTTCTACCGACAAGCTTGTGATTCCAGGCTTTGCACTAGCTGGGTCCTGTTTAAACAGGATACACGGCCTTGCTACATTTGTCCATGAGCGACTACAATGGACTCTAGTAGATCAGTTCCCATTTACATCAGAGACTGAGTGGTTATGCGTAGATATTGATGGCTATAAAATTGTCAATGTTTACAAATCTCCACCTACACCATTGCAGACTACCGACCTACCAGTGTTTCCACACCCTGTCCTGTACTCGGGTGATTTCAACTGCCCGCATGTGAATTGGGGCTACAGCAGCAACAGCGCTGATGGAGAGTGCCTTGTTGCTTGGGCAAGCCTTAGTGGTCTTCTCCCTCTCCATGACCCAAAGGACATGGCCACTTTCCACTCAGGCCGCTGGGACACTGGCACCAATCGGGACCTGGCGTTTGTTAGTGTTGGTCCTGATAGTCGCTTACCTGACAGGCGTATTTTAGAGAAGTTTCCTGGGTCACAACATCGACCTTCGCTCATTGTTCCACCAAGGCTCACTCTGTCAGTTCCGAGTATGCCTGTTAAGCGATGGAACTTCCGCAAGGCCAAATGGAGCCATTACAATGCCCTGACCAACCAACTCGCTAAGAGCTTGTTGCCACCTGATACATCTGCTGTGGACAGGGCACACCAGGACTTCTGTAATGCCATCAGCACAGCAGCCAAAAAGTATATCCCACGTGGTCGACGAAACGACCACATTCCTTGTTGGGATGCTGAGTGTGAGAACCTCTATCAGATGTTTCTGCAATCGCCTGAGGGATCTGACTCTAGCAGGGCTGCTTCTGCCCTGCTGTCCAGGCTTGACAGAAAACGCAGGGACCGATGGTCTGAGGCAGTCCAAACCATCGACTTTTCTCACTCCAGTCGTAAAGCATGGAGCATATTAAACAACTTAACTGGTAGATCACGACGCTCCCCTCGGCATAGTGCAGTTTCAGCCAATGCCATCGCATCAGTACTGGTCAATAACAGCAAATACGAGGATATTGATCGCAAGTCATCCCGGCTTGTGTCTCAAGAAGTGTCTGATCTTTGGAGGGCCTCTACAACAAGTGCAGTGAATGTCTGTGGAAGCTTTACTCCCTCAGAATTCGCAGCCGCCCTCAAACATCTGAAACCAGGAAAAGCTCCAGGCCCAGACTCTATCTGCCCTGAGCTTTTGCTCCACGCTGGAGCTGCCCTGAAATCCTGGCTGTGTGGCTTTCTTTCATCCTGTTTGCACCACCTCAAAATTCCAAAAATCTGGAGAAGAGCGTTGGTTGTCGCGATCCCCAAACCAATGAAACTTGTAGAGGACCCCAAGAGCAATCGCCCCATCTCTTTGCTCTGTGTACCCTACAAGATCCTCGAGAGGCTCATTTACACCCGTATCGAGCCCATTGTCGACCCGCTTCTTCCTCGGGAGCAAGCTGAGTTCCGACAGGGGAGGTCCACAGTAGACCAAACTGTTCTACTTACCCAACACATCGAGGACTCATTTGAGACCAAGAAGAAGGCCGGTGCTGTTTTTGTCGATCTGACAGCTGCTTATGACACTGTCTGGCATCGTGGCCTCACCTGTAAGCTGCTGAGAGTCCTTCCTGATAAACACATGGTCCAAATGATTATGGAACTTATCCGGAATAGAAGTTTCACCCTTTCCATCGGTGACAGCAAGCGAAGCAGGTTAAGACGTTTGCGAAATGGTCTCCCACAGGGATCAGTCTTGGATCCCCTCCTTTTTAACATCTACACATACGATCTGCCTTCCACAATTTCCTAGAAGTATGCGTATGCCGACGACCTGGCATTGATGCATACCTCGAAAGACTGGAAGACTTTGTAGGGCACTCTAAGCCAAGACATGACAACACTTTCAGCGTATCTCCAGACTTGGAGGCTGAAGCTCAGCCACACTAAGACGGTGACGTCGGCCTTTCATTTAAACAACCGAGAGGCGAAACGTGAGCTCAAAATCTTCAACAACGGCAAACTATTGCCATACTGTCCAACTCCAACCTACCTTGGTGTAAAGCTGGACAGGTCGCTTACTTTTCGTCATCACCTAGAGGCATTGCGCAAGAAACTTTCCACTCGCGTCACACTGTTGAGGCGACTTGCAGGCTCGGGATGGGGTGCAGGAGCCAAAACATTGCGAACAGCCGCCTTGTCCCTGGTTTACTCCACAGCCGAGTACTGCGCACCTGTTTGGTGTCGTAGTGCTCACACTCGGCTAATCGACAGTGTTTTAAATGACGCCTTGCGCATTGTCACTGGATGTCTGCGACCCACTCCGACGGACTACTTGCCAATCCTCGCAGGCATCCAGCCAGCTGAGCTTCGCCGTCGAGGAGCGACACTCTCCCTGGCTAACCGCGCCACCCTTAACCCTGATCATATTCTACATGAGCAGCTGGTCGGGAAACAAAATGCGCACCAGGGAAAGCTCAAATCAAGACGCCCGTTTGTACCCGCTGCACAGAAACTACTGGATAGTTTGACCGAATCAGACATTCGCGCAGCGCAATGGATGGATTATGTATGGAACATGGAGTACTTGAAAAGTGCATCAAGGCTTCATGCTTTTATTCCCAGGGCCAGTCCTAAGCCTCTTGGAATGGGTTTGCCCAGAACATCTTGAGTAAAACTGAATCGTCTGCCGACTGGCGTAGGGCGATTCCATTCATCCACGTACAATGGGGTGCTGCTCCTTCACCAAATTGTGAGTGTGGTGCCTCTGAGCAAACTGCAGACCACATCGTTTCTACATGCCCCCTACATCGTGCACCAAAAGGAATACAAGGTCTGTTGGTCCAGGATGATGACACCCGACGCTGGCTTAAAATCAACGCCGTCAACATCTAAACCGTCGGAAGAGGATGCCCAACCACACGACGACGACAAATGAATTAATTAGTTTAATTGCTTGACTTGTCCTTAAGGATGTTGACATGCTGTTTCCACTTTTTTCTTTTTGTTTGGACATCAGCATTCTTTGCATAGGTGATAAATTTGTTAAAGAATCACTTTCATTCTCCTCGTTCTCGGCCAAAGCTTCCAGATCAATGATCGACTTTTGCGGATCCAGTAAAACTATTCTTTTGTGAACCGCTTGCAGTTCAATTTTGGCGAAATCACGTTGGGCATCAGTCAGCAACACTTGAAATTCCGGATCAAGAAATATTCCTGCCAAAAGGGGAGGAGATATTAAAGTTTCTTCTCGGGCCTGCATTCGTTTGATCAATTTTTGTGATAGCACAGATCCTAATGACTTCATGGTATGTATCGCAAGATTCCAGTTTCCTAGCATTTGTCCTGGCGTTAGCTGGCTTGATTGCAATTGCGTTGTTAAGAGTTTTACAGGAGCCAAAGTCTTCACCATTTCTTCAATTTTTTCCTATTCGGAAGTAGCAAGCTTTAATTTTTCATTGAGGGTCTCAAACTCTTGGCAAAAAGCGGAAAGCTCAAGCAAGCGTTTCAACATATCGTAGGTTGAACTCCAACGAGTTTTCACGTCAATAATTGCCATTGGCAAAAACTTTTTGCGTAATTCCTTGCGCATGATGGAATTACGCAGAGTGCACACTACATTTCTAGCGTTTGTTAGAAGCTTTTTTGTAGTTTCGTCACTTTTGCGGCCAATACAATCATCCACTGCCAAAGCAAGGGTATGCGCCGAACATCGTACGAGGTGCACACCTTCTAAAGCCGTTTTTAGATCAAACAGACTGGCTTGCAGAAGTTCTTCTGCGGCAATGATATCTTCAATATTGTCCAAATCATCGTTTAAGCTCATCTGGTCCAGTTCAACTCCTACAGCATTGCTAATCAAATTGCTGGTAGCAAGGACATTAGAACCATTGTCCGTTGTAATAGAATATATTTGCGAAAGTTCAATATCAAAATCATTTAAAATATCAAGAATAATCCTCGACAATTCATTTCCGATAGCAACGCTCTTGACTTCCCGTACAGCTAATGTTTTGCAAACCTGTTTTTGATCGTTGCAGTACTGAACATTGAGTGCAATAAAATGCCTCCCCAATCGCGTAGCCAAATCGTATTTTAAGCAAAGCAGTTTTCCGTGAAATTCTGTAATCATTTCTTTTTTCAGTGTGCTAGCGCCTTCCAAAACCATTTGTCGAACTCCTGGTGAATTTAGCGAAAATGGTACCGGTTAATATTCTTCTTCAATTGATCAATGATTGGTTGGATTAATTGCTTCATACCCGTTTTTTCAAAAGTATTAAATGGTAACCCATCAATTGTGCAAATTTGCCTAACTATATCTTTCAGCTGGTTTGGGCTAATTAAAAAAAAAACGGCAGTTTCTTGATTGCCCACATCGTTTTCATTTTCACGTCGTCGCCGCTTTACAAACTTATCCATATCACTACGGGTTTGAGCATCTCTGTGCTTTTCGGAAGCCGTATCATTATCTTTGAAGTGTGTCAGGCGTATGTGCTTTCGCATATTATTCCAATTTGGGTATGCTTTTTTCATACCCGATTGAAGTTTTCGATACTCTGGCTGCGCGGTTAATCTTTTACCTTGAGGGCATAATTTGCAAGATCCCACCTGTGTTGCACCATCAACATCCCAAAATTGCTTAATATCTACCTGCGACTTATATACTCTACTTGAAGCCATCTCTATTCTCTACGCACTTGATTATTAAACCTGTAAAGCATAATACTGCAGTATTAAGGTCTGTTTACACTAAATGCGATTTCAGCCCGATTTGCTGTCGTACGAAGTTTCATCAGATTTTTGACGTAAGCAGTTGACGAAAATATCTTTCACACAATTCAAACCCAAACAGTTTTGCTTCCTAGCGGTTGTTTTGCAAAGCCTCTAACGATTGTATTCTAGAATGCCGCGGATAGTGACGCAGCTTTACGTCATAACCTCTAACAGTTTCGCAGCCTACGTCATTGTACGTACAAAAAATTTCATCGTATTCTGTGTGAACACACCTTTAGGCAGAGCTTGCGGACAAGAAAGACTATGCAGCATGATAGAAATCAAAAACATAGCCGACCGATAAAACTGCCAATTTAATTCCACAAACCATGTTATGTCAACCAGTCGAAATCGAGACGCGGTGCGTAAAATTAAACTTTAGGAAAAGCAACCCAAGTACGTCATACCTAGAAAATAAACTTAAATCAAAACTGCGGCTCAACTGCTAAAGTCAAACCTCTTAAAACCAGACCCAGCTGCAGATCGGTTTCGATATAAGACTAAAAACAATGACCCTGAGCTAATAGTTAAGCTTCTGACTTGATTAACTTTTCTTGTCAAAAACTAATCGTACTGCCGCGCTACCATCTCCAGCTCAGTCCACAGAACTTGCGGCGATGCAAGGGCCTTAGACGAGAAATAATTAACACTACAACAAAAAATAGACAGCTGCAGTTAACACCTCTGAGCGGCTCTAACAATGATAAACATCATCAATTAGCACCGATTAAAATTTTCACAAAACTTTGTTTTCTATGACGTAATTATGATTTTTGTTGTGGATATAGACGCTTCTCACACTAACGCTCAATCAAGCGTAACGAAGTGGTTTTAGCAAAAAGTTGCCATCAAAGCGAGTTCGCGTATGGTAAACCATAGGAAAATCGCTGTTCTGCGTTGTCTTTTTTGTTGAAATGAAAGCTATTTTGTTGTGTAAAACAAAAGATATTCATTTATTAATGTTTTATAAAACAGTTATAGTCAGAATTTTTTTTTAAATTTGCTTTTGACGCCGGTGGTTCTGGTATTTGTAAACTGGCATTACGTTGGGTTGTCTTAACCATAAGGAGCGCGCAACTTCGCTCTTTCAGATTCAGACTTGAAATTTTTCTTGATTTTGCCTTCAAGATTGCTTTCCTGAGAAACCCGTGCAAAACCTTTACTGAGGACAGCGTTATATCACAAGTCGCTTTCACGTTTTGTATGGTTAAATTGTTTACAAATTAATTACATATAGTGACAATGCAGATCGCAGAGTGCTTCATTATTAAGTTTGTGCTTTAATTGTCCTGAACCTAAACGAATCACAAAGCTTAAATAGTGTAATCTGCAAGTACGTTGAAACTCATTTATTATAATTATATGAATGATGTCGCAGTTTTAGAGTTGCAAAATGCCCACGTAGCCGTTACGGTAAACACTAAACTCTACAAAAATATACCTTAAGGTCTGTTTACATTAAATGCGATTTTAGTCCGATTTGTAGTCGTACGAAATTTTATAAGATTTTTGACGTAAGCAGTTGACGAAAATAGTTTCCTCACCATTCGAACCCAAACTATTTTGCTTTCTACCGGTTGTTTTGTAAAGCACCTTACGATTGTATACTAGAATGCCGGGCAAAGTGACGTAGCTTTACGTCATAATCTGTAACTGTTTCGTAGCCTACGTCACTGTACGTACGAAAAATATCATCGCATTCTGTGTAAACACACCTTTACGCAGCTAATACTTTTGATTTAAGATGATACTTATGTTCTATCACACATTTACTAAGCAGCACACTCACTTACGTAAAAAAATTTGCCGTTGTTATACGAAAAAACAAAGCTTTCTTGTTATTTGGCAACTCGCGCAGACATCGCTTTGTCGCGCATGCGCAGTAAGCTACAGTGCAACGGGTCTATTGAGCAATGAGCATAGCGATTAGCGAGTGGTTCTATTGTTAGCAATACATGGATACACTGTGATCATAGGCTGTGATATCACCATAGATACTATATACTCGTACTGGTATCTTATAGAATTACTTTGTAATTTGTTATAAGTTTTAATATATGTAGTTAGTATGGAAGACGATCTTCCATTCCATTTTTCAAATCTTCCATTCCCAGATTCCATTCCATTCTGAGCATCTTCCATATTCCATACCAAAAATCTCCTTCCATTCCATACCATTTTCCATTCCATAGCATGCCCTGCCTACCCCCCAAAAAGCTCCAGATGGGGCCCTTAGTTATCTACCATCACTAAGGAAGTTTCGTGCTTTTTCAACTCGGTTACTATATAACTTTCCTCATTAGCTGCATTATTTCAAGAGATGTATCCAGGAATTTGCTCAGGAGAGGTACCCCAAACCTTTGTATATGCAGTGTCTTTCGGTGTGTGCCAAAATCAAAGCAAATCTGAAGCAGAATGAAAATTAATGATCGACTCTAGGAGGGTCCAGGTTCCTGTTTTTCGGGAAATTTTAAAAAATTTAATTGTAATTTGCATCATGCACTTGCAATGGTAGTGCTTTTGCAACAACTTTTTGACCAAATTTTCTCTCAATTTTTTCCCTCTAATTCTGAGTTTAATACAACAAGATTGTGGGGCCCCTACAAATGCCCCCTTCCTGACTGGGAGGACCAAACTTCGGAGATGCCTTGATACAGCACTGCCCACAATGCTACAAAAACATGCAGAAAATATATCAGTGTATTTGCAATGTCTTAATCGACTTAATGGGATGGATGCATGTGTTTTGGGGAAACAAGCTTGGATGTGTGACAAAAAAAACAATTTGTAAATTTATTACGTTCAATCATTGAGTGATTATGGAATCATTGCTCTGCTCACGCCCCCTTGCAAAGCTTTTACGCCTCCCAGTTTGAAAACCACTGCTTGAAAGTCTAAACGTTCACAAAGACTTAGCTGATTTTAAGAGCCCCCCTGGTCCCCTCCTACAAGCAGTTTATTTAGAACTAGAGGGTTGAGCTCCCCCAGGCCCCCCACCAAAGCAACCCTGTTTATATCATGTGGGAGATCATTTCACAATCCACGCACGCCTTATCCCCACTGTATTCTATTGGTTGTTGAGTTAAACTTTTAGAATAATATAGGTACGGTAGTGATAGGCACTTTTAATTAGCATTGAAATAGAGTTGAACCGGCAGTCCTATTTTTAGGATTTTGCGTATGCAGCCGCAAATTCCTTAGTGTCCTAAGAAAGGGACTACATGGAGGGGTAATCCTATTTTTAAGATTCTGTAAATGGCTTGCTTTTTTGAACATTTTTAAGCATTGTTAGTTCCATTATGATGAGTTACAGCCAATAAACACCAAAAATGATAGATTTGCGAGTAACGTCTAGTATCAGCCCTCAGGTTTGGTTAGGTTTGGTTAAGGATAGGCTCAGTTAGGGTTAAATTTAGTTGGGGTTTAGTCTACCCTACCAGTATTGTAGAGGAAACCTGTTTGTTTGCTTGTAGTCTAGATTAAGACTGTGCTAGTCTAGGTGCAGCTACTTCCAAGATTTAACATGAGTGGCAAAAAGACTGCAAGTGATGCTGGGGGGTTTATGGATTATACTGGTGCTGGTACTACTGGTGAGTTTTATTATAAAGTTACGTAATTTTATTTGGAAAAGCATTGCATGATTTGGTTATCCTGTAATGGTACAAAAAGTTAAAAGCTACACCCAATTTTGGAATACAAGAAATATGAGACAGCAATAGTTTGAAGAAAAGAACAAAATCACAGTAATTCATAAAACTGAACATTTGCGCAACGTAGATTAGCTGTCTTCGTCAGCAATGTGGGCAAGGCAGTATATATATTACCGTATAAAATTATATGTTGTCGAAATGTCCTGTTTTAAGAATTACTATGGATGTATTTTCCTCCTGAAGCTATAAGTAATATTTTTTAAAGGTGATTTGCAGCAATTTAGATAGCAGTAGGTCTAGTTCAATCTTTCTTGTTACAGTTTTTTTGTTTGTTTTAGGGGACATCCTATGTCGCAATTCAATTTTTAATGAGGTGCAGTGCACAATCGGCCATCAGTGTGTAATTGGCAATTTGCAATTTTTCTGCTTTCACGTTCTCCTGGCATCAGGCGCCGCCGAGTGACTAAAGGTTACCGCTACTCCTTAAGCCTAACCTTCAGGAGAAGGTGAAACAAGAAAAATTGCGAACTGTTGATTGTACCCTGATATGCAATTGTTCACTTCACCCTTGTTGATGTTATGTGATCTTTGTTATAATTTTAGTCACTTTTGTAATAATGATGAAGCTGTTGTATGTATCATAATTTCCCATAAAAGCCTTAGGTCTGAGCTGAAGAACGTTGAGATTAAAGGGTCATTTTCTTAGACCAATCACCAAATCAGGATCAAATCTTCATTGTCCTTGCAGTATTATGCTGAAGCATGTAACCAGTGGAGGGGTCTATCTCCATGACTTAGCGCTTGAGCACCACAGAAACGTCACAACAGTGGCGAGTCGTTGGTGACATAGTGTTCAATTTGACCAGCCCAGGAATCAAACCTGAGACCTCCTGCACCAATAGCAATCTCTTTAATTGTTACATGTACTAAACGATATCGCCAACTCTTACTTAAAAACATGTTTAGTGTTTTTAGCAGTTAACATTTTGTGTTCAAGGTGTTGAAATGCTTCCTTCGAACGCAACTCCTGAGCAAATGCAAAAACATTTTGCTAAAATCTTTGGGTCCGGCAATGCTCCATTTTTTTCCACATGTGCAACTGTAACCACTAAAGCTCCTACTGTGGATTGGGATAATTTTTCAAGGAACTTCACTGGACCTGCAATTTATGTTCCGGCAGAAAAAGGTAATTTTGCATCCATAGTTTTATATTTGGTAGTATCTAGAGCAGTGGTTCCCAATCTGTTTATATCGGTGGACCAAAAAATCTTAACAAAGATCTTCGCAAACCGCATAACAAAAAATTGCGATTAGTACATTATGTTGGTAGTTATCATCGCAGTTGTTAACTGCAGCTAAATTGACGGCACAACGTAATTCAATATTTCGGCATTGGTGACGTATTTTAACAGCAACATTACGACAAAGCTTAAATCAGTTCATACAATAATGTCAATTTATGGACATACTGTAGCACAAAATCAACGGTATTGGTAAAGGCGTTGATGTTTTGATGCCAATAATATGAAAGACAAACTTGATACACAATCGATTTTTCGGCTTACTTTTGATTAATGGCCAGGAGTGAAAAAGTTGTCTCGCATGATATGAGGAATAAAGATATTTGCGGACCAGCGGGATATTTACGCGGATCGGCGGTTGGGAACCACTGGTCTAAAGTACCCCTCCGGTTTCCATTATTAAAACGCGGAGCTGCACTTGACTGCTTGTTTGTTTCTTTACATGACGTTGGTGTCTGGTGTGATGTCATCAGCAGTAACTTGAAACGTAAAAATTTCTGGGGATTGTTAGAGTACAGTTAGGGGGGGAGGTGATTGGGGATAGGTTAGAGACCTAAAGCTAAAGCAATTTTGGGCTTGATGTGCACAAAGAGCAAATTCAAATATAAAAGCCTGTCGGAGCTCAAAGAACTTTAATCTATCTTATGATTAATTTACAGGTAGTAATGTTTTAATATGTTAGCTCAGTTTTTAAGGCATTGCTATCGGTACAGGAGGTCTGGGGTTCGAATCCCGGGTTGGTCTAATCGGACACAGGGTCGCCAATGGCTAACCAGCGCTGCGATGTTTGTTTGTAACTGTGTTGCCTAGGCGCTAAGCCACGGAGATGAGCCCCGCATCACGTTACGCACTTCGGCGCAATGCAGCGAATACAATGAAGACGTCAGACGTGACTTTTCTTTTAAAGCTGACAGATTAAATCACAATTTTATGGTGATGTGTTTATGATGATCAGCAGCGCTCTTCTCTCTATGGTTCTGGCAAGAGTGAAATTTTCCAAAAGAAACTTTTAAATGAAAAGCTTGCGAAAAGGTTTAGGGGTTTAATTAAAGTTTGATGCGATTTTTGCCTCAAAGCTGAGTTTCCAGAGTATGAAACTTTTGTTATGCACGAAAATATTGAACACTTTGATTCAAATTGGGCCAAAAATCACCATTCCAGTTGGCAGGCTCAAAGGAAAATCGAAATTTAGTCCAAAATTTCTCATTTTAAAATTTTGCGCCGCTGAGGTAACGATAATCAGCGGTTGCAGGAAAAATTGATGTTAACATACTTTAATGTAATTAATTATGATATTTTTGAATTTAGCTGTTCCAACAAAATACAAAAAAGCTAGCTACAATTTCATCAACTCCAAAGTTGAGAATGCTGCATTGGGGGTTAAAGGAAATGTCGCATTCAATAGAACTCAAGAAAGTGAGAAACTAATTGACTTCAATTAATATTAATATCACGCCGTCCACATGTCCAGTTTCGTTGGCATTGGGCCGGTGGTTCTTGGCACCAGTTTTTGCATCATATTCAATTTTTTGATGTCATAAATAAAAAATGTAATTGTGACGTCAAAAAATTGATTATGATGCAGAAACTAGTGCCAAGAACGCGGGCTTGAAGCCAACAAAGATTAGACATAGGGACTGCGTATACATGTGCTCTTCATGCTGTTCTAACACTGGTTAAAGTTGTCATCTATAAATGGTTATTGTGTTTGGTTTTACCGTCAGGTGACGTAGTGGTTCAAGACACAGCTAATGGTGCGAGAGATCTTGGGTTCAACACCTGCGCCTGTCAAATCGGATGCAGCATTGCCAGCGGCTGCTGCGATGTTTTTCCGTAGCTGTGTTTTCCTGGCGCTAAGCTTCGAAGATGAACCCCGCCATTCGTTATTCGCTTCGACCTAATGCCGCGATTATGATGAAGATGTGATTTATTTTATGTTTGATTGTATGTGACGACTGACGAGTTTAACTTGCCCTACTAAAGTAGTCTATGATTGTAATTTCTTCATTCATGGTGCAATTGTTTTGTCATCAAATACAGCTATTGACATAGTATGTTATTTGATCAGCTTATGAAAAAGGAGCCAAAAAGACCGAATTCAACATTGAGGATGGAAATTTTGCCCAAGCAAACCTGGGAGGCGATGCTACTTACAATAACGAAAATTCAAAAGTCATTGCTGGTCTGTATTCCTTATTATTTCGTAATTAAATAAATTGCTGAAATTACTTCTAAATTATAATATTGAACTGAACATTCAACAGTAATTGAGGGAAACTTCGAAGTTAGCTTACGCTCTTCGAGCCAGCAACTACCCGGTATATGTGTCAAATATGATCGGCTCCAGCCGTGAATCGACCTGTCACGTAGAATCACGTGAACCTGTCACGTAGAATCAGTCACCTGCGAGCTGTACCGCTAGGCCATGTTGCTAACAATAGCTCGTATGGATGTTGCAACGTATGATTGTGTGTTTTTCAGACAAAATTTACAAATTAAAAGTAAATGTGGCCCGCTGTGCTTTGCCGGTTTCCCTCTTCTGGTCTAGACTTTAAAGGTGTTGCACTTGTTTCTGAATCCCTAGATATAAATGTTTAGCAGAAAAGCAAACTAAAACTGCTTTGTAAAATACATAGTAATTTTTCAACTTGAATGGTTATTTTTAAAACGGCTAGCTCAGTTGGCAAAGTGGTAAAGGCGTTCGCCTTTGGAGCTGTAGACTCCAGTTTGATTGCAAGTCGGATCAAACCAATTACTTTAAAATTGGCATTTGCCGCTTCCCTGCTTGACGCTTGGCATTATAGGGATAGTGTGGAGAACAAGCCGGCAAGTTTACTTGCTGTGCCGTTGGGAAAGGCACTTAACGGAATTCCATCTTAGAATGGTAGACAGATTGCCGGCAACTTCTAAGCGAGCTTGTTATAGCGCTTTCTCGTGATAGGAGGATAAATATGCTGCTAAAACATAAAAATTAAACTGTTTCGTTTTCAATTTTTTATTCGTTTTTTAACTTTTTCATTCATGTGCGTTTAGGTAGTAGTGATGCCGCTGGAGAAGGCAGCTCTTCTTTTATAGAAATCTCTGATTCCTTTCATCCATTTTCACCTGAAGAATATCTTGCAAAACTTCTTCAAACTGGCGTTACATCTGAGGAGTTGGTTTCATTGCTAGAAAAGAAATACTCCATCGCCAACCTTTCTTATACATTGCCATCGTCCAGCAAAAAAAGAAAAGTTCTGGTGAACACCTTGCTTGAAATTGCGGACATGGAGTAGATGCTTTTGAATCAGGGGTGGGAACTTGCGGCGCGCTTAAGGTTTGAATGTGGCCTGCGTCAGAATTTTGTTAGTGTACAACGCATCAATCTTGTAATCTTAAAAACTGCATTACATACAACTACATGCTATATTTGTGACATAAAATTGCGCAAAAGTCTTGGATTTGACGGTAAACAATAAATCACCGTGACTGGCGAAATTTAAAAAGTAATGCGCCTGCTGAAAATGTTATGCAATCAATTAGATCCGCTGTGCTGTAGCGGTTCCCCACCCCTGCTTAACACATTTCTTGTTCCATCTTTTGATTCTAACCGTTGTCGCTTTGTGTGCATTCGCTTTCCTTAAAAGGGGAACTGAAGTGTAGAATTATTTTTTCATAAAAGGTACTAAAAATTACATTGACATCACAACTGACTGTAAAATTTTATAAATGTATTTGGTCAAGCAAAAATAGGCATTCAAAGTATAATGTGGTTACGTACTTTGGTTTTATTTACGCATTTAGACGTGCGGGAGTTACGGCGGCAATGCTCGTCAACGCAATTTGCTTTCATTGATCAAGGTCAAACGCCTTGATTGCTGATCACTAAAGGGAAAAGCGATAGACCTTTGATTGAAAGTTGACGAGCATTGTCGCTGTAACTCTTCCACGCCTCAGTGCGAAAATAAATTTTTAGCACGTCATCAGCGTGAACTTTGACCGCCCATTATTAGTTAACTGCAACATTTTAAAATTTTTTCTGTCAATTTTAATTTCACTCTATTTTTTAACACCTAGCAAAAAAATTCTGCCCTTCAGTTCATCTTGAAAGTGACGTCCCTGTATATAGCATAAATGTCTGTTAATTATGGGTGTGTTTGTGAGGTTTTTAACTATGCTTTAGATGGGCGATATAATCACTAATACTTTGTTCTTGTTTAATTCTTGACAGAGCTTCATTTTTTACTTTCGCATTGTTAGGATTTTTGTTAATCAAATCAATGATGCATTTTTGCTTTTTGTGGATGAAAAATTTTGAAATTCAGAAATGGTCTCAAAATCTTGTCCTTTTTCAAAGTTTTTAAGTTTAACCGATCAGATGACCGAGCGGTCAGAGCGTCCACCTCTGGAGCTGTACTCGGTTTGACTCCGAGACGGGTCGAACCTACGACTTCAATATTACTATCCAAATCTTCCCTGCTTGACGCTTAGCATTAAGAGGACAGTGCGTAGAACAAGCCGGCAAGTTTGCTAAAGCGGGATTCCCCCATATTAAAGCAGTAGACAGTGGTCCGGCAACTCGTAAGCGAGATTGTTGTGACGCTTTGACCGCTTTCTCGTGGATGGAGGATAAATATGAAGATAAATACGATTTAGCAATTATTGAATAATTGTATATCATCGGTATGCTTTTATCCTAGTATTTTTTATGCGATCAAAAGCTTTGCTTTGCATTTTTTCTGCGCTATGGTTTTGTAGTAAGCTTGTATTAGATGTTTGAGAGTGTATCTATAGTATGCTAGATTCTTTATATGACTGGAATTATAACGCTTAGAATCAAGCACTGAAAAACGCACACTTGGTGGTTGATTGTTTCAAAACTTCTGTCGATCATCATGTTAAAGGAACTCACCGTACGTGTATACCAGTGGTTTTCAACTTTTTTGTTGAAGCGGAACCCTAATAAGACATTTTTAATGAGATGGAGTATTTCTTTTCTATCACTTGATTGATAAATTAAAATACTTCTGTTCAGATTTATTTGCGATACAAATCCATACATAGACCATGCGTAATGGTGCCCACAACGCATTTTATGTACAATATGACATAGACATAGCATGCATATAATAATAGTATAGGTTCTCAGATTTGGATGTGAACTTGCGGACTTCTTAGACTGGCGAAGCCTTGGTTGAAAAGCACTAATGTATACCCTGTGGTCGTATATGGCCAAAAGAACCGTTATAGCTACGCCTGCACACTTGGGACCCGTAGAAACGAATCCAGTGATAATTTGGTTAATTTTGGTTTTGCCGGACAAGGTCTTATTGTGATAAATTTTTGTTTTGTGAAGATGTTAGTCTGTTAGACCATGCTTTCTGATTTATGGTATTTTCTATTAATTTGATATTTTGTTTCTGTTTTTGTTGTGAGCATTTTTCATTTATTTTTGGTAACTTTTTACTCGTTAAAAGCTTGACATATATCCCAAAACTGAACGTTTCGACAGCAAAGATTCAGCTGTCATCATCAGCTGTGTAAGCAAGGCAGTAAAAACTGAAACCTTTCGGGTTTGTACTGCCTTACATACACTGCCGATGATGACAGCTGAATCTAATTTGTCGAAACGTTCAGTTTTGAGATTTACTGCGGCTTTATTTCTTCTCCTTAAATCAATACTAGTAGTTACAATACCTATTGTGTATCTACTTCATGCAAGAACTGCTCCTAACTTAATAATCAATCTACTTTGTTTTTGCATGGCATTGCTGTAGTAATTGCGCTATGCTTATAGATGCTTGTTATTTTGGCACTGTATCATCCGACTTGTACAAAGTGATATTTGTGCTTTAGGTTGTTTTTAAGTTAAAGAAATTATGTTTAAAGAAAAGCTAAATTATGTCTGAAAATTGTGAAAAGGAGGACGTCTCTGACGCTCTTGATCAAGTCAAATTGGACGGTCCTGTGGAAAGGGATGAACAACTTCCCACTGTTAGGGAGGACACTCCTACCGGAACAGAAAGCGTGCATCGCAATGCGTTGAGCAGTTATATTAATCAGTGGCAAACTTATTTCACAAATCACAAAACTGACGAAGATTTATTAAATCATTTGCGATCGAAAGCGTTTAAAGAAAGCTTAAGAAGCTGCATCTTCCGTAGCATATGCTGGAGGGTAAGTAAATATTTGAATATTTTCGGAAATCTTTCTGTCATGGCTGCGAGCTCGCTCAACTCGGGTCTTTTTTGCCGGACTTGAACTTGATCTAGAAAAACAAAAATCCCTGAACTTGAACTCTTATCGCGTAAAAAGTTTTTTTTTGAGTTTTGAACTTGGCTACTCTGAATTTGACAAAAATTGCTTGAACTTAGCCTGAACGCGTTAAAAACTAGGTGAACTTAGCATAAACTCTTTGTGAATTGTTGCACCCCTCGTTCGTGATACATCCGACATTTTATAGTAAGATCATTGAAGATAAAGTTGTTTGGTTGCCCTAAAGGAGAAGATTTTGAAGTTTTTGTGCAAATTTGGTGCATAAAATCTATGGCTTGAAAATTGAGTGATATATACTGTGAGGTTGTACTTGCTGAGCGACTTTGATTTTGACCGCATTCATCTCCCAGTTTTTCAGCCGGTTTTGAATTCAATAAATTTGTAACTAAATTCAAGGTTAGCGTATAATGATTAAAGACATCGCTAACGGTGCTGGAGGTCTGTTGTTCGATTCTTGGGCTATCATGAAGATTTTTTTTTTTAAGTTCCCTTGAAGCTCACCTTTGATTGTGGGTTTACATGAAGCCTGCCAACTATTTTTAATGTATTTTGAGTTGTTTAAAAATTTGCAGGTTTTTCTGGGTTGTCTTCCTACAAGTGTAACGGCCTGGCAAGGAGCTTTAAGCAAGAGTCGAGGAGAATATGAAGTAATTAAGGCAAAGCATGTTACTAATCCTCACGTTGAAGCAAAAGGAAGGGATCTGCAATTAGAAAATCCGCTCTCATTACATGATCGAGTAAGTTGGCAATGCTAGGTTTGCTTATGCAGTAGTTGGGTGACAAGTAATTCTTTTGTGGAATTAGGGGAATACTGCTCGAGTTTAGGGATGTGCCTCAAGGAAAATTACTCGGACTCGCCGAGTAACGAGTATTCACGACATTACTCGGCCGACGACGTCAAGATATGAACTTAAAATCAGGTTAAGAGCAAAAAAAAGGTCATCACGTTCGTAGAAGCCCTAATTTTGTCTCGGATTCGGATACAGAGCTAAAAAAAGGTCAAAATGGTGATGCTTTAATACTCAGCCTAGTATCAGCTAATATTCGGACTCTACCGAGTCCGAGTAATGCCTTAATACTCGGCCGAGTACTCTGACTCGACTCGGCACAACCCTACTTGAGTTGAGCTTTTTTATTTTGTAGCCGGCCGCTTTGCGTAGTTCTTAAACACATGGCTATCGACACGAAATGTTTTGGGTGCGATTCCCGGGCCGGTCAGATGAGACATGGTCTCAACAACGGCTCGCCATCGCTGCGACGTTTCTTCGGAGCTGTGCTGCACCGGCACTAAATCGCGGAGATGGATCCCGCCTTTCGTTATTCGTTTCGGCGTAATACTGCGAGTATAATGAAGTTATGATTTGTTTATCTTGAATTGTTAAAACTATGGATTGTTTTTCTTATGTTTTTGGATTGCGTTAAATTGAAAATTGCTATCTTGAGGGCTGAAGCAGCCTGTTGGTAGAGATGCAAACTGGGTTAAGATTTTAAGATCCGCTTATCTTAGATGCTCTGCCTTGTTAGCTGAAACTTTCGGGCGCCAACCTTGGATGCTTTATTGCATTAGTAATTGAAAGTAGTAGTAGTGTCTTTTATTTCTGCACCGTCAAAATAAATTAACACAGCAATATAGGATTTCAAATACAAACGGACACAGAAAAGGGAAGAAGCGACAAAACGATCAACGTTGTAACATGCTAGCGAGAGTGAAACTTGAAGATGAGGGGATTAGTAGGCATGGTCGCAACACCCGAAAAGTCAAGCTCTCTTGCATTTAAAACGCTGTAAGCCCGGTGGCCGAGTGGTTAAAGAGATTGACTTTTATCACAAGGTTCTGGGTTTGAACCTGAATCAATTTGATGACCGGTGAAATCGCTAAACTAGGCGTAGAATTGGTTTTTACAGCGTTTCCCTGCGTTTGTTAGTAAGTCTTCTGGCCTATCATAATGATACCTCTTTAGATGTGAAAACTTTATTATTTTTTGCATCGTTGTTAAACAAATCATTGTTTTTTTAGAGCTGCTGGTCGCAATATTTCAAAAATAACGAATTGAAACTTATGATTGAGCGGGACGTTAAACGAACGTAAGGAAATCTTGTTTAATGCAGAATTATACGTGTTGTGCAAACATAGCGTCGGAAAAAGTTTAAGCCTCAATGCAGTGCCGCAGTGCTGTGCCGAAACCCATCATTTGGACGCAGACGTTTGGGCGCGAGACAATTGGGCGCAAACTGCGCATTTTTTTGCAACTTTTTAATTATGTAAAAGCATTTCTGCAGATTCTTTTTAAAATTGTTATAAATTATTTTCGGTTTGCAGCAATCTTTTCGCATATTTTAATTTGCGTGAGTTACTTTATGCGAATAAATTATGAGATGTGAATTTTGCGCCTGACGCATTTCGCGCCCAAATGTCATAAACCGTGCTGTGCATAACCGTATTAGAGCCGCATTACCTGAAGATAGTGTTTTGTCCATCCACAGAATTATTTTGAAATCTGTTTCTTTAGAGTAAAATTTTACTCCACTTTCTTGCATCGTGTAATGGTTTAAGTTGTTTAATTGATAAGTTTTTTACTGGTGGTTAAACGCACCGCTGATGGTTTGGGAGGTCTGGGCTTTGATTCCCGATCCGGTCAAATCAGACACATTGCCGCCGCCGCTGCCATGCTTCTTCCGAGCAGTGTTGCCAGAGATGGTCCCCGCCGCTCGTTACAGGTTTCTGCGTAATACCGCGCGTATAATGAAGATTTGATTTTTTGCTTGATATTTCCCAAAAAAATTCAAATCGTCATTATACTCGCGGTATTACGTCGAAGCGTATGACGTATGGCGGGACTATCTGCGAGGTTTGGCGCCCTGGGTAACACAGCTTCGAAAACGTCGTAGCGGTGGCGAGCCCTTGGCGACATTGTGTCCGATTTCACCGGCCCTGGGATCGAACCTCAAACCTCCTGATTTGATAGCGATGTCATTATGCACTACGTCTTTATCTTGTTGACGCAGATGGCCAGAAATGGATTATTTTCATCAAGAAGCAGTCCGAGAGTTGATGGCCAGCGTGTTATTTTGTTATGCTAGGGAACATGAGAGTCTTTCATACAGACAAGGCATGCACGAGCTTGTAGCTCCATTGTTATTCGTCTTGCATTGTGATCTACAAGGTGTAGCGCATGCCAAAGAAATGGGCGACGTACCGTAAGTATATTGGCGCACTGCAGATAACTTATGCTTCCTTTCTTAGCTACTGCAATTGGGGTGATTAACTATTGGACAATTGCTGAGAATTGTATTTGTATTTAGATGCATATTTATCCTCCTATCACGAAATAAAAACTGAGGTTATTTTTAAATTATATTGAAATGAGGATTCAACAGTAATTGAGGGAGACTGCGAAGTGAGCTTGCGCTTTTTGAGTCAGCAGCCACCCGGTATGTCAAATGTTATCAGCTCCAGCCGCGAATTGAACCCGTCACGTAGGATCGGTAAACTGCTCGCGATACCGCTTGGCCATGTCGCTGACTGTGATCGCAGAAAGCGATCAATGCGCTATAACGAGCTCGCTTAAGAGCCGACCGTTTGTCTACCATTCCAAGATTGGGAAATCCGGTAAGTGCCTTTCTCATCGGCACAAGTAAACTTGCCGGCTTGTTCTCCACACTGTCCCTTGAATGCTGAGCGTCAAACAGGAAGCTGTGAATACCAATTTTAAAGTGATTGGTTTGACCCAACTCGGGAATCAAACCCAAATCTACGTCTCCGGAGGCAGACGCACTGACTGACCACTCGTCCATCTGAACTGTTATCGGCGTAATTAGTTCGGATTTTCACGGTAAAAGTTTGTTTGATTTTTTTAGAGAGACGATTTGCGATATTTTGGATGAAAATTACCTGGAACACGACGTATAGTGAGTAAATGAAATAAACTGCATAATTGTGTTTTTTTACCACGGATTTGTGCAGTGCCATGTTTTGCCAAGTAATGAGTGCCACCAATGCCTGGTATTCCGTAAATGGAGAAAAGAAAAATGGCGACGGTGATGACCAGCAGAAACCAGCGAAGCAAGAAGTTCCTTTCCAGTCGAAGGAGGTGAGTTCTTTCTTCTGCCATATTTGCAAAAAAATTAAGTCTTTATTATGCTTGCGGCATTACGCCGAAGCGTGTGAGGAGTGGCGGGGCCCATCATCGCGACTTAGCGCCTGGGCAATACAGCTCCGAAAAAACATAGCAGCGGTGACGACATTGTGTCCGATTTGACCTGCCGGAAAATCGAATCCACGACCTTTTGCACCGTTAGCGATGTCTTTAACCACTGATCCAATCGGTAAGAAAAGTACTTAGTTTTTATAACTTCTGGCTTGTTCCTTTTCACTTTATGAATACCAGCAATTCAGATGGGCTACCCTTCCCAGCAGTTCCCTCCCTAGGTTCCTGGTAACAAATTTTCTGTAAATATTTTGCAAAATTAACAATTTTTGTGGGCAATTGTTCATTGCGCTTAGAAATTCCTAAAACGAGACGTTTCGGCAACAGGGATACAGCTGTCATCGGCAGCATATGCTAGGCAGTATAAAAGTATATGGACGTAAGAAAAATTTCGTCAGCTTTGCTATGCACGGCCAATTTAGGCTGGACTAATTCCAGTCTCTAGGGATGCCTTATTACATTGCTTATCGTGAACTTCACCGGCGTGTTGACATAGTGGTTAAACGCTTCGCTATCGGTGCAGGAGGTCTGTTCTTTAATTCCTGGGCTGGTCAAATTGGCACAGAGTCGCCAACGTTTCGCCACAACTGCAGTATTTTTTCGGAGCTGTGTTGCCGACTAGCTAACCCGCGCATATGAACTCCGTCACTCGTTACACGCTTCGGTGTAATATCGCCAGTAGCTATAATGAAGAATTTGATTTTTTATAATCATTTTCGTTCCGTAGTTACTATGTTGTTTTTTCACTCTTATTTTTGTGGCGTTGTATGAGTAATCTCAGTCAAATTGTTAAGTCGTTTCTATCCGGAAGTTAATTGTGACGTAAAAGTTTTATGGCATACTGGTTGTTATTTTCTATAATAATTCATGATTGTAGCACTTGTATATTTCGTTGAGAAGGCGAGGCTTAACTTTGGGAACGGTCCTAAGCTATAATTAGAATGAGTGTTCCGGCCGTTTGTCGTAGTGGTTAAACACCCCTCTAACGGTACGGAAGGTCTAGGGTTCGATTACCGAGCAGCCTAGATCGAATACACTCGCTAACCGCTCGCCACCGCTGCGACGTGTTTTCGAAATTGTGTTGCCCAAGCGATAAGCCGCGGAGATTGGCCCCGTCACTCGTTATATGCTTCGACGTAATACCGCGAGTATGATGAAGAGTTTTCTTGTTAATGTAATGGGTATTAAGTAAGCAATAGGTTTTGATGCTCTATTTCTAGAACGCTGTTTCCAGTACCCCACTGGCAATCACTAATAAACTTAAACGTATTCACAAAGAGTTACTGGCTGAGTATGATCCGGAGCTATTTCAACATCTCAATAGATTGGAAATTATTCCTCAAGTTTATGGATTGTAAGTGCCTGCTTGGAACTTGTTATCTAGATTGTTTCAATATCGTTTAAGTCAACCTTACAACTCATCTAACTGCTAATATGATGCCCAACGACAAAATATTTAAGATATCATCATCTTGTCGGTTGGTGAAATGGTTAAAGATCCCGCTGTCGATGCGGAAGGTTTGATTCCCGAGCAGGTAAATGGGATACAGTCGCCAACGGCTCGCCACCGCCGCAATGTTTCTTCGAAGCTGTGTTACCCAAGCGCTGAACCGCTGAAATGGACCCCGCCACTTGTTACGCGCTTCGATGCGATACGGCCAGTATGATAAAGATTTGATTTTTTCTCATATTTCGCGTTAGTTAAAGCATGTTGCCAGATATATATGTTTTAAATCAAGACGAATAATAGTGTTTTATACACCTTTCAGAAAACTGTGTGTTTGTGTGGTATTGCTTACGATCTACTTAAGTTCCTTCCAGATTTGTAAAAAAGGTTCTAGAATCATAAGGTTCTTTTTTTCTTAAATTCTTGTTCTTCCTTCGAAGAAGCAGTGTTGCAACCACATTTACTCTTGTTTTTTTAACTGCTTTTTTCCTTCCTGCATGCCGTAACGTTAATCGTTTTGTTGCCTCTTTTGTTGTACTGTTGTTATATTTCCTTCATCTTATTCAAAAAATCATATTTTCATTGTACTTGCGGTATTACTACGCAGCGTGTAACAAGTGGTGGGTCCATCTCCGCGGCTTAGCGCCTGGCGACACAGCTCCGAAGAAACATCGCAGCGATGGCGAGCCGTTAGCGACACTGTGTACGGTTTGACCGACCCGGGAATCGATCTCCGGACTTCCTGCACCAATAGCAGTGTCTTAGCAACTGATCTAACCACCGCGTTCTCGTGGTCTTTATCGAGTTGACGGTGTGGTAATAAAAGACACTATTGCTAAAAGTGCAAATTCTATAAGCATAGTAGGTACGGAATTTGAAATGGTGTTTTTGAAGCGTTGCATTGCAATATTTGATTTTAGACGCTGGGTTCGTTTATTATTTGGACGTGAGTTTGACCTTCAAGACTTGCTTGTACTGTGGGACGCGTTGTTCGCCGACAGCAGAAGTCTGGATTTGGTTGATTATATTTTTGTTGCGATGATGTTTAATATTCGACAAGAACGTAAGTTTGAGACAGGAATGCGAACTCGCGGAACTCGTTTTTTGCCGAACTCGAAGAACGAAAATGCCTGAACTTGAACTTGACGAAAATTGTTGAGCTTAGCCTAGACCCGATAAAAATTACTTGAAGTTGACGTACACTCGGTTGACATTACTGCACTCTAACTACTGTAGAGCACGCAAAATTATAAACGAAGAATGCGAAACTTTGCTTGTAAATTTTTAGTGAACTCGATCTTGACGGAAAATGCATGCGTGTTCGCCACCCTGCCTTGGAAGATTTATTTTGTAACATGTTTATTGACATGGAATGTTGAAGACTATGGCAAAAATAGCGATATATTTTGAAGTTTAATTTAATTTTAGCAGCTCCGATGGCCGAGTGGTAAGAGCGTCTGCGTCTGGAGCTGTAGACTCGTGTTTGATTTGGAATCTGGTCAGACCAATGACTTTAAAATTGGTATTCACAACTTTTCTGCTTTACGCTCAGCATCGAAAAGATAGTGTGGAGAACAAGCCGGCAAATTTACTTGTTGTGTCGCTGGAAAAGGCACTAAGCGGGATTCCCCATCTCAGAGTGGTAGACAGATGGCCGGCAACTCCTAAGCGAGCTCGTTATAATGCTTTGATCGCTATCTCGTGATAGGATGATACAGATGCTACTACGTTTCATGTTAAAATTGGCTTCCTAAAAATATGTTTAAATTAGCCCGGTTGTAAAGACTCTTGGCTCGTTTTTCACCGTATTAGGTTATTTAAGTGCGTTCAAGTTCACTGTTCACCTGTAGCTCTTAGACTTCGACATCCTTCCCTGCTATTACGTATAGACGCTTGCGTGGTCTTGCTGATTTACGCTATCTATGCATTTAGTGGTAAATTTTTTTGCGTCATACGCTGTTAGCGTTTCATGTGGTGAACTGAGTTGTTTTGTAAACATTTTCGCATTGTAAGCTTCATGTTACTTCCGATCTAGTTCCTCTATTGATTTTTGTATAGTAATTAGCTTAAACTACCAAATGCCTGTATGTTTGCAGTGCTAGCTGGCGATTACTGCTCATGCATGCAACTTTTAATGAAATATCCGCCAATAGAAGACATTTACGACATGGTCCACCTTGCTATGTTTTATCGCAACCCTAAAGTAAGATTCTTGTGTGTTATTCGTATGGTGCGCATTTTTAACTTTTCTCGTGTGAAACAAAGACTAGAACGGTTTCACTTCACCGTCTAGCATCAGCAAGCACTTAGCGGGTTCCCCCATCTTGGTGTGGTAGACAAATGGCCGGCAACTCGTAAGCGAGCTCTTTATAGTGAATATGCAACTAAATACAAAATTGCTGATTTTACCGATAAAGGTTGGTTGATTACTACTACAGATACAATGCTGGTGTATGAAGCGCATCAGCTGATTTAGTAGACATTGAAGAATCTTAATGAATTTCACGATGAAATTGGCATTCATGTCGAGCTGACGTTGTCGGAAAGGGGAACCAAATCTGTAGGTTTGGCCGGAGCCGTATGTTTGGTAGTAGACCTTGGGAGCTCTGGGGCAATTTTTTTTGAGGTTTTTGACGTAGAAAGCTGACCTTTTAGAGGACGTAATTTACCGGTTGGCCGCTGGTCTATAGCCCCACCCCATATGGCCGTGGATTAGACAGGTATAGCAAATGGGTCTGACAGAGCGCTAGTCTTACTGGACTCTACCGGTCATGCATCTCTCTTTCACTTGTAGTTGTGTCGGTGGCATGGTCTAGCTGTATCGCGAGCAGGTTGGAGATCCTACGTGACGGGTTCGATTCACGGCTGGAGCCGATCGCATTTGACGTATATACCGGGTGGCTGCTGACTCGAAGAACGCAAGCTAACTTCGCAGTCTCCCTCAGTTACGGTTGAATTTTCTATTCAATATAAATTTTCTTAGATAACTCCCTAATTCTAAGTTCGTGCAGAATTTTTCACGGCACCTTTTTATTGTGGATATTGTAACATCTACCAGTTGGACGTCATTCACTTTTCTTTGTTCCAGAATAACAGAAAACCTTCTCATATGGTCCGTAAGACGAGCACTGACCATCCGTCGTCTGTGCAAGTTCCTACCACCAACCCGACCAAGAAGAAAATATTGCCCAGTTTTAAACTCGACAATCCGTTTTCCAACATTTCAATGTAAGGCTGGACTTGAGAAGAATCAAATCGTCATTATACTCGCGATATTACACGGAAGCGTGTGACGAGTGGCGGTATCCGTCTCGCTGCTTAGCACCTAAATAACAAGCGCCGAAGAAACGTCGCAGAGGTTCATTAGCCGTTGGCGACACTGTGTCCAATTTGACCGGCTCGGAAATGAAACTCCAAGCTCTCTGCACCGATAGCGATGTCTTTAGCCACTCCTCTGACGGGCCGCTTGTGAAAGCTTATTTTCTGAATTAAAATTTTTTATGAATAGTGGAGTTAGAGTGCCAAATGGTTGGTTAGGCAACCTAAGGTTTAGGAATAGATTAGTCTTTTTTGAACGCAAATTGATGATTGAGTGTGATTGATTTTTTCATTTTTATAGTCGTGTATCAAAAAAGCGACGGAGGCGCTATGCATGAATCCAAACTCGCTTAGGAGTTTCCGAGTTTTCCGCTTGAATTTTGCTTCTGACTTCTTTAATTTGCTGCTTGTTGGATTCCACCGAGCAGAAGTAATTATTATCGTGAAGCATTTTTACCTAGGACGCCATTACAAGGCTTTTTGGTGACTAGGCCCTACTTATTTTTGTTTAGATGAGATTCTACAGAGCTAGTAAAGTAAATTACTTCTTAAAACTTGCGAGTTACTAATTGCAAAAGTGATAAAAAAGAACTCTTCATTACATTCGCGGTATTACGCCGAAACGTGTAATGACTGGGCAGATTTATCTCCGCGGTGGCGACAGTGTCCGATTTGACCAACTTGGGAATCGAACCAAGACCTTACACCTCGATAACGATGTCTTGAATTACTACGTCAACTAGCCGGTACATAAAAGTGACGTCACGTCAAAATTTTCGACCAATTTATCTATCAATATTATACAAGGTAAATATTTTATTGTTATTCTTATGTTTGTGCTCGTCGCTGTAAACACTCGTGATGATGTTATGCAAAGTTTTTTTGTGCAGAAACATCAAGAAAAGTTTTCGAAGTTCTCCACCGAATGTTAAACGCACAGTGGGTAAGTTGTCGATCGGTTGTTATTTACTTTTTTTCCAACGTTTGAACGCACTGCCTTTAGTTTCTCAAACATCAGAATCGAATCTTCATTATACTCTCGGTATTACACTGCAACGTGTTACGACTTACTAGTGGCTAGGTCCATCTGCACGGCTTAGGCACTAGGCGTCCCAGACGTCGCAGCGATGGCAAGCCGTTTGCGACACTTACCCTGTCCACATGTCCAATTCATGTGGGCTTGTTGCTGTGGGCTTTCTGATTCACAATTACATTTTTGAGGTCATAATTTAAAAAAGTGATTATGACATTATGTCCTCAGCAATAAAGTCGTATCAATTTTGGCCTAAAGCCCACGTAAATTGGACATGTGGACACTGGACAGGGTAACTGTGTCCGATTTGGCCGGTCCGGGAATCCAACCCCAGTCGTCGCGCACCGATAGCGATGTCGTTTTCACTACATCAACCATCACAAAACATTACTCTGTCTTTCCTAGGAGTTTAATTTTGTCGTATGTGCTCTTCCTGTTTTGCCTGGTAAAGTTTGACCATTTTACGAACAGTGAAATATGCATAATTGCTAATAGGGCAAGAGCCTAAGAGGTTCACTTTTTGTGAGCAGCATTTTTGTGTTTTAATATTATTGTAGAAATGGGAAGTTTGAGTTACCTTTCTTATGTCAATCGAAAACAGTGTTAGTTTCGTTACCATTCCTTTACGTTGTTGCCGCTACTCCGATGGGCGATAGGCAAAAACGTCTGCTTGTGGAGTCGGGTTTGATTCCGAGTCGAGTCAAACCAATGGTTTTGAAATTTGTATTCCCAGCTTCCTCGTTAACGCTCAGCAATAAAGGGACAGTGTGGAGAACAAACCGGCTAGTAGACCTATATTGTTGTGCCGCTAGGAAAGGCACTTAGCGGGATTCCCCCAAGTTAGACTGGTAGACAAATGGCGGGAAACTATTAAGCGAGCTCGTTATAGCGCTTTGATCGCTTTCTAGTGATAGAAGCCCAAATATGCGACTAGGTAACTCGCTATTCAGATTGGAGCAAAAACTTTGTACTTCATTATCTCAGCTCCGCCTGCAGCCGATGTATCTGTTCATTATTATTCCACTTCGGAGCAAGACACAGAGCTCCCTAATCCTATTTCTCCATCCAAGATTGAGCAACGTTTGCGATCAATGTCGGGATTGGATAATATGAAAGCGAAGGTGGGTTTTTGTTTAAATGAAAATATGATCAGAGGTAGAAACCTGCGGCCCACTTAAGTTTTGAATGCGGCCCGCGTCAAAACTTTGTCAAGTGTGCAATACACCGGTAGAGTAGAAAACATTGATCTTTCTTGAAAACTGCTTCACATTCAATTCCATGCTATATTTGTGGCATAAAAACCGCGCAAAAGCCTCTAATTTTACGGTAAAAAAATAACGCTCCATGAGTAAGTTTTCGACGCAAGAGTGTATTTGTAAGGCAGAATTTACAAATTTGTATTTTTGTATTTAGTTGCATATTTATCCTCCTATTACGAGAAAGTAATCAATGCGTTATACGAGCTCGCTTAGGAACTGTACGAACTATCTACCACACCAAGATGGGGGAATCTCGCTAAGTGCCTTTCCCAACGGCACAACAAGTAAACTTGGCGGCTTGCTCTTCACACTGTCCCTTTAATGCTGAACGTCAAGCAGGAAGGCTCTGTGAATAGCAATTTTAAAGTCATTGATGTGACCCGACTTGGAATCAAACCCAAGTCTACAGCTCCCGTGGCGGACGCTCTTACCACTTGGCCATCTGAGCTGTTAATAGTAATTAATAGTAAATGTGGCCCGTGAAAAATACGCACTCGATACGGCCCGCTACGCTTTGCCGTTTACCTCTGCTCTAAATAATAATCTACGTGATGATTTATTGACTGTTTTTAAACTTTATTTTGTTGCTGTGTAAAAGCTGCGCAAAGTTGACCAGACAATTGGCCCAGTGGTTGAAGACATCGCTGTCCGTACCGGAGGCTGGGGTTCGATTTCCGTGCAGGTCGAAGCGGGCACAGTGTCGCCAACACCGCTGCGATGTTTCTTAGGAGTTGTGTTGCCCAGCAGCTAAGCCGTGGAGATGACCCCCGCCACTCGTTACGCGCTTCAGCGTTATACCACGAGTATAATGAAGATTTGATTTAATAATACCAATGACAATAACTCAAGTTACTTTCAAATTATGTTAAACAGGAAAACCAAAAGTATTTGAGGGAGAGTACAAAGTGAGCTTGCGCTTTTCGAGTCAGCAGCCACCGCCCACTCGGTATATACGTCAAATGTGATCGGCTCCAGCCGTGAATCGAACCCGTTACGTACGGTCTACTCTACAACCTGCTCGCGGTGCCGCTAGGCCATGTCGCTTATGTAAAGAGTTTTATTTCGTAACTTCAGAAAAGCGAAGCTGAAATTCTTCAAAATCAAGTCGAAGTTTTAAAACAACAAATGCAAAATTTGCAAGAAAAATGCTCTTACTGTTCTGACAAGATTGATTCATGTTTGCGTTTGCTGGAACCACATCTTGCCAAAAGGTCCGTGGCAGAGGATCCGCCGGATTCTCAAACTTCGGGGAATGGAGACCAAATTGTTAAGGTGCTCAGAAATGAAGAACAACTTGTCGCATTGGCAAACCTGAAGCAGGTAAGCTGCAAATTAACTTTTTAACAAAGTTTTTGCAGTTTAATTAGAAAAAGCGAAAAACGCTTGGGCTAACGTTTCGGCTCGCTTCTAGTTTCATTGTCAACGTTGTAAGCCTCCGCTGATGTGGGCCTTGTACCATGTTGCGAAAGACTTATCATAATCGGGCTATGTCAAGAAAAAATGATTGTTCGCGTTATATGGTGTAGATATGAATGGATACAATCGAATCATGCAGTCGTATTGTACCACGAGACTGGCTTGATAATGACCTAACAATGTATCTCGCGTTTTTTTTTGAAATGAGGTATCTGACTTTTAATTTCTTGTGACTATGATTTTTTTGCCTTGATTCTATTGACCATTGTTGATGATACACGATTTAAATTAGGTTCGATACCCGAGCCGGTCAAATGGAACACAGTGGCGCCCACGACTCGCCACTGCTGCGATGCAGTGTTGCGCAAGCGCTATGCCGCTAAGGTGGACCTTGCCACTCGTTGTACGTTTCGGCGTAGTACCCAGGGCCGTATTAATACTGGGTGGAAGGGGCCTCATGCTTTTTTGCAAACCTGATGTTGAAGCTAGAAGCAGAATGTTTTTGGAAACGGTTTAACAACCCTTTTTTTAAGTGCGACTTGCCCGTAACCGAGGCGGGGGATTTTGTCACGGGGGCCCCCGAGGCTGTAGCCCCCCTTAATCCGGCTGTGGTATTACCGCAAATATAAATTTAGTTTTGATTTTGAAAGTTTTTTCTTACTAGGTTCGTGATATGCTACGTGGTTCTGTCAGTTATATGGAGAAGAAGCCAAGGTCTAGTTCGTTTGAATTCAAATTAGAAAGCCCAGGGACAACTTTTCAGCCATCTTCTGCTCCTGAGGATTGGACCATGCTGGATAAACCTCGTCTGGTCAACTAACTTGCAAACTTGAGGTGTCCGAGGTGGGTTTTTGACACTCCGTCTTCGGTCTTGCTCCAAACGAACAAATTCCGGCTCATTTGAAGGCCAGAAGTCAAAACTCCGGATGCGGCTCCTGTTTCTCACATCCACAAGCATGACTTCGGTACATTTTCGCGACCATGACGTAAGTGACCGAAGAAATCAGTCCATCCGGCTCCGACTTCGGTTCTGACATTCAAGTAAACTCCGACTCTCGTAAAATTCGTGCTACTGCGGCTCATGGACACCTCTTTTGCAGACTAAGGATAATGATGTTGCCATTACTTTCTGAAATTTTCAAGTGTATCCTGTCCCGCAAATCATTTAATTATCATTTTTTTATTTAAAATTTGTTTTTCTCTGTTTTGTGCAATACAAGTTTTCATTTTTGTTCAGGATTTTTCCACTGCAATTAACGTTCTGTATTCCTAATTTCGTATAATCGTACATAATTTCCAGTAGAAAAACTTGACACCACCACGATAATCTTGCGCTTAGAATCGTAACCAGGGCGGATTTAGCAATGAGAAGCCGTAGGTTATTTTGATTTTACGTTTGCCGTAAGTGATCCCTGAGTTAACTAAAGATTTTCATGACCAATTTCAATAAAAGAAAAAAGTTCCTCCGTTGTCATATCGACCTCTTTTGCTTGTGACGAGATCCCAATTTCCACTGCCTTTGGCGTTAGCCTGCTTAGCCTATTGGTAAATCCGGCCATGATAATAACTGGTGTTTAGCGCGTTTCGTGGTAGCAAATAGCCGTTTTTTTCACCGCTCCAGATCATATAAAAGCACAGCTGTTGCAATATAAAGTCGTCCTCCAAAGCCAACAGTCCAATTGCATTTGGAGAAAAAGTTGCAGAAAAATTCTTCTATTTTGAGTTTTTGACGACAACAAGGTGATAATACAAAGTGCACTCGTCAAATTGTGCTTAGTATCATGTTAAGCAAAACAATTGTGATTGTAAATTTGATTTCTGCGATTGGCACAAGTTTTGTGGTTTTGTTTGATTTGTGTTTGGGCCTGTTCCAGTTGTTTTGTTGACTTCGAAATGCAAAATAGCTTGTTAATGGGCTATTACAAGACGTGCAGAAGTGAAAATTAAGGCTTCTGCTACCGGTAGTAGTTATTGGCTATGCACCAACTGTCTTCACTAAAACTTTCTAATTTGTTTTTATTTTAACGTTGAAAACTTCATTACATGTAGAAAATATCCTAGGGTTTATCGGACGTTTTATTTTCACGAGTCAATGTGTCAACTCCTACAAAAAAGGGGCGTAGCGGTTTTCTAGTCGAGCAGTTCATGCACAAAATGTGTGAAATCCACAGTAGCAACGCAGAAATAAAAAAAGGATTTTTCACATCTGCCAGTTTTATTCCTTTCTAACGATAAAATAATTATTCCTTGTTTTCTCAAGACTCCGGTGCTGAACATGTTAGGATCGGTGGCCAACATTGTGTGACAACTTGCGCATTTGTGTATTCATGTTTGCGTTTTTTTTTCGCGAATTGTTGATTATATGAGTTACTCCACTTGTGTTTGTGGACATTTAGTTAGAGACCATTCGTTTTACCTCGTTTCGAAACAACCTCCAGTCTTGCTCGTCACTTTAGAGGCGTTTTTGATTGATTAATGTAATTTCTTCCTTTTTAACCTGACACGAGAAAGGGACGGAGATGTACATAAGACAAATCCAGACTCGAAGAGTAGTTGTATTTGTTTCCAGGGTTTCCGGCTGAGTTTTGCTTCTGACTGCTTTAATTTGCTGCTTGTTTGATTTCACCAAGCTGGAAAATTATTGTGAAGTATCTTTGCAAAGACTCAGTTTTTTTACACTCCATTTTATTTCGCAAAGCATCGATGTAGAGTCGGAAAGATATGGTTTTCAGCTTCGGAGACGATTATTAATCGGATGAAGTTTTGCACGCATTCAAATCTATGGAAAAACGAAACTTCTTTGACATGTGCTACAGCACCGTCTGCCATGATGCAATTTAAAAGTGCTTTACCAGCCCGGAACTAGTGGCAGACAGCGAAAATGATATTTGAAAACGAATGCAATTACTGGATCCTGAATTCCATGTCCACATGTCCAATTAAAGCGGGCATCATCATCATCAAATGTTTGATGTCATAGTTGAAAAAAGTGGTACAGAAACATAGACGTGCGGTCAGGGAAGGCAAGTGAGGCACTGCTTCACGTAACTTAAAAAGGCGAAGCAGCAATAGTTTCATCGCGGAATAAATCAATAGTAATGTGTAAAAAGTTGAAAAACTATGGCTATTTCAAGTTTGTTTTAAATAGTTTTACCCTACTCGTGAAATAATTGTTGACGCCAGCTATTTTATCGTTTTTATGTTCCTACTCCAGATATTCAGTGGTTTTTATGACGTTATTCGCGCTGAGAATCATGTAACTTCATTCGCTGAAATACAAGCGTGAGGCAGCAGCGAACCCTGCCTTCTAGAGCAAAATATGCATGAACTTGTTAAAGCGTGCTTTTTTCTCGTAATGTCTGTATATTCAAATCATGTTCAAATGCTGAATTGAATACGATTCGAGGTTTGCCTCAAACGATTGTGTCGTCACTTAGATAAAACGTTTTTTCGCCAAGCTGGAAATTATACGCGCATTGCCCAACGAACGGTATAAAGCAATCTTTGAATGCTTTGAAAATAAGTTACTGCAAAGTGGAGGAAGAATTAGTATTGAAATTAAAAGACTTTGAAACTGAAATATTAATCTAAAGTTCAAGTTGTAAAGAAAGGAAGGCCAATCTAAAGTCTTTATGCCAGAGCTCAGGGCTAGAGAAAATAACTCGCGCATTTCAAGAGAATTGGTGCAAAAAATAGGTTGGCGGTGAGGTTCTGATTTAAAAAACTGTCTTTATGCTTTCGCTGTCACTAGTTCTCCGCGAAAATTATGTTAGGACTAAAACGGGATTGTGTGACGATGAGAATGTACCAAGATTGGCAAGAAATATGAGAAATTTACCGCTCAAATTCAAAGCCAAATTGCTAGACTTTCCTGACAGAAATTGATTCGCTAAATGATAATTAACATAAGACATCACAATTCCCAAGCGCATAAAACCGAGAAATTTAAATGTTATTAATTGTAAAAGTTCGCACGTATCGCACCGACGAAGAGAGAGAGCGCGTATTTTTTTTTTTTTTTTTTTTCTTTTCAGTACACACCAAACTAATTTCACACAGCAAAGACGCAAGTAAATAATACAATAACATGTGCACAATGACAGGATTGAAGCACCGAAAAACCGTTACTATTAGAAGAGAGTCTTCTTATCTCTGACAACAATTCCATCGAGATGAAGAGACTTCACAAGTAGCGGAAAAAATGAAGAGAATATTTACAATGAAAAGATAAATATTTTTGTGCAAAACGACAGGCCTAAGGATTTTGTTAATAACAAGTAAATGTAAAAACATTCCGTGAAGTTTTATTTTGATTATTAGAGCGCTGCTTCTCTGTTATTGAATACTATGAACAAAAATTGTTGCTGACGTAACGGCCCTAAAATGAACAGTGCCTAACCAACCACGAGCATCACCGCACGTCACTGTGCAGAAAGCCAGTGGGCTTTTGACCTACTTTAAATTGGACATGTGGACAGAGTAAATTAGCCTCTGGCCAGGAGCGTATTTAGGGGGGAGCCATTGGGCCATGCCCCTTCCCCTTTTGACTCTGCCTTCTAGTAAAAAAAACAAAATTAACGGTGCTAAGTGACTGAAATATGCCAGACTCTTTTGATGGTTTCTGTAGCTTATGACCAGGAACGAATCCAGGGGGTAGGGTGAGGATCGAGTATGCATCCTCCCACCAGCCATTTTCAAAAATGCTTTTGATGTATAGCCTACAATTTTTCCATAATTTTGAACCTCGTTGATACCAGTAACCCTTAGGCCTGAAGCAAGGGTGCCTTGGTAAAATTCGAACTAGGGGGGCTTTGTATAATGTGAAAAAATGTGTTATTTTATACCAGATGTTCTTAAACTTTTTCAGTCACGCCACCTTTGGCGTTAGTTATTTTTGTCCGCCCCCCACCACCAGTGCCGTGTGAAGACTGTTGCCACTCCCCCCTAAAAAAGCTCCACATGGGACCCTTTGATATGAACAAGTATTTTGGCAGTTTTGCGCTTTTTCGACTCGGTTACTGAATTTCCTCGTCAGCTGTAGGCCTATTATTTCAATTAAGGGACGTATCCAGAAATTTCCTTAGAAGGAACGCCCCCAACGTTCGTACTCGCAGTCTCTTTCGGTGCGTGGCAAAATCAAAGCAAATTTAAAGCAGAATAAAAATCAATGATGACTGTAGGGGAGTCGGGGGCATGCTTCCCCGAAATTATTGAAAAATTTAGTGGCAATTTACATCATATAATTGCAATTATAAGCCTAGTGCTTTTTCAGCTACTTTTTGACTAAATGTTCTTTAAAATTTTTTGCCTCTAATTGTGAGTCTTATGCAACAATTTTGTGGGGCCCCTACAAATGCCCCCCCTTTTAAAATTTCTAGCTACGTCACTGCCTCTAGCGATTGCAACAGAAATAGCAGGAAATTGCACTTAGGCAATAATTCCCTAAACCAGTGGTTCTAAAACTTTTTTAAAATTTTGACTTTACGGTCCCCAAAGACTTTTTTCTATCTCTCACGGTCCTTTGTTTTTAAGCATAAAGTTCCACGCAAAATCAAGTGAGAAGCAAAAAA
Source organism: Trididemnum miniatum (assembly GCA_964006365.1). Classification (NCBI taxonomy): domain Eukaryota; kingdom Metazoa; phylum Chordata; class Ascidiacea; order Aplousobranchia; family Didemnidae; genus Trididemnum; species Trididemnum miniatum. The sequence continues at coordinate 2,397,630 of OZ023239.1, read as the reverse complement.
AGGTCATCACGACGCCAGATGTCCAATTTTCCACGCAGAATCAAGTGGAGAGCAAAGAAAAGGTCATCACTTCCGCAGATGCTCAATCAAGTTTAATTCCATGGGATGATTTATGAGAAATCCACGACCTCTTTGCGGTCCCCCTGAAACTGCTTCGCGGACCCCAAGCGCGGTGGGGAGTCCCCAGTTTGAGAACAACTGCACTAAACAGTAAAATAAAACAAACATGGTGCGAAAAAAATAACAAGTCGCTCGTGGTGTCACAGCTTTTTGCAAAATTTAAAACTACAGCTGTAACTGTTACTGGTCCTCAATCAATCCTAATCTTTCCGTTTTCTTAAAAATTACGTGCACACAGCACGTTGGCATTGCAGAATGCAGCAATTGCAGACTCGATTTTGCAGAGCAGGATGCATTGCCGAATGAGTCTTTGAAGATTTGAGATCAGCCTGGTTCTGTCTTTGCCGCTTGTGTGCCGGTGAAAGCACATTAGGAATCCAAGCTAATCATCTTTAGGCTACTGGTACCGGTAGTCTAGCAGTACCGGTAGCATGCGCTAGTTAAAGTCGCAGTGAGGGCAGATTGGTTGTTTAGTGTAAACCTACATTATGATAAGAAATGGACTGCAGTCTAGTAGTGGGATTGCTATTTAGCATGTAATTAACCAACCTATCAACTTGATTGCTTAGTGCTGTGTACACTATACAGGAGTGTGGTAGTTCAGTTCTGATCAAATTAAATTTAAAAGTGAGTTTTGCCATTTGTTAGTTCACCCACAACTGCGATATGTCTGGTGAAAATTTAAGTGCTGTGCTTTACAAACGACGAGAAGAACAACCTCAGTGTGATATTGTTTTGGTAAGAACCCAAAGTAGGCTGTACCTTTGCTAGTTATTTTGTATACGATACTAATTGTATTTACCGGTACTTCATGTGATGTGTAAACTGGTGTGTGGTGTATCAGAAGAGGATTCTCTTGGTAGCCAATAGCCAGGAGGCTCTGGTTGTTGCTCCTTTGATACCGATAGCATACTTTGTAATAATTATCCCTGCTTGGGGAAATCTAACAAGCAGCAAATTAAAGAAGTCAGAGGCAAAACTCTTAAAACAACAACAGCAGATTTATATACCGCTTAAACATTTCTAACATGTAGAGTGTTAACTAACTAAGACAACTCCTAACAAAGGCGACTCCTTAGTGATTCTGGATTCGTCTTCTGTATAGCTCCTCCATACTTTTTCATGACACTGTGACAGGAGGATAAAAATGAAAATAACAAATCATTTTTGATTGGGCCAATGTAAAGGTTAAAAACAGCACTTGCAGCTTACAAGCTGGGCTCTCAGCATAAGTGAGAAAAGCAAACGGTTAAGCTGTTGACAGGGTAAGTGTGTGTTGTTTGTCTTGCATGTTCTTTAGTGTGACAGCGCTTGATTATTCATACAAGACTAATTTCACTAATCATGTTAATATTATAGGAAAATCGACCGATTGTACCACCAGGAAATGATGGTAAGATATTGGAATGTATTTGATTTCCTATTGTATGAGAGTGTAATTATTAGTAAAAACATCAATTTTTGAATCGTCACTTTTGTGGTTGTAGACTTGGTCAGCTTTGCTCTTTCATTCCTCAGTGTGCCTTTTTCGTGTGCTGAAATAAACTGCACCGGGAAAATGAAATGTTACAAATAAAGTATGTGTATTGCATACCTACAGTATTGTGGTGTAGTGAGCAACCAGCTGTAAGTGTACAATCAGCCATCCTCGACTTTTCTTGGTCACATTCTTCTGAAGGTTACTTCCCTTAGCTTTTGTCACTTGACATTAGAAGAATGTGAAACAAGAAAAGTTGTGAACAGCTGATTAGTGATTATATACTGACGGGCAGTTGTTTGCTACACCAGAGTATTGTAGGGGCATGACATTTGTTTTCAGTGTTGCCAGCATATACGGTATTATACTATGCTTTTATTAAATATACTTTACTGTGTGAGCATCGTTTTTTTTTTCAATTCAGCTAATGTAGTGATGGCTATTAAAATACTGGTTTATGTTTCTGGGTGTTGCGACCATACCAAGTCTTGTTCTTTTTTTAACTCCTCTTCTACCTTCATGGCATAACGTTAATTTTGTTGCCTCTTCCCTTTTCTTGTACCATTGTTATATTTTTTAGAATCGTATGCTTTATTGCTTTGTCAGTGCAGAGATAAAAGATGCTACTACTGCTACATTGTCTAATATAGCTTTAACTTGCTGTCTTAAATCTTGTTATGCAGTGTGCAGTTAGGACATACTGGTACAACATTCATAGCAAGCAAACATGATGAATCTACTGATTCTGCAAGGTAGAAAGCACTCAGCCAGAATTACTGAAAACAGTTATAATTACTTGATGTTTCAAGATGTTACTCATCCCATTGTCAAAAGTAAAATATCAAGTATAAATATATATAATAAAAATATATTTTTAGTTATTTTGGAGTCATCTTTTCTATTAGATGTTCCAATTATTATGATTCGAAGATTCTGTACAGTTTCTTGCTTTTAGATGTTCTTCTGCAAATGCATTCTGTTGGCATCTGTGGATCAGATGTTTCCTATTGGGTGAAAGGACGAATTGGTGACTTCATCGTCAGTGATCCAATGATTATTGGTCACGAAGCTGCCGGAAAAGTTGTGAAATGTGGAAAAAATGTCAAGCATTTGAAACCAGGTAAGTAACAAGAGAATACGATAAATCTGGTAGAAAAATAGCTCAAGGAAGAAAGATAAAGCCTCGCTGATTTTTAAAACTACACGTTTCGATAGATTTAGCTGTCATCATCAGCACTGTACACAAGCAGTACAAAACTGGAAGTTATTCTTTTGATTTAAGAAATTACTGTTGTTTATTTTTTCACTATAAGTGAATAGTTTGTAATGTGTAGAAATGTTTTCATAATTAAGATTGGTGGAGTATCTTCAGATGTTGTTCAAAAACTTGTTATCATGTTTATGTATAGAAAGTGACGGAGGCGCTGTGTCTACTTAGGACGAATCCAGACTCGCTTTGCAGTATCCTTTGTTTTCGAGTGTTCGGTTGAGTTTTGCTGCTGACTTTAATTTGCTGCTTGTCAGGTTTCTCCAAGCAGAGATAATTATCGGGAATAAATGTTATCCAAGGACTCTGCAACTAAGCCTCAGTGGTAATTGAACCATCAACCTTGCAATCATGGCTGTCGTAAAAACGACTCACAAACTTTTACACCGTGCTGCCTATTATGAAAAAAATAACAATACGGTTGCATTTGACAACACATTTTGAAGCTGTAATTTCCACAAAACTGATTTTGTATTGAAGAAAGCTAGGCTGTGCTGCTTGAGTTTATTTGTGATAAAATTAAGCACGATCATTGCCTATGTAAAGGCTTTGAGATGGAGACACAATCCTATAACAGCAGGAATGAAAAATGTTACATATTTGCTCTTGTAGGAGACAGAGTTGCTATTGAACCTGGCTATCCTCTTCACAATGATGATTTTTTCAAGGCTGGTCGGTATAATTTGAGCGAAGTTTTCTTCTGTGCCACTCCTCCAGATCATGGAAATTTGTCCAGATTTTACACCCACCGAGCTGATTTTTGCTACAAGTAAGATGCTTGATCAAATTTTACTTTTTTGTCAGCTTTAGAACAGCTTGAAAAAAAAAAGTTTTCGTATTAGGCCTGACGAAGTGCTACATAACTTTTTTGTGCAGCTTTGAAAACAGCTGTTTATCCCAGAAACTTTTTTTGGCGCACTCGTGAGTGGGTGATCGCGTCAAAGTGAGAACGAGAAGCAAGGTCTGGTGTTTGATGAATGACTTACTCGTTCTAGGATGAACAGCTGTTTTCGAAGCTACACAAGAGAGTTATGACGGAGCGTTTCTTCAACCCTAATACGAAAGCAGCTTCTTTCAAAGCTATTCTTAAGTTCTGCACTGCCAATCCATTTGTCGACTTTCATGCATTATAATTACAGGTGTAATCATCACAGGAATAGGAATATTTGGAAGCCGACCAGTTAGAGTAGTGGTTGAAGACACCGCTATCGGTGCTGGAGGTCTGGGTTCGATTCCTGGACCCGTCAAATCGGACACACACAAATTTTCCAACTGCTCGCCACCGCTGCGATGTGTCTTTGTGTTGCCCACTGCCCAGGTGCTAAGCCGCGGGATGGACCCCGCCACTCGTTACGCACTGCAGCGCATCGTGAGTATAATGAAGATTTGATTTTTTCCGAATATTGGGTCCCACTGCTGAGTGTTTTGGTTAACTAGAATTTCATGGCCGACCAGACCTGTCATGTCGCAGAAGGTTATTCAGATGGCTAATAAAAACCCGTTATTGATAGGTAGATAACTACCTCCATGTGGTGATGAAATCACTTTATGAGGGATGATCTGCGCCAATGGAGCTATAGTCTCGGGTTTGATTCCCAAGTCGGGTCAAACCGACGACTTTAAAATTAATATTCGCAGCTTCCCTGCTTGATGCTTAGCGTTAAAAGGACAGTGTGCAGAACAAGCCAACAAGTTTGTTTGTTGTGCCGTTGGGAAAGTCACTTAGCGGGATTCCTCCATCTTAAAGTGGTGGACAGGTATCCAGCAACTCCTGAGCGAGCTCGTTGCAGCGGTTTTATCGCTTTCTCGCGTAGGAGGATAAAGATGCAGCTAAATAAAAAATACAATCTTTACAGATTGCCAGATAACGTAACTTACGAGGAAGGAGCTCTCATTGAACCATTGTCAGTGGGCATTCATGCGTGTCGTCGTGCTGGTGTTACTCTGGGTCATACTGTCCTGGTATGTGGAGCAGGTCCTATTGGGTTGGTGACATTATTAGTAGCAAAGGCTATGGGTGCCTCCAAAGTGGTAGTAACTGGTAAGTCAATTGTTTTACAGATGAAAAGCTACACAAATGCGCACTACTTTTTAGTAACTGACATTTTTGGCCGTCAACCTCCTCAAATTTACCAGCGACATGGCGTAGCAGTACTACGCCCAGGTTGCAGGTCCTGCGTGACGGGTTCGATTCACGGCTGAAGCAGATTGCGTATAGTATTTATTTTGGGTGGCTGCGAAGACTGCAAGCTCACTTCGCAGTCTCCTTTACTGCTGATGAATTTTCACTTCGATAATTTGATAATACCGGCCTGCTGGTGCGGTTGTTAAAGACATCGCTATCGACGCAGGAGGTCTTTAGTTCGAATCCTGGGTCGGTCAGATTGAACATAGTGTCGCCAACGGCTCGCCATCACTGAGATGTTTCTTCGAAGCTATGTTACCAGGCGCTAAGCCGCGGAGATGGACCCCGCCACTTGTTACATGCTTCAGCGTAATACCGCGACTGTAATGAAGATTTGATTTTGCTTTGAATTAATTTGGAAATAACCTCATTTGTCACGAAATGTAAGAAACTAAAATTCTTGCTTCAGATTTATTTCAAGGACGTTTGGAGATGGCGAAAGTTCTCGGTGCAGATCACGTGATCAAAATCGAGCGAGGAACGGTTCCGCAAGATGTTGCTAAAAATGTTACTAGTTTATTAGGAGATATGCCTGACCGAACAGTCGAATGCACGGGCGCTGAGTCAGCTATACAAACTGGAATTTACGTAAGTTGCGCTTGTTTTGCGTTGAAAAAGCTGTAAAATACGATGATGATGCAAAACAAGCTGGTGTGGACTTGGAACTTCGCCATGGTTGCGTACAACACAAATGTTCTACTAGATCTACTCGGTCCTGTAGCGGGGAACAAGGCTCCGAACTCGAGTCTGAACTCGATCGTTTTTGCCGAACTCGAAAGACAAAAATTCCCTGAACCCGAAGAACTCGATCTCGGAAAAAATTCTTTGAGTTTTGAACTTATTTTCAACCACTCAAAAATTGCTAGAAGTGAGCCTAAGCTCCATAAAAACTGATTGAACTCAGCATGAACTCGATAGAAATTACTGATCTCGAAAAAGTAAAAATGAACAACTTTAACTCTGCCTGCAAATTTGTAGTGAACTCAAACTTGAACTTGATTAAAAATGCTGCGAGTTTGCAGCCCTGCGAGGCGTAAAGACTGCTCCACCCAAAACTAACACAAGGCCAACTATATGTGAGCGCTACGAACAAATGGCAGGTCGACGAATTCTTATCACATCTCTGCGATGAAAAATTCTAGAGCTATGTCAGCAATAGTGTCTTTATTTTTCTACACCGTCAACACGATAAAGAATACGATAAGTTGAAGAAAATATAACAAGTTAACAACGGTACAAGAAAAGAAAAAGTGTTAAAGCAATGCTTTGTGAATGCTTTACTTTTGCATTTTTTGACGTGTTTGCATCCTTGTGTTTGTTGCTAATCATAATCTTAATTCAATTTAAAACATCCGACTTTTGCAGGCGACCAAATCAGGTGGTTGTCTGGTTTTAGTTGGTCTTGGACCAGCGATGGTCAACCTACCCATTGTGAATGCTGCAGTTAGAGAAGTAGACATCCGAGGAGTGTTTCGTTATTGCAATACGTGAGTGGGACAAGCTATTTGTACTTATGCATACTTGCGTAGGTTACGCAAAATTATCACAAAGATTGCGTAGAATTTTGTTTCAGCATTTACTCGTAGTTGGTTTAAATGGAAGACAAGTTTCGATTTTAAGTATTCATATTTGCATAATTGTTTAGTTGCATATTTATCCTATCACAAAAAACGGATCAAAATACTCTTACGTGCTCACTTGGGAGTGACTGGCAATCCGTCTACCACTATAGTACGGGGTAATCCAAGTAAACTTTCCTGCTTGTTCTCCACACTGCCCCTTTCATGCTGGGCGTCAAGCAGGGAAGCTGTGAATACCAATTTTACAGTCATCGGGTTGACCCGACTCGGAATCAAACCCGAGTCTACAGCTACAGAGGCGGATGCTCTATCTACTCGGCCATCTGAGCTGTTAAACCGACGAAGTCGATATATTTGAAACTGTCAAGTTGATCGTTGATTTAGGTGATAATTTCTGTTTAAAATATTTAAATCCAACCTGACACATTATTTTGTTTAAAGATCTTTATTAAATGAGGTTATGATGAGCATACGATACGATTGAGAGTTTTTACCGACTAAATTACAAATAAACAGCCAAGAAACAACAAAAACACCTGGGCGGGCGTTTCCACTCACTGCCGATGCTATTATTAACTTTATAGGCTATATGCTTAGGTTGTGCTGGGTTCCTTAGCTATGATGCGTAATAATCTTAGGCATCATGCCTTAAAAAAAATCCGGAAGCGTCGTAACTTAAAACCAGCCAGTTTTGCATGGTGGTTTAAAATATCGCTGTCGGCGCGTATGGTCCCGTGTTCAGTTCTCAGGCTGGTTTAATCTGACACAGTGTCGCCAACGGCTCGCCACCGCTGCGACGTTTTTTCGGAGCTATGTTGCCTAAGCGTTAAGTCGCGGAGATGGATCCCGCCACTCGTTACACGTTTCGGGGTGCTGCGGCAAGTATAATGAAGACTTGATTTCCTCATAGCTTAAGATTCAACTCAGCGTAGTTACATTAAAATTTTTATTATTTAGCTACCCAACCGCTATCCAAATGCTTTCATCAGGAAAGGTCAACGTCAAACCACTGGTCACACATCGATTTCCGTTAGAAAAAACAGAGGAAGCTTTTAACGTTACGAGGTCTGGTGAAGGAATCAAAGTCATGTTAAAATGCGACCCAAATGACCAAAACCCATAACCGTTGTGCGTATTTAACGTCAATCTGAAATGCCAAAGATATAATTAAAATTTGGTGCAATTTATAATCATTGTTTGCAAATGTCATGCTTTGAGATTTCTATCATGTTTTGCCGTTATAGTGTCGATAAACCGGCAAGTACTAATGCTAACATGGAAAAAACCAGGGCTGCGAAATCTCAAGCAATTTTAATGGAGTTAAGTTCGTGTTCAGTAATTTTACGGAGTCTATTCTAAGTTCAAGTAGTTTTTAGCGGGTTTAGGTTAAGATTCAAGAAATTTTGTCAAGTTTAAGTTCAAAACTCTATCAACTTTTATCGAGCTTGCAACCCTGGAAATGACATCAAATTTTAGCTCTCACTTGCTTATGATATTTTGTGGTGTAGCATGCAATTTTAAGCCCATGAAGTTGCTCAAAGGAAAATGTTTAATTGTTACAAACAAAAATTCATCACTGGGTCTATTAGAGGGTAAAAATTCAGCATCGTAGCTGATGATGACAGCTGAATCTTGGTGTTGAAACGTTAAGATTTTTACTTAAATTGCTTTTTAAATTATTTTAAGTTAACTTTTTGTAAGTTTCGAGTTATTTATGGGTGCTTCAGCTTTTTGATTTTTGCGCTGTGACTACCTCGCTTACAATTGTGTTATTATTAATTTCATTATCAGTTGATTTTGCATTAAATCTTCGATGCTTCCCACTGAAAATTGTTATAAAGTACTTCATGTGATTTTCAGAATTGTCAGAGTGAATTGTCAGAACTGAAAATTGTCAGAGTGCTTTTCAGATTCAACTAAAGTTTTCGTGGCGATGTGTTCAAGAATAGTTGGTGGTCGTAAGATGCCTATGTACTGCATACCAACGCAAAAACGTCCAAATGCAAAAACAGTTGGTCAAAAAGTTTCTACACTTAATTTAGTTCCTAACTTTTTGACTATTTATTTCGCGTTAGACTATTTATTGTAGCATTTGATTTAATTTTATTGCGTTTGACTATTTATTTTTGCGTTGGTATGAAAATACAAAAAACTACCAAGAATAGATAAACAGTTGATGCCTCGTATGTTAGATTGTTGAATGTGTGAATGATATTATTCAATAGGCTAGATTCACTGGAGCTATTCCAGAGTCTGTTATGTTCAGGGTGATCAGAACGTAACTCCCTATTCTAAAATAACTATGAACTGTTCAAATTTACTGATAACTTTCTCAATTTTTGTATGTTACTTAATGTGCGGCAATTAAATTTATTTTCTTGTTTTTTAAATTTTAATAATTTCATTTTATATTTGAAATAAATTCAATCATGTTTTGTAAATTGAAATATTAATTGCAGTGAAAAATAATTTGAAGTAACTTTAACCTTGCATTTAAATTCGTCAATGCATTTTTTTCTCATGTTTATTAAATGGAGACATTAACAATTCAGAAATAAACCATTATTATTAAAATAAGGAGTTACTTTTCGATCACCCTGCAGATTGACAGTTTTTTCAATCTTGCGGTTATCATGATCCGCGTTATAACCCGTGATGCTCGAAGAAATCAAACTCGCTGCGAATATCGTGCTTCTGCTTACAGCCCTCCTCCAGAATTGAGCCGGAGTCTACGTGCCTACTGCTGGTGATCACTATGATGTGACGCTTTTTCAAAACTTCAGCTCCAGTTCAAATCGAGATAAATTCCACGAGCTTCGAAAGTTTGGTGACGTCACAATTCAATGGACACATAATACAAGCGCAATTTTTCAACGATGGTTATTCGTTTACGATTCTTGTTAAGTCCGATCTTCTAAAAGCGATGATAAAATGAAACGTTAATGCAAGAACAGCAAGATTATCTCACTGCTAGTTGCATTAACGACGATTTGAAACGAATGATGAATTTTGATACAGCTTAAACCGTGCATGTTTTTTTCAGTGATTTTTGTTACCGTACGTGCCATTTCAGTAATTTTTGTAGCATGCTTCAGTAATGTCTTAGCATCTATATGCCTAGTTTTTTTCGTACTAACGTCTTCCAAGTTCTTACTCATTCCATGGCGTTTTTATGCTCGGACTGGATGCCATTTCTTCACTGCTGAATTCAAGTTGAACAAAAGCTACTTTAACAATCTTGGTTGGCTAACCTATATTTAGTGGCCTACCGCTACTAAAATTTTTTCAATGGTTCGTGCTGTTCGCTTTTGTTGATGTTGTCGCTTTTGCGATTCGTTCTTCGCATCTGCGTTGCTTAGGGAACAACTGAAGAATGTTACATTTCAGGTAAGCTTCGATTTAAGATCAGAGCAACACTTCAACCGTCCTCAAGTTTTTTTAAGCTAAGAAGTTTGTGGAATTTCTGCTTGCAGAAACTGCAGGGCAGTGGAGGTATTGCTTCAACATGGAGGCGATATGCCCCACTTTGCAAATAGACAAAAATTTTAGTAGTAAGATGTTCTTGTGTGTACTTGCTAAGTGTAGCATATTTGGGCCTTATATTTGGACCTATAGCTCATCGAACTCGTATTTGGACCTCTTGTGTAATTTTTGAAGTATTAATTTGGTGGTTTCGACCTTGAAAAACTTAATAAAGATGCAACGAAGTACTTTCAATTAGTGAAGGTTAAATCGGTTTCTTGTTGCTGAGAAGTTGAATTAACCTTCGAAAACTATTCTTGCAGAAGTTATTGTTGACCCTTGAAACTGGGAGAAGTGTTCTTGCTGTCACGGGAAAAGGGGAATGTCTACTCACTGGATGCTCTTATCGCGGGAAAGGTACTGTTGATTGGCTGGTGACTGGTATCCCGTAGTTGAGTCAGGGGAAGGTTGCAGCGTATTGGAAGCCTCGACTTGTGACGCGAGTTGAGTGCAGTTTCGCTTTGAGCCAAGTGTCTTTGGAGCCGGGCAAAAGGGACAACCGCGTCACGCATTGGTGGTGGTGTTAGGGGGACTTCTATTCCCGAATACCCCGATTGTTGTAATCCCAATTCATATATAAATCCAATACGCTTGTTACATTTTATGTTTGTGGTACATAAGAGCAAAATATCGCTTAGAACTGCATATGTTATTGATATTTTTTCCTGCTCTGAGCAACAAGTCACAGTAGTTATAAAACCTACGCTAGTGGCGGTTATGCGCAAAAGACTAGTGCGTGTAGTTTTTGGTAAACACAGTAGGCTATACACTCAATGCCATACTTTCACTGAAAATTGCAGCATCAAGGTGTGAAACTTGTACTTCTATCAGGGCTGCGAACTCCATCGATTTCTAACCGAGTTCGAGAAATATATGCTAGTCCGAGTTCTAAAAAATTTATTTTTCAAGTTCGAGTTCGGCAAAAATGACCGAGTTCAGCAAGTTCGAAGCCCTGGATTTTATAGGTCGCAATGCCATGAACAAATAAACGATATGTAGCTTTTCGTTTGGTGAAATCATAACTTCAATTTACACGGATTGTGACTACTTGCACAACAAACTATATTTCGTAGTGATCTTTTATTTCTTTTCAACAATTTAAATATCTTTCTAATGAACTCGAACAGTTTTATGCGAGTTCAGAAAAAATATTTTTTCCAGCTCAACAAAATGATCGAGTTCAAGTTCGAAGCCCTGACTTCTATTCAACTTTACGAAAGTGTCCCAACATTTTACGTAAACTTTCATTTTCTATCAAGAAACAAAGAACACAACTTCGTTTTAAAAATGAATATTTTGCAAAACATAATTTCACAATTGCAGCACATAAATAAAAATAGCCAAGCTGGAAAACAAAATTCGATACAAAAACGTTTGGCACCATCATCATCAAGCACTTGCACCTATTTTGAAAAAGTTTCGAAGTTATCCGAAAAGTTGAGTAAGCAGCATCGTAAGCACATATTACATTTCACTGCACAGTGACGGTTATGATCGGCGGCTAAATTGCACGGCGTCCGACACATGTCTGTCCATATGTAAGTGGACGTCCTGAAAGCAAAATTCAATGTTACAGTAATTTTAGAAGGGGCAGTGTCGTTGTTTCATATTCTCCCTGTCCACAAGCCCAGTGTAAGTTGTTCCAAATACCAACAGCCTTTTCGCATTACAATTAAAATTTTGACGCTGTAATTAAAACGGTTGTAATGCAGGAAGTCCGTGGACCTTTGGAACCGCTTAACTAACATATGGCAGGGTAAATCACTCAGCATGGGGCAATGAAATTGAACCCTAGTATAACACGTTTTAACAGTTTCGGTCGAAATACGAGATCCCTGTTCGATTCCAGGGTCGGTGAGCACAGTACAAAGTAGCCACAGACTAGAAATTTTCGCAGCTTTTTTTACGTCGCATCTATGCTGTGTAGACAGTTCTTCACCGATACACAGCTACGATTAGTATTATATGAAGACAGGGCCGCATTAAGGGGTAGAGGGGCTACACCCTTGGAGATGAGGGCCACTCGGTTAGGGGCATGCCACTCACAAAAAGACTCCCTGTGTACCAGCAAGCAAATACAGGAGGCTTCGCGTGACTAGCGAACAGGAAAACAAGGAGCAAAAATTGCCGCCTGTTGCGCATCGCAAATCGTTTTTTCAAGCGGTAACTTTGAGACAAGATATCAACTTACCAGAGCAGTATCGAGATCGGATGAGAAGTAGTGCGTGCAGCTCGCCCACAAACAACAGGAATCTAACTTATCCTTATAAGAGTCGGTGGCATGAAACAGGCCGATGTGAGTGAGAAGCGAACTCGAGTTAGTAAATCCATCTGCTCCGCATCCATTCCACTGAAACATTCAGAAAAATGTTTTCATTCAAACAAGACCCTGGTTTGATTCTAGTCGGGTCAAACCAATGACTTTAAAAGTGGTATTAACAGGTTCCCTGCTTAACGCTCAGCATTACAAGGACAAACGCAAGTTATTATTGGAATTTTCTGCCCTTATTGACTGTAAGCAAACGAAAGCTAATCGAGCAGATTAAATAAAATAATTTCGTGGAAACTTTTTTTAAGAACTTACCAAACATTGTAGATTAACTCCCACATCCATGGGGTTATCAAATTGACTTGGAATTTCTTCTTTTACACAAATATTGGGAAGAGATAGGTTTTGCTATGTAAAAAAACAACACAAAATTATAATCACGTTCATAAAATAAATCACTACTGACGCAATGAACGAGCGTCAATGATAAAATTTTTACATTGCTATGAGGTAGTCAAAATCAAATTTTCATTATACTCGCGGTATTACGCCGAAGTGCGTAACGAGTGGCGGGGCCCACGTAGCATCTGGACAACACAGCTCCGAAAAAACATCGCAGCGGTGACGACAGTGTGTCCGATGTGACCAGCCCGGTACTCCAACCCCAGACCTTCCGCACCAATAGCAATGTCTTAACTACTACGCCAACCAGCCTGACGCTATGAGATAGTTATATGCAAAAATTGAAAACTAGATTTTATTCCTTTGGCTACGATTTAAAATCGAAAACCAAAATTCCTGATGAATTAACCGCGCTAGCTAGGATTAAGTTAAAAATCTTTCCTAGTACTTACATGGCTAATTGGCTATCTCACCTGTTTGGGTACCTTGTATGCCAGTTGATTCAGGGGAATCACCTGTACTTTTCCATCTTGGCATCCAACGTAGGCATAAGCCAGTATGACGTGGTATCCTTCCCACGAGCCAGCCAGTTGTTCAAACCGAACATGCATTGAGAGGGGGAGAGTGGCGAGAGGTTTAGGAGAACCGGTGATACGACAAGGCTACGTATAAAAACATTTCAATAACTCGCTGCAAAAATGACCGATTGTGTATTCATTCAACTAACAATCAAATCTTCATTACGCTTGCTGTAATACGCCGTAGCGTGTAACGTGAGGCGGGGTATTACGGGGTAATCTCCATGGCTTGGCGCCTGGGAACACAGTACGCCGCAAAGATGGTGAGCCGTTCGCGTCACTGTGCCCGATTTGACAGGTCCGGGAGAGGAACCAGAGACCTCCAGCGCCGAGAGCGATGTGTTTAGCTTCTACAATAATCGGGCGAACAGCCAGAGTTACTTTTTGATGCAGAAAATTTGAATTAAAGAGTTTGCATTTTTATAACAATCAAGAAAATTACACTGTCTTGTGAAGTTTCAATTTCGAATGAAACCATCAAAGCATAACGCGACTAAAAAAATGGTTTGGTACTAAAATATCACTGCAAACACTTCAACTAATATCAAATAGAGAACATTGGCAGTAAAAATCTTCATCAAAAAGAAATACTTGAAAAAATCTACAGAGCTTTGCCAGCGTTTCATTGTCCTTAGCATTCACAGATAGTGGTACGTAGGCCGTAGGGGTTGTCCTTCATTTCAACACCGTTAACACGATAAAGAATACGATGAGTTGGAGGAAATACAACAACAGTGGTCCAAGAAACGACGCAAGAAAACGATTAACGTTGTGGCATGCAGGTAGAAGAAGAGTTAAAAAAAAAAACAAGAATAGGCGTGGTTGCAAAAATCTAACCTCTGTTCGTAAAACTCGGACTGATTTATCGAGACACAGCGTAACAATCGCATTCCGATGCAGGGACAAAGACTTGATGCTTCCGCTGTGCATGCCCAGGAATCTGAAGTATTAGAATATAGTAAATATGGAACGAAAATAGCTCAAAGAGAAAAATAAAGCTGCACTAATTCGTACAACTGGACCTTTTGACACCATAGATTCAGCTGTCATCATCAGCAGGGTAAGCGAGGCAGAAAGAAAGTTGAATTTACGTTGTCGAAACTGCATTATACAGTCATTGGTTTCACCAGACTCGGAATCAAACTTGAATCTACCGTTCCTAGGCAGATGCTCTAACCACTCGACCGTATATCGTAAAACCAATGGATTTCTCAAAATATTAATAAATCACAAGATTCTGCAGCATTTGAAACTGTTTTGATCATATCAAAAATTTTGTAAATACGATTTTACCTGTGTATGATGTCTCCAGACTGGATGTTATGCACGAGCACGCTTCGATTGGACGAACCACTGTAGAGTAAATTCAGATGGAGCTGCGCAATAATCACACCATTATTACCTCACACGCAAAACACTATACATCTTCAATTCCTCTCTTACCCTGCCCACGTATTCAATTTTGGTGAGCTGTAGGCCCGCAGTTTTTGATTCTTGTTTTTGCATCATAATCAATTTTTTGATGTAATAATTGAAAAAATTGATTATGTCGCAGAAACTATAGAACCAAGAATCGCCATCCTAGAGCACAGGAACATCGGACATGTGGACTGGGTAAAATATAATATTAGCAAGAAATTTGTCAAGTACAAACCTTGCCACATAGGCCAATTTTAGTAGATTATCACCGCCTACGCACAAACTTGTTTATAAGAGAGTAAAAAACTTCAATGACTTTTCGATGCAAAAAATTAATTTGGCGCATGATTAAAAAAAAACAAAGAAAATATAAAGTTATAACAGATCAGTTGGCGTAGTGATTAAAAACAACGCTAAAAGTTTGGGAGGTCTGGGGCTGGTTAAATCGGACACAATGCCGTCAACGGCTCGCCACTGCTGCGATGTTTCTTCAGAACTATGTTGCCCAGGAGCTAAGCCGCGGAGATGGGCTCCGCCACTTGTTACACGCTTCGGCGTAATATCGCGAGAGTAACGAAGATTTGATTTTTTAAATTCTTTGGTTTGCATATAAAGAAACACAATTTCTATTCCCCTCAAGAATTTCCACAGCAATCAACATCATCAGTTAACAAAATCTTATCAGAGTTGTAAACGGACCGACTAGTTCAGTACCGAACCCAAGTCAAAAAACCCGGCCCGGAATCGAGACTCACTTGCATGCAGTTAACTGTCTTGTTGTGTCCGAGGAGTGTTTTTAGAAGCAGACCATCATTGGCGTCTCGGACTGAGATTCTGCAATCACTCGACCCACAGCATAAGACCGCTCTTCCCCCATCTGTGCCAGTGGTCAAACAACACACAGCGTGGGGAGAATGGCAGTCTAGCACTTCTCTGACCAGATTCTAAATAAGTTAACAATCATCATCATGAAGTTTGGAAGTCGTCAGTCGAATAAAGTGCTCTATGACGTAATCAGAGCGGAACGTACAATTTCATAACAAATTAAAATTGCATAACAATTTTAAAACCTCACTACAGTCTGTTTCGCCCTATTGGGTATATCAGATGAGGTTCAAAATAAGCTATGTTGACAGTTCAATCTATTCTACTGTGGTTATATTTTTCTTCTTTCAGATATTTTTGCGCCTTATTCATTGCATTCCAACTCTGTTGCGCAGCGAACACCGTTTTAGAAAAAAAAATCAAACACAGATTATTACACAACGGGTAACACCGATTGATAAATTCCATTTAACAGGATTTACCCTGTCCAGCGTCCACATGTCCAGCTTAACTCGGCCAAAAAACTCACAGGCGTTCTGCATCACAATTAAACTTTTGATGTCAAAATCACCATTTCATTGTGACATCAAAAATTGATTGTGATGCACAGAGCCCATTGGCTTTCTCTCTACTTAAACTGGACAGTGGACATGTGAACAGTGTAATTGCAAGTTCCAACTTACGGTATCAGTACAGAATATGGAAACTTTGCCATCACGGGCACCAAGGTAGAGCAGATTGTCATAGTGATGGACACACATGATGCAATTGTGATGATGAAGTAATTTCTTCATCCGGGGTTCTGACTTTTCTACATCCGAGTTGTTGTGCTAAAATGATACGTTGATAAAAAAATCACTTGTTTAAAATAACAAACTATAATTTGACATCTATAGAAATGGCTAGTCGCGGTCTTCTGCTTCAAGCTTATGATGTCAATCTATCTAACTTTTCTAGACCCGCTCATCCTTGGGGGGTCGCGGGGGCAGCTGCTCGAGTTGGAGCCTCCAAGCATCTCGATCCTCTGCGACGAACGGTAGATGCTCTGGTTGGATGCCAAAGCGAAACCAACTAAGATCTTCAACGTAATCTCGCCATCGAGGTAGGGGACGGCCTCTAGGCCTTTGGCCAACCGGTGTTGAACAGAGCAGTGTTTTTGGCTGTTCTTTCCTGGGACATTCGTGTCATATGTCCATACCAGCGAAATTGCGATCTTTCTAGGTTTAGAGTCAATCTCTTGCATGAAATTTTTTGGAGAATTTTGAACAGGCGACTTGAGTTCTACTCCCAGGAAGCGTATGTGTAGTTATGTCGGCAAAAACTTGCCCAGATCTGCTTAGACCAGTGGTTTTCAGCCGGGATTCCGCAAGTTTAAAATTTATAGCTGGGTTCAAGTAACTTGGTAAGTTAAATTAATGCATAAGTTTCCCCGAGTCTCCGGAATATTTTATAGGGGTTCCGTTCCACCGGAAATACTGAAAACCATTGGTTTAATTCTTAGAGGGGCGCAAGACACTTAATTACGAAATGATGAGACACAAGATATGAATATAATAACGGTAAGGTTAAAGGCACCGCAATTGGGGCGAGAGGTTTAGGGTTCGATTTCCGGGCAGGTCAAATCGGACACAGTTAACAGCTTGCCACCGCTGCGATGCTTCTTCGAAGCTGCGTTTTCCAAGCGTCGCGGAGATGGACTCAGTGACTCGATGCACACTTCAGCGTAATGCCGCGAGTATAATGAAGGTTGAATCACACAATAACTAAGAAATTTCTTACTCGTAACTTGACTTTGACGCTGTGTAGTGACGATTCGGCCAACATACCCTTCTCATTCGACTCATCAACAAACACAACGAACAACGTCAGCGTCCCACTCCCCTTCTTAAAAACAATGCATGTACGAAAGGGGATTCCCGGAAGATTATAACGTTTCAACAACTGACCTGTAAAAGTTCATAAAATCAACATCTGTTGCGCTCAACTTTCAAACCATAAAAGGTACTCGGTAAAAAGAAATTACAGTTCCTTCACCCTTCATCAAGGGTGGAGAACTGGCATCGTAGTGCGGGCCACATTAATTACATGATATTTCGAATGGGCTGAATCTCTCATTGTGAAATCCAAGTACAAGCTACCAGATTCAAATTATTTCATAGTAAAAAGCATTGAAGTCATTAAACAGGTAAAACAATGAGTAAAATTTGTAGTTTTGCATTTAGTTGCATATTTATCCTCCTATCACAGAAAGGGATCAAAGCGCTACAACGAGCACGCTCAGGAGTGGCCAGCCATTTGTCTACCACTTTAAGATGGGAGGAATCTCGCCGAGTGCCTTTCCCAACGGCACAACAAGTAAACTTTACGGCTTGTTCTCCAAAACGTCCTTCAATGCTGCGCGTCAAGGAAAGAAGCTGTGAATACCAATTTTAAACCCATTGGTTTGACCAGACTCCGAACCGAACCAGAGTCTACACTGCATAGATCCAGACCAGGGATCAGACGCAGACGCTCTATCCACTTCGCCGTCAAAATAAAGCAAACCTACGAAGGGTCTTCATATGCTCAACAAAGCAAACTCACCGCTTTCCACGTCAGTGACACACAACGTCTTGTCTTTTGAACAAGTTAAGATTTTCCCACACTCAGTCACGTGAACACACAACACGGAAGCGCTGTGATGTTCTAGCGTCATCGCGCGGAGAGATGCAACCTCATTTTCTAAACAAAATTGTTTAAAGTTAAAATATATTAACAAATTTAAGCAATAAAAAAAACAATTTTGTGATATTTATAAAACAAATTACCACGCAAATACTGACGAGCATTTTAAGTGCGAAACCCTAGTTTCTAAAATAAAATCATATCTTTGTGTGCTCGCGGAACTACGCCGAAGCAAGTAACGAGCGGCGAGATCCATCTCCGGAATATAGCGTCTGGACAACACAGCTCCGAGGAAACACAGCAGCGGTGGCGAGCTGTTGGCGACAATGTGTCCGATTTGACCGGTCAGGGAATCGAACCCCAGACCTCCCGAACCGGTAGCGATGTGTTTACCAACGACGCCAGCCGGCTGGCAACCGCCAGTTCCTATTAGACAAAATTCCTCAACAAAATGATATTTTCTTACGTTCTGCGGTCAAGGTAGTTGGTGTCGCGTTTTCACTGGTCAAAATCGAAGTGTTATAGTCACATAACGGATTGTGGGCAGTCACCCATGACGACGTGACCTCTTTAGACGACGGCTGCTCCAGGGCTAGTTTTGCAAGATGAGGATCACTGTAACAACATGAGAGGATGACCAGCAAATGACCGATGAAGAAGCAGGGGAAATCACCAACAGCTCAGATGGCCGAGTGGTAAGAGCATTTGCCTCTAGAGCAGTAGATTCGGGTTTCACTCCGAGTCGGGTCAAACCAATCACTTCAAATTAGGTATTCCCAGCTTTACTGATTGACGCTCAGTATTAAATGGAGAGTGTGGAGAACAAACCGGCAAGTTTACTTCTTGTACCGCTGGGAAAGACACTTAGCGGGATTCCTCCATCTTAGAGTGGTAGACAGATGGCCGGCAACTTCTAAGCAAACTCGCTGTAGGGCTTTGACTGCTATCTCGTGATAGGGACAATCTACACCCAAAGGTACCCTACAATGAAATAGTAGACAGAAAAAGGCGAATTCTCCATACGAATAACCATCGCATACCTCGGGGCAATTTTCTTCTTTCTGGTTACATTTTTCTCAACGAGTGACATCGGTATCATTTTGGGATCTTTAGCAAGTGAATCCCCTCTAAATAAAATGAATTTGACGAAAAATTTTGTCAAAATCACAAGATCAAAAGCAAGAGGATTAATCGCAGAGAATTCTGTACTAGCAGCGTAATGCCACATCGAATGATTCGCACATAGTAATTATTGTTATAGGAACAATCATTGCGCATAATTGTATTAAGAAATGTATTTGTACAGTGTTATTCGCTGCACATTAAATTTTATCCTCCTATCACCAGAAAGCGATCAATGCGTTATAACGAGTTTGCTTGGAAGTTGCCGGCCATCTGTCTACCACATCTACATGGGGGGAATCATGCAAAGGCAAAGTGTCTTTCCCAACAGCATAACAAGTAAACTCGCTGGCAATGACTAAATGAGAAAGCCAGTGAAGATACTGAGCAACAACAGAAAATAATTGGCAACACTCACCGATTTGTGACTTCACGATGGCAGGTTGTGGAAGACACTTCAGTGTCGGCTGGTTGGATGCGGGAGCGGGCGGGTAACTGGAAGAAAAATCAAATCTTCATCATACTCGCGGTATTATGCCGAAGCGCGTAACGAGTGGCGGGATCCATCCCCGCGATTTAGCGCCTGGGTGACGCAGCTCCGAAGAAACGTCGCAGCCGTGGCGAGCCGTTGGCGACACTGTGCCGATTTGACCGGCCCGGGAATTGAACCCCAAACCTCCCGTACCGATGTCTGGCTAAAAACCGGTTCAAGTACAATAACCAAAACAAATACTCACGTGATTTAGTTGCGGTTTAGGGGGAGTTGTAGATGAAACAACCCCACGTTCGTTGCTCGCTTCTTTCAAATATTTTCCAAGTATTTTATCCACAGATGGAGACGTCATTTTTGTTTCCGTGGAGGGCGCTCCCGCATCAAAATATATGGAACCAGAAGGAACAGGGAAAGGGTCCTCAGGGAGAGAAGGGACTGGTGGGTTCTCGTTTTTAAGGGGGAGACTGATTTGGATTCCAATTGCAGACTCGTATTTAGATTGGTCTGGAGTTGGTAGATTAGATATGGTAGATTGGGAGTCGGGGAAATTAGGGTTTGCAGTTGTTGGGGTAAAAGGGGTTACATTGTGGTGGGACCCCGGGGTGGGGGTGCTATGAGAGCAACTGTTTGGCCTTCCCATGCGACCACTTGAAGGCGCCGGAGTATCACCATCATTTGATCCACCAGAACTTGCACTTGCTCTGAAATTTCAGATTTTATTAATTTCAGGAACTGATAGTTGTGCGAAGAAATTACGCTAGCAATTCAAATCAAAATCTTCATTATACTCACGATAAACGAGAGGCAGGATCCATCTTCGCGGATTCGCGCCTGGGAACACAAGTAGTATAAGCTCGTAACAATCGAGCCGTTGTAGGGACAGGTGCAAAGATTTGACGAAGGTGCAGTTTAGGGGGTAGGTGCTGAGTGATAGGAGCTCAAAAAAAAAAAACAAGAAAAAAAGATAGGTGTAGGTGCGGTATGTTTGGTAGGTGCTGAATTATTAAAGAAAAAAATCGTAAGAAAAAAAAAGGTTGAAGTATAAAAAGGTTAATAAAAAAAAGGTCTATAAAAAACATAAAATGTGACAACGTAAGTTGATACAACCGACAATGAATCCTGAATCAATTTAGAGTTACATGGCTACGTAGTTGCATTTTCGTCCATAAAAGAATCAAAATTGTACAAGTCAGGATTTAGTCCATAGCTGTCTATAAATTCTCCTCGTCTGTTTTCATCAAAATACACAGCAATCCAATGCTCTCCTCTTCTACAACTCGGATCGGTGTTCAAAACGAACGCGCTCGGATAAGATATTAAGGCATGTAATTGGTCGCGAGAACAAACATCTCTAAAAACTTGTTTGGTATAGGGGTCTCGAGATCAAAATTCTCTCAGTTTGATCGGAATTCATCCGTTGTAGTCAAAAACGACGTTGCGTGACTTATCGATTTAAATCGATAAGTTGTCAAATTCAGCGTAGATGGCTGCGTTAACAGTAGCAGGTAGAGCTTGCGCAAAATGAACTTCCAACCGTGAGTTTCCGTTTTTAACCAGTTCAAAATTTTACCCGCAAAATCCTAAATCCGGTGTTGGGTCAAAAGTAAACAAGGCGTTTCCACCTCTGAAATCGTCTTCAGTCAAATCCATCCCTTCGTCATTTATATTGTCCTGTTTCCGTGTACTGCGACAAACAACTGCGAACGAAGCGTCGCCCGGCAAAATCAGGTTGCAAAGGACGGGAGGGTATTTGCTTTCCGTCTTTATACAAAGCTAAGAAATTGATGCTGTTATGTACGAAGTTCAAGGGGTTTTTGCCAATCACTCCATTGTAGGCATCGTTGTCCACAAATCCAATCACGACTCTTTTAGATAACTGCCCCCAAAACAAGTTTTCCTTGATCGCAGTAAGATTTTTTCGTGGAATGCTTCTTCCATCTCTTCATCTGCTTCTCGGCTGTGTACAACCAACCATCGTTCAGCCTCTTCAGGCCGAAACCGAGCGAGTCCATGGCGCTGTACATGGGTAGTCGGATTTGCAATATATTTCATCATTTTAAAATTACGTTTAGTCACTTACGTTGTCATTATACCTAATCACGCAAAAATTCTCTCAAAAGCTTTATAATTATTACAGTCTTTCAGAATAAAACATGCCTTTAGTAAATTTAACAGGTTTCTAGTGCGTCAAAGCATAAAATTTTGCAAAGAACTTGTACTAAACGTATTTGTGTTCAAGCGAATCGCGCAAAATATTTTCCAACATTTTTATATCTAGCATGTGCTTTGAAAAATTGTACGAGACAATCACCTGTTTAATTCTCACAATTGAATACACGATTACGAAAAGGGAATAAGTCACCATTTTGTCATTTCACTTTTATTGCATCATTACGTTCCTAGCGACATTGGCTATCATGTGTGCAAAAAGCAAAACCAAATTCCTTCTACAAATATAAAAATTAACGTTAAAAGAACCAAGCACAGCACTTGGGCCTCTTTTTGATTTCATATGCCATAATAAATTATGGTTTCTTAATTTTAATTTTTTTGAATAAGTTGTTTTCTGATTGAGATAGAGCATCAAAATGTATTACAGACAGATAGGAAATCATGTTTGCCGAGTCGTTTGACACCAAATTCAGCCGTGTAGCATGCGCACTTTTCGAGTTACGTCATTTACTCATTCACCCCCCCCCCAAAAAAAATACAGTATTTCATAATTTTTCAAAATAGATTTTTGCAATGGGTTTCTGTGCCGACTTGTACCCTGTAAATCGTATAAACTAAGAGTTTTCGAAAAAACGTGTAAAAGCGAAACACCCTATTATTTTGGTAAGTCTTTTTTTATTGCAATATACTTTTCAAACTAGAAGCAGAGTAATAATACTATTGTGAACTTCCTAATTGTTTCCACCAACACTTGGTCAAATATGTCAAGCTTCCAGTCAACCACTTTTTGTTGGTAACTCAAGTGAAATTCGGTCATCGCAAACCCTTTGGTTTGTTGCTATTTTTTTCGTTTTCAAAATATGTACTAAAAACGACCCAAGTTTTCAAATTTTAAACACTTCTTGCGTGTGAACTAAACATAATGGTGCAATGGATTTCATTGCTTTGGAACTTCTAGGTTAGTAAGCATTTCTAATAAACTTGACTACTCTATGCAATCATCACACAAAAACACAGCAAGTTTTTTTTTTGATTTTCTCAAAAACTTGCTCTTTTTGACTTGTGACGTTTTCCAAATCATGTATTCCATTATTTAAATCCTATCTTACAAAACATGAATATTGCAAGTTAACATGAGAGTACTTCAAAGTTATATAAAATCATTTCTTGCTCGATTTTTTAGCCACAACGCAGTCTTTTATTTTTCAATGCGCCTAGGTAATTTCTCAACTGAGTCAATCAAAAATGAACCAAATATTTATACCGTCAAACCACACACTTCTAAGCGATTATTTTTTTTCATGTCACATTCAATTCATTTCAAACAAAACTTAACAGTCTTTTGAATGTGTCATCGATATTTTCACGAACGAACAAGTAAAAAGTAGTTTAGAGTTGAAAAAATTACCTCTCAATAACGTTGAAAGCTTAGGGAACATTTTGAATGTGTCATCAATATTCTCACGAGCGAACAAGTAAAAAAAGCACCTACCACTAACTTTTTTTCTTGTTTTTTTTTGAGCTCCTATCACTCAGCACCTACCCCCTAAACTGCACCTACGTCAAATCTTTGCACCTGCCCCTACAACGGCTCGACTGTTACGAGCTTATACTACTAACACATCTCCGAACGAACATCGCAGATGTGGCGAGCCTTAGGCGACTCTGTGTTCGATTCGACCGACCCCGGTATTGAACCCCAGACCTCCCTCATTGATTGCGATGCACATGCGCTGACCGGCTGGTTCTTCATTAAACAATGTTCACAAAAATCGGACGAAATCGGAACAAGGCTGACCTCAGCATTGCGAGTCTGTTCAGTCGGATCATCTCCAAATCTCTCCGGATCACAGTTTCTTCCTCCTTCACTCTCATCATCGCTTCCTCCAGATCTTTCTTGCGATCAACCAGTTGTTCAATCAACTAAACACCACACGTCATCAAAAGTGACGTCAGATCGTGATGAAATATGACGCTATTAAATTAATGAACTATGACGTCATTAAATACTGTCAAAGCCACTCCACGAATTGCTCAAGATCCATCACGTCAAGGAAATGTGACATCATATCGTAAAAAGTGACTTCATCAAACACTGTCAATGAAATATGGCATCATATCAAGATATGTGACGTCACCAAACAATCTTATCACATGTGACTGCATTCATGGCATGTGACGTCATCAAACACATCTCAAAATTGCGTGCAACTCGTAGAGTCAAATCATCAGTAGCAACTCACAGAATTAACATGCGCCATTTCATCGCTGAGCTTTGCTGACTTCTCCTTCACCACCTGATCTTGTTCATGTAATAACTCCTCACGTTCAGACATATGCAGTAACTTCAACGACAAATCATCACCCGGTTGCTTGGATGGAGCAACTTCAGGAGTCGGAGGAACACGAGAAACAGGGGTGGGGGTTTTCCCCACTGCAGGGGTGCAATTGCTATGCCGAAGAAGAGCAGCAGGTTTGGAAGCTTTGGCTGGAACAACCTCAGTTTTGATGTGCATTGGTTGAGGGGTGTTTACGGGGTCAGGGGTATTCGAGGTGAGGTTGGAAGGGGCGGGGGCAGGTGGTTCACTGAGTGGAGGATTTGACGGTGAAGTGTTTCCATTTTCTTTTTTAGATTCCTGATTTTTAAGCGGATTAGTTGGGGCGGGAGCGTCCACATCGGCTTCCACCTGTTAACGCAATAACAATAATGATAATAATAATATTAATAACAAAGGTAATTTTGGAATTATTGAACAGTAATTGAAGTAGACTACAAAAGGAGCTTGCGCTCTTCCAGTCAACAGCCACCCGGTGTACAAGTCAAATGCGATCAGCTCCAGTCGTGAATCGAACCCGACACGTACATCTGTCACCTGCGTGCGGTACTGCTAGGCCATGCCGCTGACAATATCTATTATGCTGTCGCAAGCGTCATCTCACACATAGATCGAAACCATAGGCACAGTTTGAGCAAGATTTGCTTAATCGATCCTATTATCCAAGATCTTTATCCTACCGAGTGCAGGTTACATACCGATCCTACGTGACGAGTTCGATTCACGGCTGGAGAAGATTGCATTTAAGCGGTTTTACTATTCGGCATGGAGGCACTAAATCTTTTCAATAAAGTAAACCCAACTGCAGCCACGTCAAAAAACGACGATGTCGTTAAAATAGCGAGAAAATAACACATGAGCGAAAAAGCGAACGTCTTCGTATAAAATGAATTATTTGAACCATACTTAAGTTTAATCTCAATGATTAAACCTAACTCACATCATTAATTGATTGAAGAATATCAAGATAATCCGACTCATCTAAGTCTAGCTTCTCCGGCTCTCGAGTCATCATTCCGATGCCAAACCTGTTTATCAAAAAATCAAATCTTCATTATATTCGCGGTATTACGCCGAAGCGTGTAACCAGAGGCGGCTCATCTACGCGGCTTAGCGCCTGGGCAACACAGCTCCGAAGAATGGCGACACTGTGTCCGATTTGACCGACCAGGGAATTGAACCCCAGACCTGTCGTGCCGATAGCGATATCTTTAACCACTGAGTCAACCGGCGAGCAAAACAAAACGTATTATGAACAAATACAGACGTTCTCTTAACCTGGGTCCAGACTGATCAACGTTGCTTGTTTTCTTGGGCGAGGTCGTGTGTGCTTTATTTCTTGTCTTCAACATCAGCGTGGCCAAACGAGTGTGCTTGTCAAGTTCGGAGGAACCATCTAATGACTGGGACGGCTTCGAAGTTAATCTAAATCAAAAAGCTGGGATGTGAAATCAAAAAAAAAACAATTCATCATACTC
This sequence comes from Trididemnum miniatum, assembly GCA_964006365.1. NCBI lineage: Eukaryota > Metazoa > Chordata > Ascidiacea > Aplousobranchia > Didemnidae > Trididemnum > Trididemnum miniatum. The sequence goes on along the minus strand of OZ023239.1, from coordinate 2,371,721 downwards.
GCGGTATTGTCCCGAAACAAGTAACGAGTCGCGGGATCCATCTCTGCGACTGAGCGCCTGGACAACACAGCTACGAAGAGAGTACCAGCCGGTTGACGTACTGTATTGGTTCAAAGACACTACTAACGGTGCGGGAGGTCTAAGGTTCGTTTCCCGGGCCGGTCAAATCGGAGAGTGTAGCCATCGCCGCGATGCTTCTACGGATCAATCACATAACATTTAGCCAAGCAGAAAGAGCTGTGTCTTGTCACACATCAATTATAGCATCGCGCCATCTGTGACGTCAAAATAAGGAGAATCAAACTGCAAGTCCGACGCAACAACCCTTTTTGCAAAATTCTAACCTTACTCGGCAAATTACACTTCTTGAACTTGGAAAAATCAATAGACTGTGTCCACTTCGACCAGCCTGGGAATCAAACCTTTAACTTCGCGCACCGTTAGCAGTATATTTATGTCAGAATGGTGTCCCTCTTAGGTGCAGGTTCAGGTGCGTTTGACAGGTGCTTGATTTTGCAAACAATCACATGTTGCAAGCAAATGACAAATTTCAGGAAGCGTATGGCTCATTATAAATAAAAGTCTGTTAATAGCGTCGTTTGACTGGGGCAATTCAATTTATAAAGAAACAATCGTTTGACTGGAGCTTGATTTGACATGAAAAAAAAAAAAAAAAAAATCATCGCTTAGAAGTCTATGGTTTGACCGTATAAATACTTGGCTCATTTTTGTTTGGATCGTTTGAGAAAAATAAAGTATCATTGCATTCCGACGTGTATTTTATGATACTATCTTGATGTTTTTAGTTTGTTTTCTTTTGCGAGAATATCTTTTTTTCTTTACTGTTTTTTTTCCAAACGTCTACCTTCCATTTACACTTTAATTTTTCTAGGAGCATTCAAGAAAAAATATATGCTCAATACAAACAATTTTTTTTTCTTCATACTTACGCTTGCAAGTGTGCATTAAAATTACAGTTAAAACTGTTATGATACAAAAACATCAATTACTGGTTGAGTAAAATTGTAACATTTAAAAAACTTATCATGAACTAGTGCCACTTGCTTTTTCAGAGCTCTTTAGATCAACACAAGAACTCAAGAATGTGAATGCTCAATACAAGCTATTTTTTCACTAGTAAGTAGATCGGTTATTTCATTTGACAGTATAGATATTTATCCAAAATGCTTTTAATCCATACTTTCTCCTTTTTCGCATAACGCTACCGCATGTGCGGTTTCTTACTGAGGTTATTGTACAAAAAATCCACGTGAACTTTACGTCAAATGTTTTCGAGTGATGAAAGATGATTTATTGTTTGAGGATTAACCAGCACACTTGAATCAAGTGCATCTGTCATTATTTCATCAGCGATATTCAGGCTGGCGTTTGGGTGTAAGCAAATTTTTGCTTATCGATGCATAATTATTAAACAATAATTTTTCTTTTTGTGATCTATGCCTTACTTTTAATTTTTCGCATACCACTACCACATCTGCGGTTTTAGATACAGTCCACTGAACGTTACGGAAAATGCATATCTCAGTCGTGGATTTATCCTTGTTTTCTTATGTTTAAGCTTATGTTTCTGTTCAAAAACTGTTTAAGCTTCGTTTTTTTTTTTCTTGTAATTTTTTGCGTGTCTGACAGTATTTACAGTAATTTTTTCACGTGCAAATTTATTAGTTTTTTTAAGTTTTGAGTTCGTTTTTTTTTCTTACCGTATGACAAACTTGTAATTTTTTGCGTATATTACAGTCACTTTCTCACGTGCAAATTCATTAGTTTTTTTCAAAGTTGCATTTTCAATCGGCAAAATTGTCTTTTTTGTAAGATACCGTATGCGTCTGTTACCGAGTAATCATTCTGTGGTGGTCTAACAATGTTTAGTTAGTGTGCATTTTAGCAAAGTGGACCCTTTTAAATTACGGTTTGGACAACTCTAATGGTTATTTGATCCTACGGCAACAAGTTTCATGAAATGAAAAATAACTACTATTCTACAAAATAAATTGCTAAAAGCAACGAAGCTTGAAATGAGCAGCATAAGAAAATAGCGTGATAATGTAGATACGAAAGCATATTTTGTGAACAGAGAGAACTATCTCGCTTTTGTTATGACTCCAAAATAAAATTTAGAAGGCTGCGTCATGTGGTACGTAAAAATGTTGAAAAAAAAAATTTCTAACACTCGTATGGGCATGTATTGTTTGTTACCACTCTTTAATAACTTGAGGACTACTGCAAAAAAATAAAATATAAATTAAAAAAAGGAAAACTTTATTTGTAATAATAGCTTAACTGACTTATTGCCTTTTCTTTTTCTGATCCCATGGACTATGGCTTTGTGGGTCTCACAAGCAGCTGGAGTCTCGCAAGCAAAGTCGCAAACCGAACACTTATTGCAGCTCCTCATGTGAACCAAAAAATTGTCCTTTCTTTTGATTTTAATTCGACATTTCGGACACTGAAAACTCTCGCATTCAACTTCTCAACCATAGACTTCTAAGCGATTATTTAAAAGTCATGTCAAATCAAGCTCCATTTAAACGATTGTTTTCTTACAAATACAATTGCCCCAGTCAAACGACACTATTAACAGTCTTAGATTTATAATGAGCCATACGCTTCCTGAAATTTGTCATTTGCTTGCAACATGTGATTGTTTGCGAAACCGAGCCCACCAGTCACACGATTGAATCGAAGCTCTCAGCTGCGGTAGGAGCTATGTACAAACTGCGTCTCCCATACCACGCTTTGATACCCGCTTAATATAGTTTGATATACTCGCATTTACAGTATGCAATTATCTGTTGGGGTGGCACTTTTAAAACATATATCCACAAATTACAAGTTAAACAAAGCCGTATTGTGAAAATTTTGTGCAACAAATTTGGAAAAAAAACGAAGCTAAATCCACTTTATGAAAAATTACAATTTTTAAAAATCAAAGGAATTTGCAAATTCGAAGTTGCTAAATTCATGTTTAAAGTGTACTTAAACAAGTTACCGGAGTTTTGCGGTGACCATTTAAAGGATTTTAGAAAATTGTTTACAGTCCACACGTAATCAAGTATCCTACAAGAAATGCTCGATTGGATAACTATTTTGTACGAAAAACTTATTACATTAAAACCGATCAATCGATTAAGGCATTTAGTGCTAAAATTTGGAACAATCTGCCCAGTTGTTTAAAAAATAAATCTAAGGTATCTTCCAAAAAAACTTTTCTTAAATCACTTAAACAACATTTTCTTGAAACTGAACTTGACAATTAATAAAATTCACACCTATTCATGCTGATGACCTGCGATTCTTCTTATGTAGCGTCGTGATAAGACCGTTTGTTTCCCCATGTTTTTGCTTTTGCTCGAATATTATTTATTACCATTATAATTTTGCTTTTGCTTATATATTAAACTCGTCAAGTTTTTTGTCATTGTTTTTTCTTCTTTTGTTGTTGTTGCCGTTGTGGAGGCGCAAAACTTGGCAACCATGCAGCCATCAACTGCAGAATAATGGTCTTTCGCGGTATACCTCGACGCCCGTGTTTTCGTTTCATAATAGCGTAATTGAAGTGTGTGTCTTGACGGCGTCTAATAAAAAGTTCTGTTTTGATTGTTTCTTTACAAATTCGATTCAGCACCTGGCAAACGCACCGTCAAATCAAGCACCACGCAAAGGAACCTATACCACCTGCGCTAACTGGTCAATCAGCATGTTTCAATCAACCTTGATTGTGATCTAGTTCAAAGAAGGTGGGAGCAAAATTTTAGCAAAACACGCAAAAACCTGGATCTGGCTTTTGAAAGGTTTGGTTTTGGAAAATCCTTCTTCTTTGGGTCACCAGAGTCTTCATTTGATGTCTGTAAATGCAAAATAATTATGCGTTTCGTGAGCTAGAAGCTGGTGATTGTCGAAAAACAGTAACATAATCTCGCGCAGCACAGCGGTCCCGCGCGCAGGTTGCAGATCCTACGAGACGGGTTCGATTCACGGCTGGAGCCGATCGCATTTGACATACAAAGGGAGGCTGCTAACTCGAAGAGCGCAAGCTCACTTCGCAGTCTCCCGCAATTACTGTTAAATTTTCTGTTCAATATACACAGTACTTTGAAAATAACCTTATTTATTTATTCACGAAACGCACGTGTTGTGTGGATCTGAATATCAGCGAAGAATTCCTATAACTTTGTGGGCGGGTTAGGTAGGAACAGCTTCCTTTGCTTCGGCGCGCTTTTTATTTCACTTCATGATGAAAGAGCTTAGGTTGCTCATGATGTCAAATGAACCGAAACATCGCAATTTATGTGTAAGTAATCAGTCATTGTGGCAGTAACAAAAAATTACATGGGCTTCTTTAACCGAAATGTTTTGCTACAAAATATTCACTTAAGTTTGTCTAAGTAACATTTACCCTGCGCAGTGCGCACATGTCAAGTTTGAGTGGAACAAAATCCATAGAGCTTTCTGCTTCATAACTAAATTTTTGATGTGGTGCGGGAGGTCTGGGCTCGATTCTTAGGCCTGTCTAATCGGACGCTGTGTTGTCAACGGCTAGTCACCGATGCAACGCTTCTTTGGAGCTGCGTTGTCCAGGGGCTAAGTCTTGGAGATGGATCCCGTCACTCGTTACACGCGTAGGCGTAATACCGCGAGTGTATTGAAGATTTGATTATTTACTTTAAAAAAGTGATTATGACGTCAAAAATTCAATAGTGATGCAGAAAGCCAGTAGATTTTTGGACCACTTACACTGGATATGTGGATAGAGTCATTCCCACCCACCGAAGAGTTGAACCCAGCTTCTCTTCACAATGATCACAGACATGATAGTGACCACTTCACAACACACGAGCCACTTGGTGACCCCACGAGAAAATTATAATCGAATTTTTCTACAGCAGCTGACAGGGTGCGGGCTCGAACTCAAAAAACAAAAAATCCCCGAATGATCAATTTTTGAACTTATCCTAAACGTGATATAAACTGTTTGAATTCAGCCTAAACGCGATTAAAATTACCAGAACTTGGCATAAACTCGATGAAAGTTTTGAACTCGAAGCCAACTTTAACTCGCCGAATTCAGTTTTCTTTGCCGAACTCAAAAAAAGCTGATTGAGTTTTGAATTTATCTTAAACTCGACAAACATTACTTAAACTTGGCAAAAACTCGGTAAAATTACTGAACTCGAACTCGATTAAACACGATTGCAGCGAGTTCGCAGCTACGGCGGCAAGTTTTCAATGCAAGCGAAGGGTCACACGTCACTCACTTTATCACGTGATAGTTCATCAGTAGGACATGAACTGATTGTGTGTGAATCCGACGATTCTGATCTGAAATCAATGCAAAAATAAACAAAAAAGTAACTTCAAAACGTTCGATCTTCTGATTTCCGAACTCGAACAACTCTTAACCCTAAGGAATCCCATTTTAATATCTGCACACCACTATGACACTCACGGTGTTATATTACGCCGAAGCGTGAAACGAGTGCCGGAGTCATCTCCACAGCTTAGAGCCTGGACAACACAGCTACGAAGAAACGTCGCAACAGTGGCGAGCCGTTAGCGATACTGTGTCCGGTTTGACCGACCCGGGAATCGAACCAACCCACCACTACATCAACCAGCAAGTTGATTGTTTGAGATCAATGCATTCGAAGTAAAATTTAAGATCAGCCAACATTTTACATACATTTAAAGGCATTGCTTCATCAGCAGAGAGTCATCCGAATGACGCTTAAAAATGTGGCAGTCCCGTTAAGTGCCTTTCCCAACAGCATAAAAAGTCAACTTGCCGACTTGTTCTCCACACTTTCCCTTTAATGGTGAGCGTCAAGCAGGGAAGCTGTGAATACCAATTTTACAGCATTGGTTTGACCTGACTTGGAATCAAACCAGAGTTTATCGCTCCAGAATAAGCCAGTAGTAATAGATGGGTCATTTCAAAAAAAAATGGTGAGCAAATTGGTGAGCCGGAAATGGCGTCATACGTCACAATCATTGTCATCTACACATTTCAGAAAAAGCAAAGTATTTAAGACAAATAGTTCAGTTTTAATTCAAATAGTTCAGTAATATATGATATTGCATGTAATTTAACCAAAATTAACCAAAAAATGATGCAAAATTTTATATTGCGTAGCTTTACACACGGCGCCCCATACTCCGTGTGGCAGCAATGCTATTTTGAAATGGAAAATTTGCTTTAACTTAATTACTGTGTATACCTTAGTAAGGGTTTTCAAGAAAACTTAACTGCAATGTAAATATGAAAGGTTTCGATTTCTTTTGCGAATTCCAGCATGCAGGGAATTTTTTTGAAAAATTTGCCTGAATTATTTCATGTTGTGGTAAACTGTTTGAATTATGTAATTTAAAATATCACTGATAATTTTTCCGCAAATTTGGTGACACATATCCGAAGAGATTTTACGAACTTGTTTACTTATCACAAAATTCCTTAAAATAAAGTATAAGTCTTGGCAAACTGTTTAATTTAAGTAAGGTACATTTTTTATGAACAAGCTCAAACTTTTAGAACAATGTGGGGACTGGGGATTAAAATTACTGTCCATACGATTGTACATGTTCAAAATCAAGCATTTCATAAAACTGTATCATAGTGTTGAAAAAACCGTATTGAAGGTACAGTGTTGTTTGAAAAAAAAAAAAAAAAAACATTAAAAGGACAGCGCCGAGCAAGCCGGCAAGTTCGCTTGCTGTATTCTTGGTAAGGGTAGTTAACGGGATTCTTCCGTCTATGTGTGGTAGACAGATGCCCGGCAACTTCTAAGCAAGCTTGTAGGCCTATAGCGCCTTGACGCTTTCTCGTGATAGAAGAATAAACATGCAAATGAATAAATAGATAAAACCTATAGATTTTCAACATAATTCGTAGACCAATATACTTTATAAACAATCGAGAATTTAACGATATGCTTAGCACTGCAATTGTGAACGCTATCACGAATTTACGGTGTAGATAAATTTTGTAGCTAAGAGGTGATCGTTTATTTTTATTATTTTTTATTGCAGAGACACAAAATCAATGGAAACATTGTCGTTGTACGTATAGAACAAATTCAGACTTGCGAGAATTTCTGTCATATTCAAGCTTTCTACTGAAGTTCATTTCTATTTCTTGCTTTAGTCATTCCGTCTAGCCATTGCGAAAATCATAACCAAAAATGCAACAACAAAGTTTGGCGAGATTGAATAAGTACTAAACCATTAGTTTTCTGATCATTGCTGAAGCGTGAACCAGCGGTTCTCAACTCACCTAAACCCACGACGCACTTACACTGTATCTCGAAAAAAAAAAAAAAACGACGCACAGCTTCGCAAAAGTTTAACAAATTGTTATTTAGTTGAATTTAATGCGACACATTAGCTCTTTTGTTTCGGCAAACCGCCTCAAATCGTGGTGTAATGTTTGAAACCGCAACGCGCATTTCCCGTTCAACATCCAATTTCAAGCGATTTTTTGTTTTTAAAACTGCCACAGCAGAAAAACCAGCCTCGCACATGTAAGAAGTAGCAAAAGGAATCAAAACACGGAGAGCTGCTTTCGTAATAACGGGATACTCTGCGCGAGCCTCAATCCAAAAATTTGTACAAAATCGATCCATTTTGGATTTCAGGGTATTGTTGCAAGAGAGGTCAATAAATTCCTCTTTTTGGGGTCCGCTAAATATCGAAGGAAATACGCTCACCGAAAATGGGTTTCTTATCCAGGCATAGGAAGAAAAATCACTGGTAAAATACTGCTTGAAATTTGTCTCAGGTCTAGTCAAATGTTCAGAAGCTGTGTTTGAGACCACTAATGGTAGGGAAATAATGGAAAGATCAGCTAGCATGCGATTGAGGAAAGGAAAGTATTCATGGCCAGAATTATCGGAAACGTCAACACGCCACAAGAAAATTTTTCGAATAAAGGCTTTTATTTTGTCAGACAATTCTAAGACGTTCGCATCGTTTCCTTGCATGCTGACGTTTAGTTTGTTCAATTTTTCAAAGATGTCACAAAGATAACTCTTAACTTCAATAAAAAGTCAGTTTGTTGAAAGCTTTCAGCACTTGAGTGTCTCTCTGATGGCAGAAATGTGAGTAACTTTTGCCTCAGTTCAAAAACTCGTGCGAAGGCATTTCCCAACGACAGCCATCGAGTAGTGGCATGGAAAAGTAGCTGTTTGTGTAGCGTATCTAAATCAGCACACAGCTTGCTAAAAATACGACTCCTGACCCCGCTTGTTTTTATGAAGTTGATCACAATCTCTTTAACAACCTGGTTTAACTCGACACTAAAACATTGAGAAGCTAGAGCTTCTCAATAAGCTAGAGCTTCTCGATGAAGCATACAGTGGGTCCATTTAGCTTGAGGTGCGCATTCAAGGATTAAACCTTGAAGACCGTTGCACTTGCCTGACATAGACCTTGCTCCATCAGTGCAAATTCCAACATTTTGCCATTGCAAACCATTTTTCCAAAAAAAAAATCATCTATGATGTGAACATATCTACGCCCCGACAACGTAACTCGAGAGGTTTGCAAAAAAGAATATCCTCAACTATTCGTTTTTCTGCCTGGAACAGATACCTCACGTAGCATATCAAATAGGCATCATGACCGCCAAAGGTTGCTTCATCAAGTTGTATGGCAAATTCACTATCTTTCAATCTACAAATCAGCTGGTCATTGATATCTACTCCCATGTCTTCGATTCGTCGACATATAGTATTGTTTGATAAGGGAACACCTTTAGCTTTTTGGCTGCATTTTCTCTTACCATGATACTCACTTAGTCAGTAGCAGCTGGAAGAATTAATTTTTCAGCAATAATGTGTGGTTTTTTACAACGAGCCACACGGTATGCAACTTCGTAAGACGCCATTACCACATTCTGTCCAGTATGGGAAAAAATACTGATTGAGGCTTTCTGATTTGCCGAATTTTCAAGTTCGCGCAAAAAGTATTCTTTCGGTTTTTCTATTAAGCTTTGGGTGCGCTGAACTCAAATGTTGTTTCAGTTTGTTTGGGAGCATACTATCATTTGCCAAAAGTTTGTTGCAAATTACACATAGTGGACATTCTTTACCATTACGATACTGGCTCGTAAACCCAAATGTTATGTAACCCGCATCGTACTTTCTACATTTTTTTCGATGACTGTCATTTTCTTCTTTAGCTTTTCTTTTGTTCAACATTCTGTAAGCCTATTTAAGTGCAGTGTCTAATATGTTTACCACAAACAATTTTAGCTCAACTAATACTGATTTAAGATTGTATCGCTAAAAACAGTAGCAGAAATTTGAAATGCAAAGCCATTTTAGCGAGTCCGAGTCCTTAGATCACAAGTCAAACCTTCAGTTAGCTTACCTTACAACCTACGCTAGTAGTATAGTCACGTAACAATCGAGCCCCTTCAGGCTCAGGTTCAAGGTTTACATGGCAGGTGCAAGATTCAGATGGCAGGGGCAAGGCTCAGATGGCAGGCGCGAGTTCAGATGGCAAGCGCTAGTGCAGATTGGCAGGTTTTAAAATTAACGAGTGGCAGGTTCAACATTACATTATTTCAATTAAAATTCAGAAAGGTTAATAAAAAAACAAAAAAACAAGAAAACATTCAACATTGAATTTCAAATCATGAGTTCAGATTGGCAGGTTCTAAAATTAACAAGTGGCAGATTCCCAGATGCTTAAATTAACAAGTGGTAGATTCCTAGATCCTTAAATTAACAAGTCGCAAGTTTAACATTAAATTTCAAATCTTGTACGCTGTTACCGTAGCTAATGGTGATTCCACTAGTGGCGCAATTTCAATTAAAATTTGGAAAAAAATTATTTCTGACAAGGATTTTAGCCAATCAGCATATTTTTTAACAGTCTAAGCAGTATAATATATGCTTCATACTGCCAAAGATTTTGAAAAAATACTTTCCTTGAAATTTTACTGTAATTTCTTCACAATTGCTGTTGTAAACAAAAGTTTTCACCTTTAAATCCATGGTGAAGACAATTCTAGCTGATAGAATCTTGTACGCTGTTACCGTAGCTAAGAGTGATTCCACTAGTGGCCCAATTTCAATTAAAAATTCTAATTTCTAACAAGGAATTTACTGCATATTGCACAAACTCAAAAAATTTTCGTTAGGAAAGTAAGGTTTTTTAATCGTGAAGAAACTAGAACTCAAATTCAAACTTGCATTGATTCTCTGTGCATAGATTTTTCCGAAATGGCAAAAAAAAAGAGGTTCAAATTGTCAGTTATTTATCAACAAGTGGCAGATGCTTTTGCCGGGTGTTTGATTTGATGTTGCGTTTGGTAGATGCTTAAATTATTAAGTGGCAGGCGCGTTTGTCAAGTATTTTGACATGAAAACAAAAAAAAGATGCAGAAGTCCAGAAAAATTTGATAAAAATACAAAGGAAAAAAGGCCTATAAAAAGAGCTGATATTTTGAAACTTCATTCAAACATAAATACATTTGAGAAAAAATAGAGTAACGGTATCATTGCAATAATGGCAATTGTTTGTGAGTTCTGCTTCAAAATGTTCACAAAAAAAGACACGTAAAAAGTATTCACAAAGAATGCGAGGGATTTTAGTGTTCGAAATGTCTAATCAAAATTAAAAGGACAATTATTTGGTTCACATGAGGAGCTGCAGTAAGTGCTCAGTTTATGACTTAATTTTCAATACTCCAGCTGCTTGTGTGACCCACAAAGCCATTGTCCATGGAATCCGCAAAAGAAAAGCAAAAGTAAAGCTGATATAACAAATAAAGTTTTCCTTTCTTTTTAATTTTATTTTATTCTCATGCAGAATCCCTCAAGTTACCAATCAAGAGGAATGGGCTCCCTGGAAAGAATTTTCCATTGAGTAAGTTGATTAACTCTTTCACTGCTACTGCACTCGCTTTTGACAATGCGCTCAAAGCCACATTAAATTTCAAATCTTGTAGCTGTTACCGTAGCTAATGGTGAATCCACTAGTGGCGCAATTTCAATTAAATATTTGGAAAAAATTAATTTCTAACCAGGAATTTACTGCATATTGCACAAACTCAAGAAATTCACGTTTTTTTCGTTAGGAAAGTAAGGTTTCTTAATTGTGAAGAAACTAGTACTCAAATTCAAACTTGCATTGATTCTCTGTGCATAGATTTTTCTACTAATGGAGTAGTTTTTTTCTACTACTTCCTTTTCGGAGACCGAAAACGCTCGCATTCTTCGCGCAAACTTTTCACATGCCTCACCAGCGCAGATTTTTTCGTAAACGTTTTGAAACACAACTCACATACAACTGTCATTATTGCAAAAATTACCACTAATTAATATACTTAAATAACTAACTAACAATTGGGATTCTTGATACGAAATACGAGTCTTAATCCTGCAGCAGTTATCGATCCAAGTACTTGATTTGGACCAAGATCCCCGAGTTCCACAACAGTTACAGAGAAAAATTCCTTGGATGAGACAAGTTTACCAGTTTCCGAACGGAACTCCCAGGATGAACCTATTCAATCTCCATCAGCTGACAATTCTTGTAAAATTTGCTATTCTGAAGCCATCAATGCTTTGTTTTCACCGTATTATGTGCTGTTTGAATGGTGCAATGGCAGTTGCTCGTAAAAGTTGTCCTATCTGTCGCATGAAAATTTTCGAAATAATAAAGTCATTTTGTCGTAAAAAGAAACTGCTTTAAAAAAAGGTAGTTAGTCTTAGAATGGACGTGCGATTTCAACACCCTTTTACCTGTGTCATTACCGGCACAACTGACAGTGGTAAACTCCATGATAAACTTCCCTCCAGAAAAAACATATTGGCATTACGGCTTGCCGACTTGTTCGTAAAAGACATAAAAGTCAACTTGCCGACTTGTTCTCCACACTGTCCCTTTAATGGTGAACGTCAAGCAGGGAAACTGTGAATACCAATTTTACAGCATTGGTTTGACCCAACTCGGAATCAAACCCCAGATTATCGCTCCAGAATAAGCACGCTGTTTTATTCTAATGCTCATGATTGGCAAAGAATTGAAGACCGATATGAAAAAATATTATTTACCCTATGCAACGTTCTCCTAACAGTTGCTTAGAAGTACGTGCCGGTAGACCCAGTTGTTAGACACGAAGCCCCGGAGATGGACTCCGCCACCCGTTACACGTTTCGGCGTAATATTGCGAGTACAATGAAGATTTGATATGATTTTTTTCTCACTAGTCAAATGGCTGCAATAACTATCAACTTCTCAATGTTCTCACCTGAGCTCTGCTTGTTGCCGTTCTTTGCTTTTAGCGAGTTCCAGTAATTTGTTCCTTATTATACTGGGAGATTCAACTGAAGAAGGAGCAGCTCTGCACAAAATATTGAAATAAAAAATCAAACCTTCATTATACTCGCGGTATTACATTGAAGCGTGTAACGAGTGGCGGGGTCCATCTCCGCGACGTAGCGCTGGAACATTGCACAACCCAACACCGAAGAAACGTAGCAGCGGTGGCGAGCCGTTGGCGACACTGTCCGATACTCCGATCTGATCGTCCTGTAATCGAACCACAGACCTATCGCACCGACGTACTTGACAACAGAGCTAACCGGCCGAAATATTGCAGTAACATCATGTAATTGTGGGCAGAATAGCGCAGTCTGGTGCCAGATCACCGTAATCACAAGTTCTGAGTTTGAAACCAACCAGTGTTTCCTTCCTCGGATAAGACCCTTCACGGCGATAAATATTTGAAACTGAAACTAAACAACCAGACAGTTGTTGTATAGAGTATCTTAAGACACTACTAACGGTTAGGGAGATCTTGGGTTCAATTCTCGGGCCAGTCAAATCGAACACAGTGTCGCCAACAGCTCATCACCGCTGCGACGTTTCTTCGGAGCTATGTTATCCAGGCGTTGAGCAGCGGAGATGAACTCGCCACTCGTTACACGCATCGGCGTAATATCGCGAGTATAATGAAGGTGTGACTTGAAGAAACTGAACTGCAGAAACAAAACTTGGGAAAAGCGGGCATTTTCTAAACAAGTTGGATCGGTTTTTAAGGAAAAAGCTTACGTCGTTTTTTGTGCCATAATGATAAAAATGAAGACAGTCATTCGCTGTCCATCCAATTACGTTTGATTCAGAGCAGTCCAAGGCTTTCTAGCTCTGAATTTTATTGCATTGCTACACGAAAATTATCATTTTAAATGTTCACAACTCAGCCTACTTCGTCACAATAAGGTCCTCAGTTCGATTAGACGATGTTTCTCCAACTGATGGTTCACTTGTGGACGCCATCTTTGTCATCACAGGTTTCTGCAGAAGAAACAAATCAGTGAAAAGCATAACGCTGTCTACATTTCTCGCAACGAGGCCTTGAAGATAAAGTGCTCAAAGTCTAAATAGCGCATTATCAATGACATGACTTAGCGGTGGAGCGCGAAGCTCACACATCCTACATGACGGGTTCGATTCACGGCTGGAGCCGATCGCATTTGACATATATACCGTGTGGCTGCTGACTCAAAGAACGCCAGCTCACTTCACAGTTTCCCTCAATTTGTTGAATTTTCGTTTGAACATAATTCGAAATGGAATTCAGATATTTCTGAACAAATTCTTGGTAACATCGTGGGAAATTATCATAAAAAAATCTGTATTTGTATTTAGTAGCATGTTCATCCTTCTGTATATAACGAGCTCACTTAGGAGTTACCGGCCACCAACCTACCACTCTAAGGTGAAGAATCCCGCTAAGTGCCTTTCCCAACGGCACAACAAGTAAACTTGCCGGCTTGTTCTCCACACTGTCCCTTCAATGCTGAGCGTCATGCAGGGAAACAGTGAATATCAAATTTAAAGTTATTGGTTTGACTCGATACGGAATCAAGCCAGAGTCTAGAGCTACAGAGGCGGATACTCTTACCACTCAGCCATGGGAGCTGCTTCAAAAACATTGAAAAACAAGTACAAAACATCAAACACCTCACCAACCTGTGAGTCGGAGTGCAAATCTGTCCGCGATGAAGCAGCAGATCGATGACTGGAAGGTTGCTCAAGCGAGTCCATCACCATTCGAAACTTATCACGCAGTTCATTCGTGTCCAGGTCTTTGCTCAACGGGTCAGTGTTATGTGCGGTGGGTCTGCTGTACCCAGAATTCCTACGTGGTCCCACAAGTGGGGCAAAGGAAGAACTGGTACTTCCCCGCATTGCAGAGTTATCGACCGATGTTGACTTCAACGTTGAGACAGATGAAGATGATATCGGTTGGTGAGCCTGAAAGAAGTTCAATCGTCAACAACTGAAATAAGTCGAAGTAACAAATGTGCAAAGTGTTAGACACAGATGTAAAGTCTTCGTTATACTCGCAATATTACGCCGAAGCGTGTAACGACTGGCGGAATCCATCTCCGCGGCATAGCGCCTGGACAAAGCAGCTCCGAAGAAACATCGCAACGGTGGCGAGTCTTTGGCAACACTGTGTCGGATTTGACCAGCCAGGAATCAAACCAATGACCTCCCGCACCGATGTGTTTAACCGGTCTTGCTATCTTATAATAGCAATGCAAAAACACAGAGGAGCTACGACAGAGAAAAGAGTTCTAAGAGAATAAAGAAACAACAAGAAGGGGAAGAGAAGGCTGCTCGAGGAGAAAAGAGTAAAATTAAATTGGAGTTTGAATTCTAAATCGAGTTAAATAGAGAAGAGCCATTGAGGTCAACACAACACTTTCGCAGACCGGGAAAGCACCGGATTAAAGAGCGTACTATATTGTTAGCGTAGTTGATAAAGCCATCGCTACCCGTGCGGGAGGTCTAGGTTCAATTCCTGGGCCGATCAAATCAGATACCGTGTCGCCAAAGGCTCGCCACCGCTGCGATGTTTCTTCGGAGCTGAGTTGTCCAGGCGCTAAGCCGCGGAGACGAGCCTCGCCGGTCGTTACACATTTCGGTGTTATTCCACGAGTATAATGAAGATACGATTTTTTTTACCGGTACCTTTCTATTATTGAAATTTCGTTGATTCTTTATGCTTGTTTGCCGGAGTTTATTCGCCAATAACTTCGCTGATTTGTTATTTTTCTTTTTCTTCTTGGAGCTAGACGAAGATGGTGTTGATGAGTTGGAGGCGCTGTTGAAACTTCCATCACTTTTGCACAAATCTCCCATTTTTAAAGTTCGCCTAGGGGTCATCCCGTTCGAACTTAATGGCGATTTTCTTTCTTCCATTTGGGGCTTGTGCAGCTTTAATTTTTTCTTCCATTTTCTCATCGCGTTGCCATCTTTCGACAGAGATTTCGATAGATCTTTAGAATGCGGCGATCTTCCGTTGGCAGGCGATTTTTCTCGATCAGACAAGTAATTTCGTCCGTCCTTTTCATCTTGATACGAAATTGGTTTTTTAAATACGTCAGTTTCTTTCCCATATTGCGGCATATAAAATTCATCACTGTTTCGTCCGTAATCGTCATCATAATAAAATCGGTTTTCGCGATAATTTCTAGGCGTCCATCGTCCATATGGGTCATAATGGGAATACCCCATCTGGTAAGGAGGGCGAAACCCATTTGGGGGATAATGAAACCCGGGATAGAGATCAGGGGGTCTTTGCCACTTAGAAGGAGGTGCCAGCAAAGGTGGCTTGGCTACTGATCGGTTTTCCCGATGTGGTGATCGACGGTCATCCACACCTCTCATGCGGTTCCGGTAGAGCTGTCCCTAAAAATTAAAGCATGAAAAAACAAAATCTCTCAATAACTCGTCACATTAGCCGAAAAATTCGTGAATTGACCTTTCACGAGCAGTTACACCTACGCATTGCGGAAACTGGATAAGTAAGCAACATAAAATCAAATCTTCATTACACTCGCATTGTTCGCCAAAGCGCGTAACGAGTGGCGAGTCCATCTTCGCAACGTAGCGCTTAAGCAACACGGAAACATCGCAGCGGTGGCCAGCCGTTGGCAACACTATGAACGATCTGAACGGCCGGGGAATTGAGCCCAGACCTCACGCGCCGACAACAATGCCTATAACTACTACGATAAGCAACCGGTATGAGTGCTTTTTTTCTAGATATTCAAAATAAATGCTACATCAACTGCTTTTCACTACAAATGGACGCTACGCAAAGAAAAGCTTCTAACTTCAGCACAACGTAATGATTACACGGTTGCTAAGCTGAGTAGTAAGGTATCGATCCCTCAACCTGGAAATCACGCTGCTCAGCCCACAACAACTAAGCAGCGCATAACCGCCTGTTGGCGTAGTGGCGAAGACAACGCAAACAGCGCGGAAAGTCGTAAGATTGATTCCCGGCCAGGTCAAATCAGACACAGTGTTGCCAACAGCTCGCAACCACTGCGACGTTTCTTCGGAGCAGCTGTGTTGTTCAGGCGCTAAGCCACGAAGGTGGATCCCGCCACTCGTTCCACGTTTCAGCGTAATACCGGGAGTATAATGAAGATTTGACTTTTCATTTGGTATGAATTTGTAATTTACCTTTTCAACATTGACACCACGACGCAGTTCCGAGACACTTGAGCTTTTCTGCAAAAATACGTAAAGCTAGCTTAGCAAATCACCGAAATTTTGTTTCAACAATTTACCGATTTGGGAAACTTCTTGCGATTTTCAGCCTGGAGAATTTTTGCTGGCGGAGCAGTTTTCGCTTGCTTCTTTGGCGGATGAATGAATGTTTCCTTGTACCTATAAGCCACAATGCATGTTATATGCGCAGTATGATTCTATAACCACGTATATTTGCATCCTCTTATCACGAGAAAGCGATCAAGCGCTATAACGAGCTCGCTTAGGAGTTGCCGGCCACTTGTCTACCTCTCCCAGATCGGGATACCCCGTTCAATGCCATTTCCAACGGCACAACAAGCAAACTTGCCCGCTTGTTCTCCACACTGTTTCTTTAATGCTGAGCGTCAAAAAGGGAAGCTGTAAATACCAATGTTAAAGTCATTGGCTTGACCCGACTCAGAATCAAACCCGAGTCTACTGCTCCAGAGGCAAACGCTCTTACCACTCGGTCATCGGAGCAGTTTTTATCCAAGATATTAAATGATTCTCAATCAGCAAAAGTAGGCAGCAATGGAAAGCACCATTGATCTAAACAAATGTAATTTAAGCTTGGAAAACACAGCAAGTTACACCAACCTGTAAAGTGCATACACAGGTCCAGGATTCTTGTTATTTTCTATATCTTTCTTCCGCGTTTCAACTTTATCTTTATGCTGATCGCTTCTTAAATGCAACACATATTCACTCAAACCGTTGGATCTTGCGCAGCATAAATTGCATTCATGGGTGAAATCCCTGGAAAATAAATGATTTAAAAGAAGTGAATCATAAAAATCAAATTTTCATTATCCTAGCGGTACCATGCCAAAGCGTGCAACGAGTGGCGGGATCCATCTCCGCGGCTTAGCGCCTGAGCAACACAGCTCCGAAGAAACATCGCAACGGAGGCGAGCCGTTGGCGGCACTGTGTCCGTATTGACCGGTTCGGGAATCGAACCCCAGACCTCCCACGCCGACAACGTTGTCTCAAACCACTACGCCAAGAGGCCAGTGAAAATACAACGAAATCATTCGAACAATTTCTTACTTTCCTTTCTCAGTCTCCAGGGCCCGATGATGTAAGAGAGAATAAAGATGTTCTTCTAATTCCTAAATTAATGCTAAAACTTAGTAATGAATTAACATTAAAGGCATTGGTTCCGGAAGTTGAGAAGCAGGGTTCTATTCTAAGGGAGTTATAAAAAAAATGGTACATAGCATCGAATATCAGATGGCAGAGAGCGTCTGCCTCTGGAGCAGTACCCTTGGGTTTGATTCCGCGACTTTAACATTGGTATTCACAGCTTCCCTGCTTGACGCTCAGCATTAAAGATACAGTGTGGAAAACAAGCCGGCAAGTTTACTAATTGTGCCGTTGGGAAAGGCACTTAGCGGGATTTCCCAACTAAGTGTGGTAGACAGATGGCCGGCAACTCCTCAGCGAGCTCGTCAGAGCGCTTTGATCACTTTTTCGTGATAAAAGGATAAATACGCAACTAAATAAACAACAAACAAGATTATCCCGCATTATGATCCTTTAGTAATATTATCATTGATTCTAAATGTGAAAGCTATGGTTCACGCCATAAGAAATGAAACCAAAGTGACATATAGGTCTGCCAGAAATCAACAAATATAAAACTCACCAACTCGGTTAAAAAATGAAGATCGCAGAGATAACATACAGTGAATGATTGTCGCTCCGTTTTTCCTTGCCCTGCTTCTGACATCTTTGCGTCAGTCAAGCGTGAAAATCCGCCAGTCTGAAAATCAAGTTCAATGTTTGATCAGTTCAAAAATGGGCATCAACAACTTTCAGTTTCTATAACTGAGCAACCATTTGTTCTTCAACGAGCATTGTTTTAACTACGTTATGCGGGCAGGGATGTATACCCAGATGGACAGTGGCGTACATCCAGATTTACAGCTCAGATGGCCGAGTGGTAAGAGCGTCTGCCTCTGGGGCAGTACACTGGGGTTTCATTCCGAGTCGGGTCAAACCAATGACTGTAAAATTGGTATTCGCAGCCTTCCTGCTTGACGCTTAACGTTAAAGGGACAGTGAGGAGAACAAGCCGGCAAGTTGACTTGTTTGTGCTGTTGTGAAAAGCACATAGCGGAATTCTTCTTAGATTGGTAGACAGATGGCCGGCAACTCTTATGCGAGCTCGTTATAGCGCTTTCATCGCTTTCTTGTGATTGGCGGATAAACACGTTACTACTGTAATACTGTACAGCAAAATCTGTTCTGAACTGTTTCACGTCAATCTTTGGTTGTTTAACGCTTAACACAGTGGACTAATTTTACATGGAGCTTATCATATATTATATAAGTCGCACACAAGCGCATGTATTGATGTTTAATAATACTGTAACATTACCGACAACTCACAGATATTCTAATCCACTTTTTTGAAAGCAAATTGGCGGTTAAATTACATAGATGTGCGTCCGCTGAATCACGCAAATCTGTTAAAACCGAAGTCTAAACCTCATAAGTCATAACCTATCCATGATCTATTACAGGTAAAGGAAAAATGAAACAGAGTTCAAGTACATACAGCTAACCTTTTTCGCTAACGCACAACTGAAAACTGGGCTTTTACAATACTTCTCAAATGCATATAATTCTATATCCTTTCCATAAACTGCAAGATGCTGTCTTTATAACTTACAGTCATGCCATCTCTCTCTATAGAAATTGTCATAAGAAAGTGAATAATAATTTCAAATAGTAAGGCCGTTACGTTTTGTTTGTGTACACGCAAATCATAACTAGAAAGAAATAAGTAAATAGATGGACGGCGCGCGCTCTTCTGTATCGAGTCAACAAGCCCAGACAAGCAGAGTTAAATGGAGAGAAAGCAACTAACATTGCTACATATGTATTGAATTACTATTAAATGCTCAGATCAACTTTTTATATTTATTCTTAATCCTCAACAGGCAGTTTCTTGCTAAGTGCGATCTTCAGGAGATGTCTTATTCAAACCTGAACATCGCACTCAGCGAGAAACAGGCTGTTGAGGTTTTAAAATAAATAAAAAAAGTAGGTTTGAGCATTTGATTGTTAGCTATGTCTAACTAATAATAAGATATCAAGCTCTCTGCTGTTCCGACAACAGATCGCTAATAAGTAATTTACTATTAAGTTGTCGATTTTACGCGTAAAATTGAAGCAGGACTGCGAACTCGGAAACGTTTTTGACCGAGTCAAGTTCGAGTTTATAAAAACTTTCAAAGCCGAGCTCGAGCTTTCCATTTATAATTTTGTGAGTTCAAGTTCAAGTTCAGTAATTTTTACTAAATTTATGCTAAGTTCAAGTAGTTTTATCGGGTTTAGGTCAAGTTCAAGCAATTTTTGTCAAGTTTAAAACTCAATCAACTTTTTTCGAGTTCGAGTTCAGGGTTTTTGTTTTTCGAGTTTAAATTCGAGTTCGGCAAAAAAGAGCGAGTTCAACAGTTCGCAGCCCTGATTTTTAGGAACCAAATTACTTTGGTAGCATAATGCTTCATGCAAGTAATGAAAACACAGCATTAACGATCAAAAAAAATTCACAAAAAAACTCCGACAAAACGTTGTAACAGGGATGCCAAAATTTGAATGGCTGTGAATATCGCTTTGAGATTTTGCTTCGCAAACATCTTAACTGATCATCAAACAAACTTGAATTTTTATGTCCTTGAGGCATTCCTACACCTTTGTCAAACCTTTTAGTATCTTCTCATATTTTGAAGTGCGTTTTTTGCACTTAATTGACGGCGCGGGGCGCGCTTCCACTTTTTTTTGTATTTGTATTTAGTTGCATATTTCTCCTACAACGAGAAAGCGATCAAGCGCTATATCGAGCTCGCTTAGGACTTGCTGGCCATCTGTCCACCATTCTAAGATGGGGAAATCTCGCCAAGAGCCTTTTCCAACGACACAGCACGTAAACTTGTCGGCTTGTTCTCCACGCTGTCACTTCAATGGTTTGACCCGACTCGGAATCAAATCCGAGTTTATCGCTTAACATTTGCAACGACAAGAGATAGCACTGACCAAGTTTCATCAACAAGGTATTTACATCAACACTTAATTACGAAACTTTTTGACCTACCTCTTCTCCACTGAAAGGAACATTCAGTAACGATTCTCGTTTCTTCTTTTTTAATTGAACTTCATCATTTTCTAAAGCGAGTGGCCGCTTGCCAATTGGAGAGGATGTTAACCTAACCACGTACATTATTAACATATTCAATACCAGAACAATGATTGCTTTTTTTTGCAATAACCAAAGCTTTTAAAGTGATCTGGTATTGCGAGAAAAATTCTGAACAGGTTTTCTCACAATTCAACGCGAGCATTACGGCAGAAATTTCACATCAAAATCAAATCTTCATTACATTCGCGGTATTACGCGGAAGCATGCAACGAGTGTAGGTATCCACCTCCGCGCTTATCGCCTGGACAACACAGCTTTGAAGAAACGTCGCAGTGGTGGCGAGCTGTTGGCGACGCTGTTTTCGATTTGTCCAGCCCGGGAATCGAATCCAAACGACTCGCCACCGCTGTGACGTTTCTTCGGAGCTGTGTTGTCCAAGCGCTTAGCCGCGGATATAAGCCCGGCCATTTGTTACACGCTTCGGCGTAATAACGCGAGTATAGTGAAGATGTTAACCTAATCATGTACATTATCAACACATTCAATATCAGAACAAATATTTCCTGTTTTTACATTAACCCAAACTTTTGGAGTAATCTGGTATTAGGAGCAAAATTCTCAAAACCAATTAAACAGGTTTTTTCGCAATTCAATGCCAGCATTATGGCAGAAATTTCACATTAAATCTTTATTATATTCGCTGCATTACGCCGAAGCATGTAACGAGTGGCGGGGTCCATCTCCGCGGCTTGGCGCCTGTACAACAAGGCTTCGATGATACTTCCTAACGGTGGCGAGCCGTTGGCAACACCGAGTTTGATTTGACCAGCCCGGGAATCGAATCCCAGACCTGCCGCACCGATAGTTATGTGCTTCCAGTTAATCTGTACCACCAAAATGGCCGACCTAACTACTACGTGAACAGAATGGAGAATTTGAAAGAAGTCACTCGGTTGGTGAGGAAAACATATTCACCCAAGTAATCGACCAATGGTCACTTCTGAGGAGCAGAAACAGATTGAAATATAACATTGGTAGATATAACAGAATATACTAAGTCTACTCTCCACATTTCGTTAAAAAATCTCGACGAAAAGTGCCTCATTTCTTACCTATGTGTTCTACACGACGAAGCTTTCATGAGCGCCTATTTAAAAGGACTTACCATGTATTAAATAACATTGTTAAACACAAAATTTAAATGTCCGAATAATTATCAAGTAGTTCAGCAAAAGATAGTCTAAAATGCATTCGTGTTTCTATTGGTTAAAACTCGAAAAAAAAAATGCTATTACCATATTTTACTGAACAGCTTTCATGAGCGCCTATTTAAAAGGACTTACCATGTATTAAATAACATTGTTAAACACAAAATTTAAATGTCCGAATAATTATCAAGTAGTTCAGCAAAAGATAGTCTAAAATGCATTCGTGTTTCTATTGGTTAAAACTCGAAAAAAAAAATGCTATTACCATATTTTACTGAACACAAGGCGCACTGCTAATAAATTGCTTGGAATGTTTTTTTTTTTTTTTCATACATAAGGCGCACAGGACTGTAAGATGCAACGGTTTTTCAAGTAATATCAGCTTACGGTATAAAGCTCATTAAACAAAAAAACTCAATATTTTAATGGCAATAAGGCACTACCTAACCCATACATTAGGCGCACCGGCTTAAAAGGCGCACGACGGACTTTTGAGAAAAAAAGAATTTCAAGTGTGCCTTACAGTCCGTAAAAATATGGTATATATATACATAAAATTTCCTAGTCAAAAAAGCTGGGTGCTTTAATGATGAATGTTAGGGAGCCAATGTAATTGATCTCCACAGCTATGCTTTATCGCTACAATCTTCATAAAAGTGTTAAGCTGCCACTACCAACAAACTATTGCATCCAAGAGTGAAAAGATAAGAAACAAACGAAAAATTGCAGAAGCTGTAAAGAATATTTGGTTGGCTCAAGCTGTAAAGAGTTGTGATGCAAAATAAAAGCAGTGCAGACACGAACACTTTGTGATATTGAGAAAGCAGTGAACTGCAGACAAAAAAGCACATCAAGAAATTGCTCACAAGATGGTCGCCACAATCAGTGGCGACTCCAGCTATTTATGGCTACTCGGGCTCGACATAAACAGTGTTAAAAAAACGGTAAAAAAAGCAATAACATAACAATTTACACAACCGTTAAATTGTTGCAAAATACTTTCATTTATACATAAAGTTTAATCTTCTTAATTTGATGGCAAATTCACACAAAGTTTGTTGTGTAGCTCTTTGTTATCAGCTAACCATTTTGAGCCAGAGAGGAACAGACATTTATGACAAAACAGAAAGCCTGCAGTTACTTCATGGCAGCATGATGGCAGACGTCCCACGAAATCTTTGTTCTATTCCTCTCTCCAATTGTAGCTCGGCCTATTCCTCGTAGGCCCCAGTTCCACAAACAAGTTAAGGAAAAAATTGCGTGAAACTACGTAACAAACGTTTGCATTGTCTGGCTCAGGCAAATGCGATCGAGCCCTCGTAAGATTTAACGGAGAAAAAGGCATTTGCCTCGTTTGTCTGTTTCTTTTCTCCGCAATGCGGCTCGGGCTATTTCCCTCAAGCCAGAGCTTCTGAGCTAAACAAATCGTTGAGCGAAAAACGCAACTGCCACCGCACACTTCAGTGTTTTTTACGATGACTGTTTCTTTCAATGAACTTAATACGAATTACGTTAAAAAAAGCTTTAAGCGTATTTTTTAGAATTTAAATATAACAAGCCTTCCATCATTTCGTTACTTGGGATGATCCCCAGTAGCCCGAGTGCCGGAGTCGCCTCCGACCACAATAGTATCACATCTCATAAAACCAACCATAGAAAAACCGCTTACAACAAACGAAGTGTCTATTCTCACGGGTCTGCAACATTTGCCGCTCGGGTACATTTTATTACTTTGTCATGCAACTGGGAAGAGCGTGAAGGGATAACAAAATAAACAAAGTGGTAATTTTTACAGCTCCGTACAAAACTACAAATAGCTCTATGGTGAGAATAATATAGTGCTGAAACAAGCCAGCAACAATATAGACAAAGTGTACCCAAGTGTTGCCATCACCTCACAACATAAAAAGCACAAAGTGGGTATGACATTAGCGACTTTCCACTTTCTACCTTCACATTCGTGATTACAGGATAGGAATCTATTACCTATCCCAGGTACAAGAACGTGGTTCATTCGGTCCTCCCACCGCGGAAAGGTTGTCATAACGGGAGGGTAAACACGGTCTCAAGCACAAAAACGCTAAATCACAAGTTTTTGAAGTGACTGTCATTTCGGCAAAGAGCACAAATTCATAATATAAAAGTTCAAGTAAAAGAACTACAACATTGGTCAACTTGCAATGATGACTTTGACAGCTCCATTTACTGATAACAATAGCTACTTTTTTCGGTGTTAATTTTCAATGCAACAATCTACTTACCTTGGGCTGTTATGAGTACTCAGTACAATAAGACCAAATAAAAACAACAAATTTTATATGTTCAACGTGAGTGCAAGTGCAGCTTAGCTGATATGATGGATGTCTCCATTCAATATAATGCAGCAGTAGCTAAGAAAAAACTCTTATCCATGCATAGGACAGCTATAAAATCCCTGATTGAAAAGAATCGGCAATATTTTTCATTGGTCAAAAACATGAAAACCATGACTTTAAAAACAGCATTGGGTATGTATCAAATGTAACCAAAGAAAAAAAAATTTGCTATCCCTCCAACACCAAAAACACCACGCTTCTAGCAACTGTTCCCAATAAATTTTTAGCAAGTACAAATTTGCCCAAATATAAATTTTAAGCAGTGTCTAGAGCACCGGCCCAGTTTCAATTATCAAAACGCTACTGCATTGGACAGCTTGTTTGTTTCTATAAAAAGTTTGCCGGTGCTCTAGACACTTCCTAAGTTTTAGCAAAAAATTGCCCAAAGTTTACAGAATTTAGAGAAAGTTTGATCCAATGTTTGCCTCAAAGTTGAGTTACCAGAGTATGCCCCTTTAATTTGGCACCAAAATATCGAACACTTTAATTTAAATTCGGCCAAAAATCATTCCAGTTGGCAAGCTTGAAGAAATATAACTTTGATCAAAGTTTCTCATTTTCTCAAATTTTGCACCGGGGAGGAAACAGTGACCATAACCTTCCCGAAGCAAAAATGCAACCAAAATGAAACACAATTTGCTATTGCCTTGTTACAACCTGCTTGCAGCAACCAAAATACTGGCAGGCGCACCAGTACTGATAATAATTCAATTTAGTTAGTTAGTTACATATTTATCTTCCTATCACGAGAAAGCGATCAATGCGCTATACGAGCTCGCTTAGGAGTTGCCAGCCGTCTGTCTACCATACCAAGATGGAGGAATCCCGCTAAGTGCCTTTCCCAAAGGCACAACAAGTAAACTTGCCGGCTTGTTCTCCACACTGTTCCTTTAATGCTGAGCGTCAAGCAGGGAAGGTGTGAATAGCAATTTTAAAGTCATTGGTTTGACCCTACTCGGAATCAAACCCGAGTCTACAGCTCAAGAGACAGACGCTCTATACCACTCGGCCATCTGAGCTGAATTTAATTCAATTCAATTCTGAATTCAATTTATTTATTCCACCAAGTGGCAACATATTAACGAATTAATGTAGCTGTAGGTGTACAATCGGAACCACTTGGTGAGGAGACAACGAAAAGACCATACGGTCACCTAGTCTGCTGCCACCTCACCAGCACGGCTTCAATCTTATATATGTGCACAATGCTATAAAACGGGAAAACAAAACAAAAAATAATATAACTAAAAACAATAATTAATCATTTAATAAGCTAAACAAATAAACAATCATTTGTTTAAAATAATATGCAGTACGTACGTAGATATTTCAGCACATCAACGTGCACTCAGTTTATAAAAATCCAATCAATTGATTGGTTTGTATTGTTTCAGCTCAAATAATTAAAATAAACTTTTTTAAACTTAACTTTTGATTAACGATTTGATGCTCCGTGGCACTTCCCACCATATCTGTGCTCCAGCAAATGCAGACAAGGATTTTCCCAAATTGGTGCGAATATTAGGAATGAGAAAATTATGTTTGGATGATGCTTTCGTGTTGTGATTATGCAGCTTTTCTAGTTTTATCGAGTTGTTTATTGTCCATATTGTTTTGATTGTTCATATGATGCATCATTTTGGCAATTTGAAGTTTATACACATCATCAATGTTTAGAAAAATTTGGTTATTAGTCTTAACACACATTTTTGAATATACAAGCCTACTACAGCAGCATAACCTAGTTTGAAAAACTCTAATAACTGGCTGGGTGATGCTGTGACGCAGGACATCTTATTGCCTTATTGGAATGCACTATTGCATAAGGTATTGGTAAGCTTTATAGACGTAAACATGAACAAAATTTGATGTGATAAACTTTTAACAGGTTAACTGTTTAAATTCCAACATTCCATTACTAGATAAAAGGTGGTTAACCATTCATGCTATTAGCTGTAGACTAGATATGTTTCACTTTATCGCAAGACAACAACTTTACATGGTCTAAATTAAACAATCCTGTGCCATTCACATGAACAGAATTCACGTAAAAAATACAGTTACGATAGTCCACATAGCCTAGTGTCAACTGGTACGTTACAAAACTATCACACCAAGGGGTTATAAAACTATCAGACTGTAATCAAATAGTCTACTGGTCTACACATCTATTTTGAAACTACCGTAGTATACACCAGTAAACACCCTGCACACAAGTTAAACAAAAAGCAACTTACCTGCCTAATAATGGAGCAGTTTGAGCCTGTTCACCAACTACATCTCTAGGCCACGCCATTGTGTTAATCCATGTGTCGCAGTAATTGCAAAAGTAATAAT
Organism: Trididemnum miniatum; assembly: GCA_964006365.1. Classification (NCBI taxonomy): domain Eukaryota; kingdom Metazoa; phylum Chordata; class Ascidiacea; order Aplousobranchia; family Didemnidae; genus Trididemnum; species Trididemnum miniatum. The sequence continues at coordinate 2,345,078 of OZ023239.1, read as the reverse complement.
ATAACTACCAGTATGCACCAGAAATACAGCAAAATTGCAATCAGTCAGACCAAGCAGTAAGGACAACCTAGATGGTTAGCCGCAAATTCAATTGTTGTATTTGAGTAGATCTTGTGGGCTCTGAATAAGTTAACACATTGACCGCCAACTCGAAATAACTTGAAGTGTAGCGTTTGTACTCTGGTGCCAACTACGCGTACACTCGTATTTTATTAAAAGCCACTACAACAATATCTACAAGTATTTTTGTGGTTTTAATGCATAACGTTGACCCTTTGGCATATACAGCAAAACAGGAAAATCACTTCGGCACTTTTGATAGTACTAATAGCTGTCAAAAATCGCAAAACATGTAAAAGAGAACAAAACGATTTTTTTTCCAAACTAATGTTTTACTTGTAATAGATTGCACAATAATTGTAATAAAGATGCCCATTCAGGTAAAACACTTAAAGAATTCACCCACATTAGCTGTCTACTGCAATTTAGAAACAGGTTGTTTTCAATCACAAGTTATCTCGTAGAGTGACATTTTTTGACAAATTTGTTGAATTTTTTTCTAAACTAACGTTTTACTTGCAATAGATTGCACAATTATTGTAATAAAGGTGCCCACTAAAGTAAAACACTTTAAGAATTCACCCATAATAGCTGTGTAATTTAGAAGCAAGTCATTTTTAATCATGTAGTTATCTCATAGAGTGACATTTTTTGACAAATTTGTTGATTTAGATGCCAACTATGAGTAAATTCATCATTATTAATTTCGCATTATATATACATTATATAGTAGTATAGCTGTTGCCCAAAATGAATTTCACAGCTTAGTGGTATACTTATTTTAGCCTCAGCACGCTTGGCATTTTTGAGCAGTTTTGGAAAAATTCTGTCGGCAGTCAACGTGTTAAGGAAGTGTCTATTTTTCACCAAAAATTATGGTAACCAAACTTTAAAAATCATGGTTGCGTAACCATTTTTTGGTTCTTGTAATGCCATTCTCACAGTAGGGAAACTGCAGGGGAAGTTAACAGTTATGCAACCATGATTTTTAAAGTTCAATAACTGGAAATTTCTGGAAATTTTCGATGAAATAGAAGCTTCCATAAGTTAATTGATTAAAAAGGAAACAAAATATTGAATCAATTAATCAATACTTACAATAAACAATTACTGAATACCGATACACTTTCTAAACACTACAGCATTGAGCACTAGTCTGGTCTCATAGGGGTATGGTACTCAGTGGCAGACGCAGGATTTTTCAATAGGGGGGGTTTCAGTGATGTCACATCGTGATGACGCAAGTTTCAGTGACGTCACAGCTATTATAATGCCATACCGTAACAAAGAAAACAATCCAGATATTTCATTCACACTTTTGCTTGATTCTTTGCGCTTCATTTATTGTATTCACAGCTTCCCTGTTTGACGTTCAGCATTGAAGGGACAGTGTGAACAAGCCAGCAAGCTTACTTGTTGTGCCGTTGGGAAAGGCACTTAGCAAGAGGCCCATCTTGGTATGGTAGACAGATGGCGGGTAACTCCTTAAATGAGCTCCTTATAGTGTTATAGTGCATTGATCACTTTCTCGTGAGAGAGGATAAACATGCAAACAAAATTATCGTAGATCTAGCCTATGTACACTGTACAGTGTAGTAGCCTGTGCAGATGGCAGCAAAAATTGCAGGTCTGTTCTACCACTAGACCAGTGTCCTCTCTGCATGGTATGCAACTTAACACTTGGAAAATAACTTACCATATCCTAGTCTATATCATGAGAGCCGAGACTAAGACCTGTAAAATCTCAGATGCTGCAGCACCTCAACCCGCAATGTTTGCAATTGCACTTGCAGCGCTGGGCACCCTGCAGATTTTGCTGATGGTCTGCCCGAGCCCTGCCTCTCTACTTGTGCCCGAATGCCCAAGCACCAGCTAACCAATCTGCTGCACCATAGCCATAGCATGAGAGTTACTGGTATCGTTTATTTAGTAGCATCTAATGGCTGCATGCTTATCATCCTATCACTATAAGGCGATCAAAGCGCTATAACGAGTTCGCTGAGTCACCGGCCACCTGTATATCGCTTTAAGGCAGAGATGTTCAGGAGTCGGAGCGGAGCAGGAACCGGAGTCAAGCAAATTTTTCCGGAGCCTGATTGGACTTGAAGTTAAGTTTAACGTCAAAACTGGAGTAGGAGTTGGAGCCGGAGTAACCATTTCTTTGAGTTGTTATTGTAATGTACACTGAACATTGTCAAAAGTTATGCTCGCTGTGAGGCATCGGTTCGCGCACAGTCTCTAAACACCAGTAATCTCACTTGCATGAAATTTAACATAGGCCTAAAGTTTGGATAACATTGTGATTGCAAAGTTTGCAAAAATTCTTCGAGTAACAGGAGTGAAAACAGGAGTTGGAGTTTTGATTTTTGACGTAAACCGGAGCAGGATTGAAGTAGGATTCTGTGATTTTGGAGCAGGATTGGAGTCGGAGTCTCAAAAAAGCGACTCCGAACATCTCTGCTTTAAGGAAGGAAAATCCCGCTTACGTGCTTTTTCCCTTCGGAAGGGCTTGCCGGCTTGTCCTCCATACTGCCCCTTAAACCATAATGCTGAACGTCAAGCAGGAAATGCCAGATTGTCAGTCATTGGTTTGACCAGACTGAAAGACTCGGAATCAAATCATTGAAACCAGAGTCGACCGTCCTCCCCACTTGGCCATCTAAGTTATCTCATCTTATGGCTTATGCCACTTGTCCTCAAGCAGTATTGCAAACGGTAGATCGACGCCAGAAGTTCCATTGAAGCTCTTCTGACATTTTAAACGCAACTCGAAGCGCTCGTGTAAAAATCCATCATCATTCAGTTTCAATCCGGAGCGTTCCTCGTGACCGAGGGTGGCCGGATGCGCCTCATTCCGTCAGCGATCGCTCTCACTCCCTCTCTCCATCTTGTCCGATTAGCAGCCTGGCCCACCTCCAACCTAATTCTCTTTGCACTCTTTCAACTTGACTCTTCCTCGCCTGCTGCGGCCTTCCTCGCTTACGCTGCCCATTCACTTCAAGCAGCATGGCCCTCTTCAGCGCCCGCGCATAAATCCGTAGGCCTATGATTTAAATCGCCTTATAGGCAGAGGACCAGCCAGGAGAGGCATTACCCCATTTTACCTATGACGAGCCAATTTAGGAGATCCATCACTGAAGTCGAAAGGCCTCTCACTGTCTAAATCCGGGGCCAAACTCCCCCTTAAAATTTTTCGCTGCCAACGCCCCTTCTTATCGGCTACTTTACTTCTTTCCAGAGCTTTTCCAAACACTGTTTGATGAAACCGCCAGCTGACATATCCTACAAAAATCAAATCTTCATTATACTCGCGGCATCACGCCAAAACATGTGACGAGTGGCGGGGTCCATCTCCGCGGCTTAGCGCTTGAGCAACAGCTGCAACACAGCTCCGAAGAAACATCGCAGCGGTGGCGACTTCATGTTCGATTTGACCCACCCGGGATATGAACCCCACACCTACCGCACCGATAGCAATGTCTTAACAACGTCACCTACTTTTTAGTAAGAATTATTTTGTTGCATTACGACAAGTTAAAAGAAAGTATTTATTTACATTTACTATAACGTAAATAGAAAAGGTGGGCAGGTTTTGGCTGATCCAGCCAAATTAATTGCAACGTGTAAGGCAGAACGTTCTAAAACTTTAAACTGAATCCCATTCCGTGTTTGCTTATTCCATGCTTGGGCGCTGTGAGCTGGAATCCAAGTTGCTCTTCTTCACTCTGTAGAAAGCAAGCAACTCATGTTAGAGGAGTTAAATCTTAAGCGTGCATGTGTTGCTCTGCAGCACATTCAACAAATAACAAATCTTCATTATACTCCGAAGCATGTAACGAGTGGCCAGTGGCAGGGTCCATTAACTAGTTGCTTTATTGGTTATTACAAAAATAAATCATCTTCGCAACTTAGCACCTGGGGAACAGAGCTCCGAAGCAACGTCGCGACATTGTGTCTAATTTGATCGGCCCAAAAATTGAATTCCACACCTCCCGCCCCGACAGCAAAATGTTTAACACTGCGCCAACCCGGCCACTCAAAACAATGAATTCACTGCTTCGCAAAACCAGCCAAGCAAAAGCAATCATCGTGAATCGGTGATGCAACAACACAATTACGACAAGTCGATTACTGGCAGTCGTTTTACACTGCAGTGTGCAGTGACGGTAAATTCTTGCTTAGCAAATAATGAAAAAGCAAAATTTGCCGCATTCACGTCAGAACAACGTTGAACACTACGGGTGACACGAGAGGAATATGCAGCAACCAACTGTTAAAAAGGCTACTAACAGTGAAGTACTCACTAAAAGTTTGTTGTAACCCATGCCGCCGGGAGGCGCTTTGGGGCTGCCGCCTGTTTCACCGGTGATCCGCTTTTTAGCCATTTCACTTTTAGCTGGCCATGTGGGAAACATAGAAGGTTCAACTGGTTTCGGGGTTTCCATGAACCATTCGTGCTTGAGAGCCGCATAAGCACTCACTCGCCGGTCCGGGCAGTACGTCAAAAACCTGAATAAAATTGTAAAAGGTTAAGAAGCCACGCATGATCGAACAACGTAGAGTAGGCCCACAATATACTTGAACAAACAAAAAAAAGGCAGTGCCTGGAGCACCGGTAGGCTTTTTCTTTTGAAATTCCTCTTTTGTACAGAACCCCAAAGTTATATTAACTTTAGGTCTCTAACCCTATCCCCAATCTCCCCACCACTAACTTTACTCTAGAAACCCTAATTTTTCGCTTAAAGTTTCTGCTGGTGGCGTCATACCAGCGAGACACAACGTCATGTAAAGAAACAAACAAGCTGTTCGGTGCAGCAGTGTTTTGATAATGGAAACCGATCCAGTACTTTAGTAGTCTACGACACTACCTAAAAAAAACTAGACAAAACTTTTTTCAAAAACACGAAATGCGTAGTCGTTAAAACACTTCGCTATCGACGTGGGAGGTCTGGGGTTCGATTCTCGGATCGGTCAAATCGGACAAAGTGTCGCCATCGGCTTGCCACCATTGTGACGTTTCTGTGCTGCCCAGGCGCTAAACCGCGAAGATGGTCTTAACCACTTGTTACACGCTTCGGAGTATTACTGGTTACTGCGAGTACAATGACGATTTCATTACGTACCTGTTTAAAAGGTCGAACCCTTTTTCTGAAATTTCTGTCGCCCCGAATCGCTTCCGCAGCGAGTTGTACGGGTAATTAGTAAACGTAGTTTTCTTTACGATAGGGAGTTCATTGTAACCAGGCCAAATTTTTTCACTGGGTGTTCCCAGTTCCTGTGACAAAAAATTGGAAACACTGCATCAAACCAACTGAGGTTATTTTAAACTATACTGAACTGACAACTCAACAAAATAAAGGATACTTGCGCTCTTCGAGCCAGCAGGCACCCGCTATACAAATTATGTCAAATATGATCGGCTCCAGCCGTGAATCGAACCCGTCACGTAGGATCTGTCACTTGCGCGCGGTGCTGCTAGGCCACGTCGCTGACAAAAAGTAACCAGCGCTAACTATCATCAACTTTAGTCTAATCGAAAGAATGCTTTCTTACACAAAATTTTTTTGAGATTAAGCAATGTAGGCTTTTACCGAAGCCTATCCACTATCCCAGTAATCAGTCCAGCTATACGGCTAAGAGAATGATTCAAGGTTATAAATCAATATAAAGAATTTTAATCAATGAATTGAACTTGACTCTAACCCACCAGGTTGTTGGAGTGGGCCTAAGATCTTGGTGGTTTAGATTCAAGTTCAATTCATTCCTCACAAGAGTTTTTTATATGATATTATTTACCTTAAAAATTAAATTGAGTTGCATTATTTCTGATTTTCCAGGAAAAAGTGCTTTCTTATTCAACAGTTCAGCGAATATACATCCAACACTCCACATATCAACTGCAACTGAGTATTCCTGAAAGAAGAAAATAATGACAGGAATGTTATCCAATGAAAAAAATAATTTAATCAGGCAAAATGCAATTCTAAGTTAAACTGGATAAACTTTTCGCTACCACTTGGTATCTATCTTCATCAGTATCTTATTCAATAAATCTACGTGAAAAATAAGATACAGATGAAGATGCCAAAAGGTAGCGAAACGATCATCTACTTAAATTGGATCTATTTCAGCTCATCAAACTATTTTGTAATGAGTATAAAAGCTTGAATCCCGAGATGGATCCTACGATACTGGCAAAGAAAAATCGAACGTTAGGAAGGCATTTTGCATTCAAAAATGCAAGAGTTGAAAAGGCAAAAAGGTTTATCCCACGTATTTTGTAGTTGACATTTATGCGCTCTGGTGGCTTCTAACAACACCAATTAGATAACAAAAATATCAATCAAGAAAAAAACACATAGAAAACCTCCAGTGCAAGTTACGCGTCTCCTCCAAGCAAAGACTCATTAATCAACAGACTAAGCGACGTAAGCGTTTTATACTTCTCACCATAAACGTTTCAACAACACTTACATTTCAATCAGTCATCATCACCAATTTGTCGAAAAATTGCAGTTTTAACAGAAATATTTTACCTTGGCTCCAAGCAGTAATTCAGGTGAACGGTACCACAAGGTGACGACGATAGGAGTGTAAGGTTTCAAAGGTGACCCGTATTCTCTCGCCAATCCAAAATCACCTGCAATATTAATCATGAGAAAGGCAATTTTAGACCAGCCGGTTACTGTTGGTAGTTAAACAGATTGCTATTGGTAAGGAAAGTCCAAGGTTCAATTCCCGAGTCCGTCAAATCGGACACTGTAGCAAAGAGCTCGCTACTGCTGCGATGTTCGTTCGGAGCTGTGCTGCCCAGACGCTATACTGCGGACATGGACCAGCCACTCGCTACAGGTTTCGGCGTAATACAAGAGATAATAAAGATTTGATTTTTTTTGTAAGGCAAATTTTGGAGCAACTTTGGGAAAGTGAATTCATTCCTAACAGTATGTACTTAGTCTTTGATATGGCAATCGTGCTATCGGCAAAATATAAAACGAGTCTTACCACAAGATCACATTAACACAATTAAACAAATGTTTCGACTATAACAAAAGTCTCGTCAGCCTTGCTACGCTCAGCCAATGCAGGCGAAACTCATTCCAAACTGTAAAGACTCTTTTTTGCAGTCAACATGTCCAGGTAAAGCAATGCAAAAAAAGTCTTTACAGTCTGAAATGAGTTTAGCCTGGATTGGCTGTGCGTAGAAAGGCTGACGAGACTTTTGTTACAATTAAACAAGTAGTAGTGTCTTTTATTTCCACACCGTCAACGCGATAAAGAATACGATAAGATGAAAGAAATATAACAACGGTACAAAAAAGCGGCCGGCTAGCTCAGTTGTCAAGTACATTGCTATTGCAGCGGAGGTCTGGGTTCGATTCCAGTCCGGCCAAACCGGACACGATGCCGCCAACGGCTCGCCACCGCTTCTTTGAAGCTGTGTTGTCCAAGCGCCAAGTCGCGGAGATGGATTCCTTTACTCGTCACACAATTCGTCACAATATCAAGAGTATAACAAAAATTATTTTTTTTTCCTTACCAATCTTCAGGATTCCTTTGTGGCTGAGCAAGAGGTTTGATGTTTTTAAATCGCGATGTAGAATCCAGTTATCGTGGAGATGGTGCACACCGCGTAGTAGCTGGATCATCAAGGTCTTTACTTCGCCTGCGAATAACAATGTTTCACTGCAAGTGGAAAAAATGTGATTGTAGACTTCAAACCTTGCTTGATCTACGACACACAACAAAGAAATCGCGTGGATTTGGTGTATACAGTTCAACAGGTTCAGGGCTGCACGTGAAAGGAAAAAATATTATAACTGAATAGTGAACAGTAATTGAGGGAGACTGCGAAGTGAGCTTGTGCTCTTCAAATCAGCAGCCACCCGGTACTTATGTCAACTGCGATTGGCTCAAACCGTCAATCGAACCCGTCACGTAGAACCTGTAACCTGCGCGCGGAACCGCTACGCCAAGTCGTAACAAACTGACAAAAAAGTCATCACCTAAAAGACTGAGCAACGAGTTCACCGGTCAAATGATCCTTCCTACATTAGGCAAGGGAGCTTTAAAATCTGAATAAAAACTCTACTCACCGACAAGAAAGGGTTGCTTCATTGTTTCCATCAAACTCTTCAAATCATGCTCCACATAATCCATCACGATATAGATCTTATCAACGTTTGAACCAACCACAATTTCCTGAAAAATAATACAAGGTTACAAGTAGATATGATACACGAAGTTTGAACAAGAACTTTCAAGTATCGGTTTTTCACTGCAGGGTTAGTTTAATTCGCTAATACTCTAGAGCAGTGATTTTCAACAAGGGTTCCCAAGTTTACACTCCAATCCAACAATCTATATTATTATTATTATATGCACAATCTATGTTATTGTTAATAATGCGGAGTGATGCACCATTATGCATAGCCTAAATCCTGAATAAATCTACACATGAGCATTTTAATTTATTAATCAAAACCGCTCGGTTAGCTCAGTTGTTAAGCGCACGCTATCGGTGCGGAAGATCTGGGGCTAATTTCCCGGGCCGGTCAAATCGGCACAGTGTTGCCAACGGCTCGCCACCGTTGCGATGTTTCCTCGGAGCTGTGTTGTGCAGGCGCTAAGTCGCGGAGATGGGCCCGCCTCTCGTTACATGCTTCGGCGTAATACCGCGAGTGTAATGAAGATTTGTTTTTTTTTCGTCAATAAAATGTTTTTTGCATGAGACAAGTTAAATCATTGCTCAAGGATTCCTCAAACTCTGGAATGTTTCATCAAGGTTACGCTCCACCAAAAAGGTTCAAAACCACTGTTGCAGAACAATTTAATATACAAGTCCAGGCAATTATGCAACATCCTTTGCGCGAAGTTACTGTTTTTACGACTTCCATCATTGCAAATCACCTGTACTCTGACAATGTTGGGATGATGAGCCTTTAACAACGTAGATACTTCTCTTAACGACGTTATTGGAAATCCTTCGCGTTCTTTTTCCATTTTCAATCTTTTCAAGGCGACGACTTCGTCTGTAACAAGGAATGAGTGTGGGTCTATCTACGATTGATCTTTACGTAAAACAGAGGGTTCGAGGAACAAGCGCAAAAATCAAATGTATTACGCCGACGCATGTAACGTCGTAACAAGTGGCGGGGTCCATCTCCGCGACTTAACGCCTGGGCAACACAGCTCCGAACAAACCTTGCAGCGGTGGCGAGTCGTTGGCGACAATGTGTCCGATTTTACCAGGCCGGAAATCGAACCCCAGACCTCCCGCACCGATAGCGATGTGTTTTACCACTACGCCAACCGGCTGGTCAAGCGCAAAACCGTTAATTCTAATAAAGGTTAAAAGGGAAAAGTACATGCGAGAATATCAACTGCTAAGTATAACTGGATAACAAGGACCAAGTACCTGTGTATTTGTTCTTGGCGCGATATACAACGCCATACGTGCCCTCTTCAATGCGATTTAGGCACTGAAATTCATCTACACTACGACAGCCTTGGATAGCCGGAAAATAGAAAGGAAGATCTGGTTCTTTATCTAGTGGACGAAAAATAAAAAAGTAAAATCTATGCTAGCTTATGTGATATAACACTGTCTTCGTCAGTCCGCTTGGTGGCAGTATGGACAGCAGCATGCCTTGCCCGATGGACTGTCGAGATCCTGCAACGAAACAGGAAAAAGTGCAAAATATCGGACAGATACAGAGGTGTGTGGTCTTAAAGGAAACTGAACTGAAGAAATACTCGTCCTAAGAATGCAAGGATGCAGTGTTAATTGCAGAGATAACTATAAAGTTTTAAAGAAAAACGAAAGGATTCCAAAAAAAATCAAATCTTCATGGCACTCGCGTATTACAGCGAAACGTGTAACGAGATTCATCTCCGCGACTTAGCGTCTGGACAGTGGACAACGCAGCTCTGAAAAAACATTCCAGCGGTGCGGACACTGTGTCGATTTGACCGGCCCGGAAATCGAACCCCAGACTTCCCGTACCGATAACGATTTCTTTAACAACTACGCCAACTGGGCAGTTAAACCATTACAGATTCTATAAAATGAAGCAGAAACAGCAGTAGCTCATCAGTGCGAAAAATCAATCACAAAGCGTTTTTCTTAGAAGTAGAAAAACAAAGGATTGTTTGTAGTTCAGTTTCCTTTAAGGAGTAGTGGAACAATCGGTAGGACTACAAATTATTGCGATTGAAAATTTTAACACATTTCTTCACAAACAGCAATTGATCTATATATCGTACTAGTTGTATAAAAATCCAGTGGACGTTTAGGCAATTTTTATAAAAATACGTGGCACAATAAATCAAACAATTTAAAAACAAAAATTTTGCGAACACCTTCTACTGCTAACGCCAATATTTTGCGAGCACCTTCTACTGCTAACGCCAATCTTGCAACTCCTTTTGCTAGCAACATGGATTGTTTGCAGTTAGTCACATATTTATTTATCCTCCTATCAAGAGAAAGCGATATAGCGAGCTCGCTTAGGAGTTGCCGGCCATCTCTCTACCACTCTGAGATGGGAGAATCCCGCTAAGTGACTTTCCCAACGGCACAACCAATAACTTACTGGCTTGTTCTCCACACTGTCCCTTTAATGCTGAGCATCAAGCAGGGAAGCTGTGAATACCACTTTTAAAGTCATTGGTTTGACCCGACTTGGAATCAAACCAGAGTCTATAGCTCCAGATACGGACGCTCCTACCACCCGGTCACCTGAGATGTTAACAGCTATCCGAACGACGCAATACAGAGGGTAATCTGGAAGCCTCTATCATTTTCGATTAGGAAAGCTATAATAGGTTGCGCATTTTTCCATGTCACTCAGGGGCTTACCAGGAGATGATTCGGGGGAGGCGAGCTCGGCACCTCCAAGATCGGAATCCAACGTTGGTTTATCATCTTCATCACTTCCTTCTACGTCATCACCAACGTCATCATCATCTTCTTCCAGGGCAAGGTCATGTTCTGATACATTATTAAAAAATAATAATATAATTAATCCTAAGTGCATTTATTTACATATTCATTCTTCCATTACCAGAAAGCGATCAATGCGTTGTAACGAGTTCACTTAGGAGGTGTCGGCCATCTGTCTACCACTCTAAGATGGAGGAACTTTGCTAAATGCTTTTCCCAACGGCACAACAAATAAACACACTGTCCCTTTAATGCAGAGCATCAAGCAGGGCAGTGTTGAATACCAATTTTAAAGTCTTCGGTTTGACCACCAGACTTGGTATCAAACCAGAGTCTACAGTTCCAGGGGTACTCCACCATCTGAGTTGTCGGATGATACAAACTCAGAGCTCCACCAACCTGCAATTCTTGTCTTTGTGTTAGAATTTTCGATAGAAAAAGTTTAGTCGTAACTTCATATCAAATCAATGTAAAAATTTACAACCTAAATTAGGTGAAAAAATTCATCTATACGGAAATACTGTTAGCAATTTGAACTCCACAGGCTGAAGGTCTGCTAACATAACTGGTAACTTCCAATGAGGTCACGTATGACATTAAAAAAATCGCATATGTCACGTAAAAGGAGAATTCCCACCTAAATCCTCGTGATCACTTTCAACAACAGATTCTTCATCTTCATTACTTTGGTATTGCTCCGCATCAGAAGCGATTGATTCATCGCTCTCCACATCCGATGATTCCAATTCTTCTTCTTCTTCTTCTTCGGAACTTGATTCTACTTCTTCGCTTTCTACTTCCTCCACCTAAATATCCTCAACAAGTTGCACAAAAGAATGAAACCTATGTGGGATCTTACATCACGGCTACGCGCTCTTCACTAAACTAAACGTTTGCAAGCAGAGTTGAAGTTCTTCATTTATAATTTTGCGAGTTAAGTTCAGTACTTTTTACCCTTCTAAGCTCAAGTATTTTGATCGAGTTTAGAATGTTCAAGCATTGTAAAGTTTAGGATCAACTATTTTCGATTCAAGAATTTTCGTATTTCGAATTCAAGTTAAAGTTCGGAAAAAAGACCGAGTTCAATAAGATGGCAGCCTTGTAGTGTTTACATTTACTTCTTCGCTAAAGATCACACAAACTCGGCGCTGCTATGGTTCAAAACGAACGACGCCGCTACGCAGATCGAAATCACTGTTGAGATTAGCGTAGCGCACAACAGCGTCACGGCAAACAAACTAAGCGCTATGGGAATACCCACAATTCTTCATTATACTCAACAAGTAGTGGGATTCATATCCGCGGCTTAGCGCCTGGGCAACACAGCTCCGAAGAAACATCGTAGCGGTGACGAGCCGTTGGCGACACTGTGACCGACTTGACCGGCCCAGGAATCGAACCCTAAACCTCTAGCACCGATATTCAACATGTAATATTTTCAGCAGAGGAGTGATAACATTAACATACTTTTCTTCTTTTCAATTTCCGATGTTCTTTTTTTCTTCGAGACTTTTTAACAATTTCTACCTCTTCCTCTTCTTCGGTTTTTTCCTTTTTCCTCCGAGACTTTTTAACAACTTCAACTTCTTCTTCTTCCTCTTCGCTTTCGGGAGGAGAATCGGAAGACTCTAGAAAAAGAAAGTTTTTTTCTTCGATGGTGGACACAAGAGAATATGAAATAGAACCATCATTCAGGCAACACAGTAACAACTATACTCACGTTAAAACTGTATGAACGACAGAAGATGTTCAAGATTTTAACTTTGTTTAAATAAATAACTGAGGTCATTTTCAAATTACATTGAACAAAAAACTCAACAGCAATTGAGGGAGACTGCGAAGTGACCTTGCGCTCTTCGAGCCAGCAGCCACACGGCAAATATGTCAAATACGATCGGCTCCAGCCTTGAATCGAACCCGTCACGTAGGACAAGGTCGAATTGCAAATTGGTCAATGGTCATATGAAAACCATCGACTCCGACGCGTCGCGAACTTACCCGAAGAATCCTCACTGCTCACCACCTCCCTCCTGTAATCATTAGGAACTTGCCGAGTCAATCGCACATTAGGCGAATTTCGCTGTGATGTTCGATCTGACGCATTGTGACCATTTGCATCATTATATCGTTCATCTGCAAATGACGTATCATGCGTAAAAATCATTCAAAATCAAATCTTCACTACACTAGCGGTATTACGCCGAAACGTGTAACGAGTGGTCGGATCATCTCCGCGACTTAGCGCCTAAACAAGAAACCTCTGAAGAAACGTCGCTGCGGTGGCAAACCGTTGGTGACACTCACGCTGTCCACATGTCCAATTCATGTGGGCTTGTTGCTGAGGGCTTTCCGCATCACAATTAAATTTTGATGTCATAATTTAAAAAGTGATAATAACATCAAGCCCACATAAATTGGACATGTGGACAGGGGTAACTGTGTCCCACTCGACCGACCAGGAATAAAACCAATTACTTTTTGCACCGATAGCAATGTCTCTCACCTGTACACCAACCGGCCGGTAAGAAAAAAACATGAGCACCACACGACACAACTGACAGTCATTCAAGACATCATAGCTTGTGAAAGCTGGATTGTTAACGCATTCAAGAAATGACTACGACTAAATCAAGCCAGCGCAATTACTTCTACCGGCCACCTAGGCGTAGTCGAAAGACATAGCTATCGGTGCGGGAGGTCGGGGTTCCATTCCCGAGCTGGTCAAATCGAACGCAGTGTCGTCAACAGCTCACCACTGCTGCAAGGTTTGTTCGGAGCTGTGTTGCTCAGGCGCTAAGTCGCGGAGATGGACCCCGTCACTCGTTACATGCTTCGGCGCAATACCGCGAGTATAATGAAGATTTGGAAATCACTTACGGTCTCTTTGTTTACGATGGGAACTTTCTTGTGCTCCATCGGAGCGTCTGGAATAAGTGATACTCGAAGAATTGGAAGTTGCGACCACTGATGACGATATTGACCGCTCATGACGTCCTGCAACGTAACAAACGATCAGCACAATGTCGTGACAGCGCTGTACAACGTCACGCACCTCTGTCGTCACGTAACCGCGATCTGTCGTATTCTTCATCGTACTGACGAACAATAAGAGGCTCACGTCGAGGACCTAAAAGCAGATGGAACCCACATCAACCAACAAAAAATTTATCGGCAAACTTTCACCCTGTCCACATGTCCAGCTTTGCCCTGTCCAGTGTCCACATATCCATATGTCGTGGGCTTTTGGAACCACTTGAACTGGACATGTGGACAGGTAAAAAGATCAAGCTGACAGCCCTGGTATTCGACCGCCGACAATTTATAACCAAACACTTTTACTATCAACCATAGGTAGGACAGAAGCGACATTGCCACGTAATAACAAAATATCTGAGGTTATTTTCATGTTAGATTGAAATCTATATTATATGGGATCCAAGGCACGAAAACCTGCAATTCTCAAATTTGCTTAGCAACGAGAACACACAACTGGGCTCACCTTCTTCTCGACGGATCAAGCCAGTGTTCCTAGTGCGTTCTTCCCTGGGTTTTGGAGGATAAGGAGGAATTCGATCAGAAGTGGTTCTGTATTGAACGCGACTGCCGTGTGCTGACGAGCTGCGGTGTTTGTCTCGGGATGAAGAAGATGAATGATCCCTGAAATAAACCTTGATTATACTCGCGATATTACGCCGAAGCGTGGAACGAGTGGCGGGGGCCATTTTCGAGGCTTAGTGCCTGAACAACACAACTCCGAAGAAACGTCGCAGCGGTGGCGACATTTTGTCCGATTTGATCAGCCCAAGAATCGAACCTCAGACTTCCACTACGATAGCGCTGTGCTAAACAACTGAACTAACCGGCCGGTTAGCTTGCTCAAAAAGCACAGCATAGCGTTTGGAAAGCAATAATACAGTAGAAAACGACACTAATCATCAATATGAAAACAATGGCAAAACACTGGATTTTCTCGAATTGAAGTCGCGGCTGCTATGTTTTATTTTCAAACATTTTTTGCGGTTTCAACTTGAGGACGGCTTCAATTTTTTGTATGAACGTTTTTGTCTTCAAGTTGGCCTCCAGTGCGCATTCAAGTTGATGGACTATAAGCGACAGAAAAACGGAAACACTAATGCAAATCTATTCTCTTTTTTGTGAAACACTCATAAGTAGGTCATCACGTGCTACCCTATCGTTAATCAAAGAGCTGCTATGCCTGTCGCGTCTGTGTAAAGCACTTAAACAAAACCAAACGGTGAAAGTGTTAATATCTAGGTAGCAACAAAAACAGCATGTGCTTGAGTGGTATCAGCATTATTGATAATGAAAATGACCATTGATAGTTGAAATAAAACATACAATGTTTGAGTTGTTTTTGTTGCTGCGTATCGTTAGATTTGTTTGCTTTGCTTTCTTGTATCAATGAAGAAACGGTTTTGTCCGTTGTAGCTTCTATTCAAATACGGCTTCTACAGTTTTCTTAATCAATTTGTGCCGATTCTATTCGAGGGCGGCCTCTATTTAAGAAAACACGGTACCTGTCCACATGTTGTTTGTGATAATGTTGGTCCCTGCCAGGTCGTCTTTCAATCAGCCGATGTCTAAAAAACGAGAATCTTATTACTAATTATTATAGCCCAGAAAAGAGGTTTGCTGTAAGTGTGAACACAGAAACATGCAAGAAAAAAGCTTTCCCGTAGGATACAGCAACAAGCGGCAGGCGAAGATCTTCGAATTCAACAGCAACCCAAAAACTTCAGCGTGTAATGTCAGGCGAGATTACATTGAAGATCTTAGTTGGTCTAGCCTTGGCATCCCACCAGAGCATCTACCCTTTGTCGCAGAGGATCGAGATGATTGGAGGCTCCAACTCGAGCAGTAGTCCCGCGACTTCTTAAGGCAGGGGTGTGCAACCTTTTCGGTATTGCCGGCAAAATTACGTTTATCTCTACGAAGTACGGCAGCCAATAATTTTTAAAAACTTATGTGTTGCGTTAAGCCTAATCTGTACTTAAACTCATTCGTTTTAAAACCTTAGTTGAAAAGCGTAATGTAAAATAATGTCAATACAAAGAATTTTATTCATTACATATAGTTTGCAATTCATTGTACATTAATGACTCCCTTGGTTTTCCATACGACCAGATAAGCTTGCAAAATCGGGTGTCTCGTTAGATACCATCAGCCTTGGTTCAGATTCCAAATTGCTGTCTAGTAAACGGTTTCGGTACTCGCCAAACGACGAAAACCTCGCAAAGATCAACTAATCGTAGCGCAATTTACAGACTACAAATTCATCGCTTTGCGTTAAACAGGTTTACCGGTACTTGTGCACTACAACATGAGTGAAGAACAATGCGCAGGATTGTTACATCAATAATGAATTGACTTAATTTGTTTGATGAACGATGAATCGACTTAATTTGTTAGACAGGTCAGCATAACTCAGGGTCGCACGTAACTGCTTACACATGGGTAAAAGAAATACACGGTTACCTACCAAAAACCGCAGATTACATTTTAACGTATTTAATCCTCCGTTTAGTTCGCTGTTGTACTTGCAGCCAATCGCGCTTGGTGCAGACCAAATTGGGGTCACTCCGAAGATAAACCGTGGATAAGTTTAATCTGAGGATAATCTACCCTTAATTGCGTTTCTGCCACACTTCTCGAATTAAGTTCTCACAAACCGGGTCGAGAAACACGTTTTTGCATTTTTTCTGTTTTTGCGATGATATCTACGTCAGCATCTGCTGCTAAATCGTGTATTCTAAAACGTATGTCTCGGCCGAACAAAATTTCACTGACGGCCGCAGATTGCACAACGTTGCCCTAAGGAAAGCGGGTCTAAAAAAGTTAGTTAGTTCATGTCATGCCCTAACACTGAATGCTCTTTCTTGGGTATTTCACTTCATGATCACTAATCATATTGCGATTAATATCACGAGTTTTGCAATATATTCTTGTAATAACATGCGCCGTTACTACAGAAGACCTACAGGTGAATATTTACCCTGTCCACATGCTCAATTTAAGTGAGCCCACGCCCCACAGCACTCAGGCTTTCTGCATCACAATTAGATTCTCATGTCATAATCACGTTTTTCAACTGTGACATCAAAAATTTGATTATGATGCAGAAAGCCCGCGGGATGTAGGACGACTTAAACTGGACATGTAGATAGGGTTCATTCTATTAAAAACACAACTAACCTATCTGTGGTTTTGTTTGAAAATTCTCTTCGTGAATTATCTGATAATCTTGATTGCACAGATTCATCGTACGTCGGCCGTTTCTCTTTATCTACGCAAAACAGTCCAAAATAACGTAATTGTGGAATTTCAAGCAATTTGAAATAGCAGGAAAAGCGAACAGATTGTTCAATATAACTACATCATAAAACAAACTGTGATGCAATAATAGATCAAAGGTTAAAACATGAAGAATAAAGCTTGTGTTTCCGGAATTGAACTTTAACGATGTGTATGTAAGATAAACATTAAACTAGCGTTTACAGTGTTGGTAGGGATGTCCATTTCAGAATATCGAATCCTACGGAACCGGTTCCTATTTTGATCCGGTTCCATTTTCAGGATTCGGTTTGTGAAGAAATATTGTGTAGTATGAGTGTAGTACGCACCTATTGCACCGCTTGCATATATACTGGAGCCGTATTTTTCATGTGTTTCCAAAATTTGAGGGGATTAGGGGTGTTGTACCCCAGCTAGCTCCATGACTACGCCTCCGCGTGTATGTAGGCTATGCTTCGAATTGATAGTGCTGTAATTCTTGAGCTGGCTATAAATTTATTGAAAATGAAACAAATTGATTTTGTTTTGCAGCAGTCGAGCGCTGACTGAACTGATATCAAAATAGTAGGCCTACTACCGGTAACGGCCATTTTATAGATTTAGGATTCGGTTAAAGATTCGAAATTCTGAATTTGAAAAAAAAAAGATTCGGAATTATTCTAGAATATAAACAATTGGTTTGTGGTACAGAATTTTAGTATAGCAAAGTATAGTGATTTCATCTCGAAGCTTTTCGTCTGACACTCATCGGGAGAAGATCGTCAGAAATCAGTAAACTAAAATGCAAGTCTTATGTATCAACAGAGAGAAAGAAAGAGAAACTTTTTCTCTTTTCTTTTTCTCTTTCTTTCTCTCTGTTGATACATAAGACTTGCATTTTAGTTTACTGATTTCTGACGATCTTCTCCCGATGAGTGTCAGACGAAAAGCTTCGAGATGAAATCACTATACTTTGCAATATTCTAGAATACGTAATTATTCTGAAATGAACATCCCTAAGTGTTGGTAATAATTATTTTGGTGGGACATGTTCATAAAAGTTTATTTGATCAACTTACGAGAAAAATAAATGGAATAAACATGGGACAAAAATAGCATAAGGAAGAAAACTAAATCCACATAATCTTAAAACTGGACCTTTCGAAGACCTAGATTCAGCTGTCATCATCAGCAGTGTAAGCAAGGCAGTTCAAAACTGTAAACTCTAGTTCTTTCACTTGTGCACTGTCTTGCTTACACCGCTGATGATAACAGCTGAATCTATGTTGTCGAAACGTCCAGTTTTAAGAATCACTGTGACTTTATTATCCCTCTTTAAATGGAATGACAATAATTGTGACACATAATTCAGATTGTTAGTCAACTGGTCAATTCATAAAACTAATGACCTGCGAGATATTAACGCAAGAAAAACGTGTTTCCTGTTTTTATAAAGAGAGCTTACGCTGCACAAAACAAATCGGACGTTGAACCTTTAAACCGAATGAGCAACACACTCTTTTTTTAAAGTAACATCTTCGATATCAGAATGCCATAAATATGGGACGAAATAGCTTAGGGTGGAAAAATAAAGCCTCAGTAATTCTTGAAACTGGACGTTTCCTTTCAGTTTTATGCTGCCTTGCTTACACTGCTGATGAAGACAGCTGAACCTATGTGGTCAAAACTTCTAGTTTTAAGAATTACTGTAACGTTAATTTTCCCATCTTTGATATCTTTTGCATAATCAAAGCTTTTCTGGTGAACTGCTGATGAAACAAATACAGGCACAATTATTTTTTTATGTTTTTGGAGTTTGTGTAATCGCATTAAAACTTTTTCAACCACTTTGCCCAGATAACATATTTTCTTGGTCTCAAATCGTTCTACTGCTCATTCTGCACAAAGCTGCCTGCTGCAGCTGGCAATTAACATGAAGTCAATTAATAACATTATTTTTGGATACCCTTGATGATCCCTTTTGGGTGAAACAGACTGTCGGATTTTTCAATATATTTTACTTTAACTGTGGTGATATTGAATAAAGTCAAGTAACATCAATAAAGCAAAAGAAGACCTTAGTGGGTTAGATTCAAGTTTAATTCTTTAATTGAAATTGTTTATACTGACTTATAAGCTTGAATCACTCTCTCAGACGCACAGTTAGACTAGATAGACTTTGGTAAAATCTTCATTGCTTAATCTCATTGAAAAGTAGCAATAGGTTCAAGCACATACACACTTCGCCAAACTGAAGGATTTTTGGAAATTCTAGCATTGCAGTGAAATAAACACAGGCTTCACTGTAACAAAAATCGCTCGAGTCTACGCGTCCTAATTACAATAGGTCTCCTTACAGAATCCGTACCTACGATTTGTGTGTAGGCCTATCGGCAAGTACGCAAAACCGGTTAAAAATTAAAGGGAGCCCGGTCAGCGTTCAAAAGGCGAACGTAAAAGTACTTGCATGGAAATTTGATCAAAAAATAAGTTGGATTTTTGAAACAAAATACAAAAACGGTCAAACACCAAAGCTATATCAATAAATCATGAAAATTAAAATCTATGCTACAGAATTGGCACTACTTTACGGGTCTCGTTAAAACTTATCGACAAGCACAGACAGATGCTACCATAAAAATGAGACAAAGCTTTGGCGGTTTTGTTAATTACTCTTGAAAGAATGTATCAGTCAGACGCAGCTACCATCACTGCTATTATCGAATACGATTAGCTGCGAAGATTAACAATTACACAAAAATCGTAATTTCTTGTTTTTAATTCTGCCTCCTAAATTGTGGGCAAAAACGACTAGCGCTGCCTGCCTTCGCTTGCAAGAGGCGCGTGCATCTGAATCACTTTCTCTCACTTCACCCGATGCTAACAAAAATACCACTAATGTGTCAGCTACCTACATATTTTCGATATAGGATATAATGTCTAAAAAGGTTGAAAAAATGACCTACCATAGATTTGCTCTTAGAACACACGCCAAAATTTTCTGATTAGCTTTAACTTCTGCAAGTACAAATTTGCTTCTCGTTATGATCTACTACACAGCAAATAAAGCATCAACATAAAAAAGCAAAACAAAAACAGGCTGCTAAAGAAAAAAAAAAAAAAAAAACTGAACTTGTTTTCTTGTTTGACAGCCCACAAAATGCCATTAACGTCTACAGAAAGGAAATGGCATTTTCCAATAGTGTTTTATTAGATTGGCGTTAACGATCAAAGCCTAAGATCGCAAACCCTGAGTCAATTAACAAATAGCGATCTAAACGTCACATTAAATCTTCATTACACTAGCGGTATTACGAAGAAGTGTATAACGAGTGGCGGGGTCTCTCTACGCGGCTTAGCACCTGGGCAATGGGTATTACAGCTCCGAAGAAACGTCGCAACCGGGCGACACCGTGTCCAATTGGACCTTGGGAATCGGGAATCGAACCAAAGACCTTCCACACCGATAGCGGGTGCTTAATAACTGATCTAACCGACCGATATTACAGCAAATTCACTTATTTAACTCTCACCTTTCCTAAAGTAAATGTCGACAGAAATCTTTGAGATAATTCACGATAAGAATGTTATATCATTGAAAGTGTTGCGTTGGATGAACCACATGCAAGGTTGAGGTTACAGCAATTGTAGTGAGAAAATTATGTCGGCAACTGAAGTTACAAACCCATTTTTGTAAATGCATGATGTTATCAAATCCTACTGAAAAGCACGACTAACTTTTTGACTTTAAAACTCTTAATAAAACGAATTCAGTAAAATTTCAGGTGAAGTTGTTGGGTAATTCACAAAAATTTGAAGTTTTTCGATTTGAACAGACGTGCGACTATTCGGCGTAGAGACACTTAATCCTGGCTCTAACTGAACACTAACCCCAAGCTCTTAACCAAACCAGAGGCATGATTCAAACTCAAAAAAACTATCTCAATGCCAAGTTGTTTCACGCCAAAAATATCCTATTTCGTTTCGTACAGTACATGTACAGTGTCATTGAGACAGTTTTTAGGCACTTTTTTCTAAATAAAAATAAGCTGCCCATTCGCTACTCTTGGTGGGTCTGACTCAAAAATGAACATTAACTCGTTACAAGAATACTCTGCTTGATACATGCAGATGTAAAAGCATTTTTGTTAGAAGCTAAGTTTTAGAAACTACTTTCCAGCGAGCGAATGTATTGCTTTGTCCTCCTTAACAATGGTCGGAAAATCTCAACTCAAAAGTATCCACTAACAGTGGCATAGCACACTGCTTGTTGACATCCACTCAACTTTTGGAACTACTTTAGCCATAATCCAGAAACTATCCTGTAACGACACCGCTTTACTCAGTGAAAGAAGCATCATATGTATGCGCCACCCTAACCATCCAGATGCCATTAAGTTGTGGCTCTTAACGGCGTTTCCGGTACAAAAATCTAAAGGTAACTAGAAGGTCAGGAATGCCTAACTGCATTCAATGCAGACCACTCTGGTTGGTTGAGCAGACAAGAATCTCAAAGAAAGTATCCTCAAAACTAAACGTCCTAGAGCTTAAAAGAGTTAAGAACCACTGTTCCAATATGCGTTGAAATTATCGAAACGTTATGTTACAAAAGCATTATGCTGGCTCTCTCTCCAATAACGCCTGAACATACACTTCAAGCCAAGTTCTTGGAATCACTTACACGCGAACAGCAATAACTTGACTCAATGCTTCATCACGAATGGGCAGTTCGATAACTTCGGCACCCTGCACAGGCATAAGACATCAAAGAAACTTCTAAAAACTGGAGTAGCAGATGAACGATGACAGTCTTCATTTAAAGGTCAGGCTAGCCACTGCTAGGAATAGCTATCCATATTCCACGAGGGTAAAACTCAGACTTCTTCATACACAAAAAGGCTTTTCTTATGCTTTCGTCCTGCCGTAAATATTCTTGTGCTGAGAGCGCAAAAAACATTACATTTGTGTAACATCAACGCAAAACTAAGTTGCAAGTGATGATATAGTCAAAATATTGGAACCAAAAACTCTAATTTAATTGCAGTGTACTGGAAAGTTTGTCAGTAACCTATATTCGAGTTTCAACCGAACTTCAGATTATCACATTGATATCTCCAAGCTCATAGGTTCTCACCCGGGCCACGGGACACTAACCAGGGGGCCGCAAGAACAAGATTTATTAAAGGTAATCATAGGCGTTGAGTTTTTGTTGAAGTAAATCAATTCCAGGGCGGAGAGAATTTTTAACGTAGTTCATTCATTCAAGTGCTTGTGGAAATCATTTTGCAGCCTGTTGCTAGATGAAGTTGATGGGCCATGATAGTTTATGGTTGCAAGTTGGCATGCATTTACGGTTTTTATACGAGTCGCGCTCTCACCGACATAACGTTGTCTAAGTTCGAGTTGACGCATCGCTTATTTTAGCAATAACAATACAAAAAATGCATTGCGGTTATCACGTTCACAATTTAAAAAGTCAGTCAATTAATTTTAACCACGAATCAAAGGAAAAAAGTGAACGCTAAAAAAATATACGTTTGGTCATTCATACGGCATATAAACTTGCAAGAACATCAAATGAAAGCTTTAACGAAGAACAGTTATCAACTTTATAGTACGTTTACTACCGGCAACAAGCTATACAACGAAGAGCGTCACGCAACAATTTGTTTTGCAACGGATTTATTTTTTGAGATTGCTAACTACACGAAACCATGTTGCGGCTCATGACGTAACAGCGTGTTGCATTACCCTTGTTGCGTGCTTGTAAAGCACTTGTACAGTAAAAGAAGTTGTAGAGCTCAAGCAGTGAAAAGTTGCATTGCATTTACGAACTCATTCCGAAGTTGTTGCAGCGAGTTTGAGTTCTACACACAGATTCATTGATGGCAACATTGAGATCCAGAGCGTTAGCGTCATCACGGTGTGTGTTCAGAATAGCGAAGTCATTCAAGTGTTGGTGCGTCTGAGTATAACGCAAGTACGTTTTCAAACTGCGCAGCGTGGAAAACGACCGCTCAGCTTTGCATGCAGAACTGGGAAGGACAATACAAGTCTTCAAAGCATAGATGAAATTTGGTGCAATGTCTGCAAATGCTTGATTTTGTCGTATATCTTCGGCGATTTCGGTTACTGAAATCGGACGATTCAATCTCTCTAACCGAGCAAATAAGAGCTAACGTTCACGTACAATATCCGCAGAATTCCAATCACCATAAAACTCACTCACAGCTTCTATGTCGTTACGTGACAGTTTTATCTTCCAACAAGCATCGCAAAAAATTCGATATCTCGGGGGGCCGTGATTGGTAGCGTCGTAAGAGAATTTGCAGCAGCTTGAAAAACTTTTTCGCATGAAGTGAAGTAAAATTTCTTTACCTCATCATCGGTAACGGCACGACGGAGTCTTGGAATAACCGGCAAATTTATCTTCACATCTAATGCTTGTACTTTACTTTCTGCAAATAGCTGCATGCCGAAAGAGTTCAGATCAGATGTCAAGGCATTAGCAAGTTCTTGAATCCACCCATTTCAACCTCCGGTGGGAGCTCAGCGTGACTGGCATTTGACGTGAATGGAACGAATAATGCCAAAAAGTCGTTGCAGCAAACGAAGAATAAAATACGTTTCGTACTTTTCAAGATTGAGAAAGTGGAGAAACGTTGATGAACGGACAGATCCCATAACAGTTGCATCTTCGTTCACTGGCGCCGACTTGCGGGGACATGGGGAGGTTTAACCTCCCCACAGCTTGCAGCGTGGTGAGAAACCTCCCCGTAAAAATTTCTCCCATTTATATTTTAAAGAATGATACCTTGTTCTTGAAATATTGAAATGTAAAATACGCTGTTTGTGTTCATTAAAATCAACCTTATATTTGAAGGAGTATTTTACATTCTTACTTGCGTATCAACGCCAGAGAGCATACCGACTGCCGTTGAAACACGTCCTCACGCAGGAAAGCTAGAACTCAGAAACCTACGCAAACGCATTTTAGCGTGCGCAGGTTAATTTACGTGATAGTGCGTGCACATGTGTATAAGTGCATTCGTACCACATCAAACACTTTGGTTTGGGCATCCCGTTCAAGCAGCGGAGCTAAAATGTAATAGCACTGCAGATAATACGAGAATTGATAATTGCGAAGAAAGATTTGCAGAAAAGCTGTTTCATAATACTGTGCAGTATTAGCAATTCCAAACACGAAATAACAATGAGGAATTTTCTTAATTTTGGAATATCAAATACGCTTAGTAGGGGCGTACGCAGAAATTTAAAAGAGGGGGGTGTGTAAAGGAATTTTTCCACGTTAAGGTACAATTTTTTCTAATAAAATCTAAACGATAGAGGATTTTGGCGTGTATCGGAGGACGCCAAAGGGAAGGGCATAAGAATTGGAGCCGAACCCCCTGTGTATATGCCTAATGCTGCGCGTAATTACTTGCCATTTTAATGTGTCATCTTTAAAATTTTTTCATGATCTTGTTTACGTTAATTCGCCATGAGCAAGCCCGAAACGCGTAGATATCGTATATTCGGAAACGTGTTAATTATTTGTTGTATTGAAATAAAAATAATTGTTGATCAAACCCTGTAGCAATACAGTACTACTAAATAATACTCATTGCTAAATTACGTTAAAATGCCTTAGAGCTACGGTTGCGCTGCGACTCCATTGGCTTACAAATTTGCGGATTTTTGTACAGAGATTACCTTCTTGCATTCGCTAAGCAAAAAATCAGTTGGCATTTTTTCTTTTTTCCAAATCAAAATCAAAATCAAATCTTCATTATACTCGCCGTATTACGCCGAAGCGTGTAACGAGTTGCGGGGCCCATCTCCGCGGCTTAGCGCCTGGGCAACACAGCTCCGAAGAAACGTCGCAACGGTGGCGAGTCGTTGGCGACACTGTGTCGATTTGACCGGCCCGGGAATCGAACCCAAGACCTCCCGCACCGATAGCGTGCGCTTTGCAACATCGTGAGCAAAAACATTTCCTTGATTTAGGTTTGACTGCCAGCGGCGAATCACTCCTTTGTGTTGTTAGTTAACGAAACACACCTCTTTAAAAAACTCACTGATTGAATGCTAAATGCTACGCAGGATGAAAGACTTCTCGGTACTCGTACTCAAAGCATTTGCAAGCTAGAGTTTAATGCGTCTCGAAAACCTACGCACTCTTCGGGGTAAGCAGCACAGCAATGCGTACTTTGTTTGTGCTTGCACAAAACCTCCCCATGTTTTAAGAGTAAGTCGGCGCCAATGTCTTCGTTCATTTCTTTCATCACATTCATCAAATTAACATAATTCGCTGAGAATGCGTCTATGCAATCTTTGTTTTATGAGTATTATTAGTGCCGGCTAATTTGTCACTGTTATACTCCTATTGATAACGAATGTTTTTGTGCTTATATTGCGGTTTATTAACATAGTTGGCATACAACTGCATTCACAACAAAAGTTTGCAGAAAATTACAAATCTACAATATAACTGTCAAAGAATTTTAATAGTGTAGCTACTTGTATTAGAGAGCTTTTATGATTAATATAACTGTCAAAGAATTTTAATAGTGTAGCTACTTGTATTAAAGAGCTTTTATGGTTTAACGTGACCGTTTTGTCGATGTAAAGCTGCTTCTACCAACAAGCGACGATTTTTTTACCCATGTCTTGTCATACTTTAATGTTTATTGAGCATGCGAAGACATCTTGCAACTTCATGGAATATAATCGAGTGCCTTGGAAAGCACTTAAAAATGTTTAATGACCACAACAATGAAATACGATGGCGGCGTAATTTGTGGAGATATGAAAAAGTTTGTCAATGCATCAGTTTTCTAGCTTTTTTCGTCGCATTTTTTCTTGAAATTTTATCGGCTTAAGTGAACGTGACAAAAATTGTTTTGCTAATTACAGGTTTTGAGTCAACTTCCATTCGTTTTGCGACGTTTCTTCATTCTTGGCAATCCTGACAACTTTTGCTATTGTGCACATTCGCTTGTTATAACGAAATGGTTAAGCATGGTAATTTTCTGACAAACTAGCGGCACGATTTGAAAGACAACTCGAGCATTTTTTCTTCCGCGATAGCAGTAGCACTGCCACGTTCAATTTTATGCCAAGTCGCCAGCTACAGTGGTTGGCATTTGCACATTGCAAATTATTTTTGATGCGTACTCAATGCTGTTGTAAAATTCAATTCATGATTTTATCTTAAACACGCTTTCAACTCAACACGCTTTCCACTCAAATACCTTAACCCTCTTTATCCGGACTACCTCCTCTTTATACACTCTACCTAAACTCCACAAACCCGGGGTCCCTCTATGACCAATTCTTTCCTGTTGCGGTTCTTATAATCATGAATGTGCCTGTTGGTTATCCCAGTCTCTCAATAATCTCCAACAACACCCCACTAACACCATCCATTTCCTCACTAAATTAGCCAACCAGAATATAAAGAATCATACCATGGTCTCATTTGATGTCAAAAGTCTCTTCACTAATATTCCAAAGTCAACCATGATTATCAAATTATTGTCTTCAAACTTTTCATTTGAGTTAAAATACGATTAGGTAAGTGAGCAGAACAAATTTATTCATACCGACCGTAAATAACGAAACAATATATTTAGACAAAATAACCCTGCAGGCTGTCTTACGTTATAGCACTCTTCCGGGGTTGTAACATTAAAATTGAAAATTGAAGTCAAAATCAGCACCTACCACTTTTAGGGCCTTACAGTTGAGAGTAGTGATTTTGAGTTCTTAATTTCAATGTTCAAAATAAATGAAGAGCGCTATCAAAACAGCCTGCAGGGTAGCTTTGTCAAAATACGTTGTTTATTAGCTCAGGCAAGCAAAGTGTATCAAACACTTATTTGCTTATGCCAGCAACGCTTTTCTCCTATTACTAATCAACACGTTTTTGCTTCGATGCTTTTGACTTGATAAAAATAAACCACGGCTGAAACAAGAACGAACAAATGGGAGAAAAGAAAATGGCAAGACTCTTATATACCCTACTACCAGCTATCAAACTAATTGAGGTTGGTCTGACACAACTTGATTCAGCAGAATTGATCGTAAGTTGATTATTTTATTTTTATCTAGTGCATACATCTTAAGCAGTCACAAAAGCACAAGCGAACGTACAATTATCTCAAAAATTGTACACCTAATACTTAATTAATATCACTCAAATAGCTATTCAAATCATAAAGTGCGCCAAATCTCTCAGAAAAAAGTTAGGCATAGAGAATTAAGAAGCAGTTTCAAAATTCAATTCAGCTCAAGCGAATTCAAGTAATATACTACAACTGATTTTTCTCAAAAATGTTTTCAATATCCAAATGGTAGCGACACCTAATAATCGTAGAACATTTAACATTATTTATTTACATTATTTACTAACTAACGTACGGAAAATAAAATACGCCGAACGTTTTATGACAAATCGACTGTCCTTCATCAGAGCATGATTAGAAATGGAAAGTGAAAACAGGGCAAACTGATATAAGCGGAAAACAAAAACAGCAGGGGTTATGACATAATATGTTTCACAAAAGTAATGAAGTGTAAACAATCAAATTGCGAGGGCCGATAAAGTTTATTAACACGTGATTTAAGTCAGAATGTAGAATGTAGTTAGTTTGCCCTGTTTTCACTTTCCATTTCTAATCATGCTCTGACGAAGGACAGTCGATTTGTCCGAAAACGTTCAGCGTATTTTATTTTCCGTATATATGTTAGTTAGTAAATAATGTAAATAAATTATGTTAAATGTTCTCCGATAGTTAGCTGTCGCTACCATTTGGATATTGAAGATCTCCTCTCTACCAAAGTTATATCCAAAATGTTTTATCCGATATTATCTCTCAAAGTTGTAACGAAAAAGCATAGCTTAGGACTGACAATTAATTATTTTTGATACAGACTTAAGGCACAGACATTTGAGCAAGGCTTATTTGTAAGGGCCAAAGCCCTGAAGCTCAAATTGAACTTTGACACTCAAATGCATGCATTGGCACACTATTCTACACTGATGCCAAGCTAGTCCTGATCCGCAACCTTTTACCAACAGCTTTTCACCATCGCTTCATCATGCCTCACTCTTTCTTTGAATAGTGAATTAGAGTTGTAAACTTGTTTTGGTCTAGGCGTTTTCAATCACGGTACCATGTCATCATGGTAAAAACTGCAATTGGTAAAGTTATCTACACTAGCTTAACAATTTCTAAAACATCGTCAGCCAACCTAAACTAGAATAAATCTAAACCATGTCTTTCACAGTTTACATGTTACTGCACTTCATCTATTTGACTTAATTTGTTTCAAATTGTAGAATATAGAAAAGACGGTCACATTGTCAAAAAACGAAAAAAATGTAGATACCTCTTCCAGTGATCATCTGACATGCTTAGTCTGCTTTACGTAACAAGTATTTTAAATAATTACGACTTTTTATTCGACTTCAGCACATGCAGGGTACATAGCTGGCTGGCGTCTACAGAGGAGTGCTTGATGGAAGTTCAAATAAAATTAGTTGGAAAACTTGGACCAGCTTTAAAAGCCATTGAAGAAACATTAGAATTATCAACAGACTGTTTTGTTTCATACAGCAGTTGGAAAGTAGAGCTAGGAAGAACTGAAAAGGTAAAAACTTTTGACAAAAATTTACTTAAAATGCACCAAATGTATAACTGTCTTGAAAATTTTTATTGGTCTTTAGTTCATGTAAAACCTGGATTATCAAAATGAAGTGAAGACATAATAGGTTAGGCGCATCAGCAAGCATAATTAGCAAAATAAAGCTATTAATCACTTACTTGATTGCAAAAAAACTATTCCTAAAAACCAAAGACTTTTACACAGCAAGAATTTCGGTGATGTTTTTATTTCAGCTTTGACTAATTTCAAACCTTTTTCAGTTTCTCTAAAAGAAGTTTTGTGAACATTATTCACAGTGACAAAACTGAAAATATTAACAGTATATTAGCTCAAAATCCACTCAAACATCAACCGCTCCAAGATATATATGTTTTTACTTTTCTCCCTTCCCATGTGAGTGTCGTATCAAAAAACTTCCGAGTTTCATATAAAAAAGTGGGAAACGCATTACAAATAAGTTGAAGCATTCCTAACACAGACGGGTAAAAATTCCACATTTTTTGCTTAAAAAGATGCAGATTAAACTTTTTTATGGCAAAAAAATTCACCAAGTAGCACTCACGATCTAAACATCGCATCACATGTATGTTTTACCTGTATAACAACAACAATTACAACACCATTTCAACCATATTAGTTATCAAACCTCTGTTCACTTTTCCTGCTATTGACAAAGCTTGCCAAGTTTTCAAAATACCAATGACGTGAGTTGAATCCACGTCCAAATCAAACGAAGAATTCAAGCAAAAGATCAGCAAAGAATGCTGAGAAAAATAATGTAAATTCATTAAAACAAACAGTAACATAAGATTAATGCAAACATACCGTATTTTACAGACCATAAAGCACACTTTAAACCGTTTTTTTCCTCAAAAATTGATTTGCATTTCCAATGCATGGACCAGGCAGTGTTTGTTGCCCTTAAAATGTCTTGAGTTTTTTGTTTAATGAGCTTTATACAATAACCCGACATTTCTAAAAAATCGTTGCGTCTTATATATAGTTTAGTGCGCTTACGTATGCAAAAAAAAAAAAAACAATCAAAGCAGTTTATTGACAGTGCGTTTTATGGTCCGGTTTGCCTTATGGTCTGTAAAATGAGGTAGATAGCTAACATGTTGTTAATTCGTCAACTGCTGCTTGTGACCGGTTAAACCAAATTTTGTAATGCTTTTTAAATCTTTTACATTATTGCAGCACTGACAAATTAGTTTACAGAAATAATTCAGCTACTCCTTTTGAGATTTAATTACTCAATAATTTACATAGGTATCACAATTATTCAACAGATAGCTGCATGAAAGATATACTGGTACTGGTGTTTTATCCCTTAACATTTTCGTAACGTCATTGCACAAATAAATGCAACAATTACGACATGAAGAGCAAAAACACAATGCCTTTGATGCTGTATATATATATATATATATATATATATCACGTTCTTTACCTTAGAAACTAAATAAACTCGTTAATCCAATAAAAAAAAACTTTTAACGAAGAAAGATAAGGCCACAGTGATTAGTTTTGTACTGCCTCGCTTACACTGCTGATGATGACAGCTGAATCTATGTTGTCGAAACAACCAGTTTTAAAAATTACTGCGATTTTATTTTCCTCCTTAAGCTAGTTTTGTCCCATATCGCATTCCATAAATTTTTAGTTTTGTCAATTGAGGTCAAGAAAAAACGGAACCAAAGTTATTAACTTTTTTCTCATTTACTGTTTCTACTCCAACTTTAAATCGAAATTAACGGCTAAAATTGTGATACTATCATTGCAATATTAACTAAACTTTTCAAAGCTTTAATTAGGTTGTCAATATATTTGCTGCATCAACGGATGTGTATGTCAAGACAGTTATGCCAAGAGAATAAAAGGGAGCTGCAAGCAAATAGCCAAGCAGTTCAGTTTTTGCAGAGAACTGGTTGTTAAAAGTTTTGTTAGGTTCGATTTGAATTTACAAGCTTATGGATGAAATATAAATAGAATTGCTAAACTGGTAGAAAATGTATCAAAAAACAAGATTATCATATAATTCCTAGAATTATTAATTGCAAATCATGCAGCAAAAACTTTTACCTTATTCAACAACGCAGTACCGGTACCGGTAACAGCACAATTGAGCACATGCTCCAACTGTTAACCAATTTACTCTGTAAATAAGCTCAAACAACTGAAAAATAATACACACCTTCCACTTTCACAACATTTTCCTTTTTATGTCGTTTCTTTTTCTTCTCTTCTTTTCCTGTTTTATGTTTTTTATGATGTTTACGTTTTTTAGTAGAAACAGGAGGAGGTTGTATTGATAATCCAACCTCAATGTCGTCTTCATCTAACACCGAATGAGTGCTATAATGTATTTTCATGTTAGAAAATAAAACCTTCAAAAAACCGCTAGCAGGCTTATTAAAAATGTTAACTATCCAGCACAAAATCAATCAGGTAATTGTTAAATACAGTCACCTAAATACACCATTTTCTTTGCTGTTTGAAAGCTAACCATCAGCTACAAAATATTATAATGCTAGTGCATGGACTTCTTGAGAGTCAAGCAGGTTGTGTGTGAACTGGTGAAGCATCAGTCAGAGTACAGTAAAACCACAATTTATTACTGGTATCCAGTATAGGACTAATAGACAAATCTCATGGTGAATCACAAAATACAAGCTATTACCAGTAGACTAATAACCTTTTTGTCAAAGGCAAATTAGTACTTACCAGTACATATATTACTGTTACTGGTATCTAAGTCATTTCAGTTCTTGCCATTATGAAACTCTACGATTGTACAGAGCAGGTCTATGGCAAAACAAGCAAAATCATAATAAAGCTGCTGGAAGAGTTATAACCAACATTGCCATTGCATCAAAATGTTAAAATTACTTTTCATGGAAGACTACACTGTACAGTAACCTACCGTTTTTCTCCTCTATTTGTAGTTTCACTATTTACTGCCATTTCTTCCAATTCTCCGTCTTCCATATTAAAAAGTCAATATTGATACCAACAGTTTAAACTGTTAATACAATGATACAGTGATACTTGCAATTAAACAAAATCTACTAAACTAAATTACCTAATTTCTGTACACAACATAATCAGTTAATATACCGGTACTGTACGTGACTTTGAACAATTCAATTACTCTATAGACTACCAGTATACTTTTAAGAAATCAAATCATGGCATTTTGATTCAATATATAATTATAAATGATTTTAACAACTTTACAGGAGCAGAAAAATGAAAACAAGGTTACCAGAAGAGCACTGGCATATATACCTATTTCAAAGTACTGCTACTGGTACGGCAGGCCTAATACGGCAGGCCAAACAAGCAACTTCTTTGAGACTAAAACTGTTGAGAAATCCAAAAAAAGCAACATCAAAGATTTTATTGAATAACAGTGCTAAGAACATTGAACAATACATAACAGTGTTTCCCATAAGCAACTTATTCGAAGCTAAAATTGTTGAGAAATCCCAAAAGAAAAGTAACATCAAAGATTTTGCCTAAGGGGGAAAATATTGGATAGTTTTAGCATTTCTCTACAACTTTAGCAATCGAAAAGTTGCACTATACAGCAGTACTGTACACTTATATAAACACTGTACTACAGTACAGTACACCACACAGTAAAGTTAAGCTGGAAGGGGTAATTTCAAAGGTTAAGGATTTTCCTTCTGTCCTCTTCGACCACTTGCATGTAATTTTGGAGGTTTTTTTCCACTCTAGCCTTTCGGCAGAGTAGTTGCATACTTTCAGTCCACTTAAGATCTCACTGCCGAGAGCATAGTCCTCATCATTTTTCCAGTGCATTGCACGCTTTGCTAGAAAGGTAGAAGGGATCAAAAGAATTCGGAAAAACATAGTGCTATCAGCAGTAGCAAATTGGCTCAAAGAAAGGTGTTGCCTAGCTGTGACGTCTGGCAACTCTGGCTTGCCGAATCCATTGCCACATCTTTTTGTGAACTCCATACCGGCACTGCTAGTGCTACACTGAGATGCATTTATACTGTCGGCCAAAAGATTTTTTTCTTCATAAGTGACATCTTCATCCCACAAGGCTAAGGGAATGAATTTGCCTGAGATATACCAAGTGTGCCTTGAAAAGGCTTTAAGTGCAGCAGGGTCAACATTAGCAAAGCTCTTGATGTTGTTGACAAGTTTCAGGTCCTGGTGTGGTGCTAATGCTGCAAGGGAACAGGATGAACCACCACGAATTAAAAACGAATGTGCAGAAGTACACAAATCTAGAAATCTTTCGTAACTGAGACTTGGAAGCGATTCCTTGCAAGATATATTCTTTCAGCATTGCCATTTTGTAACAATAGAGCTGTTTCCCCATCCATTGCGCTTTGTGAATAGCACCACATCCAAAGAACTGGAATCGTACTTCATTAAGCCGAACACTTCTTTATAATCACTTTTTGGATATGCTTCCACTTCAGGAATGCTGTCAATTAGCACTTTAAGCTTTGTAGCTTGTGTGATGGCAAATTTCCCTAGCTCTGGCAGGTTTCTGGTATGGAGTTGCACCGAACCTTTTATTATCAAATCACATATAAATAAATACCTTATATTTATCATGCAAGTTACCTTTACTCCTGAATTTCTCAAAAACCTGACAACTGATTGCATCATTCTTTATAAAAGATGATGCAATGTTTTACTCACAAAGAAAAGCTGATGAAATCACTTTAAACCACTTCACACATTTTGATAACATGATTCAGTCGAAATTAGTTTGAAAAATTTAGAAAAAAGATAGTGCATGATGAGTTTAAGCAAGTGATGTGGGACTAAGATGTTCTCAACCCAATGCACATTGCACAACAAGTGCAATAATGCCATTCTCAGTAAGCTCTTAGGGTGGTGGAATTACACAGAACAAAGATCAGTGACTTTCAAGGCATCCACTTAAAGCCGAACTACACGTAATTGCATACTGTATTGTCATGTATAGTGTAACAAAAATAAAATTGCATCACATAAACAGGTCCTGGAAACAGAAGATGAAGGAAACAGAGGATCAACAGAAGATAAGTATATGCGATGATCTCTCTTAAAATTTGAAAAGATTACGTTCTTTTGAATATCGTCACATAAACATGAAGTAATGGAATAGCAACAATCATGAAAAAAAGATAGATTACTTCCCTCCAGTGGCAGTTCCAACTCAAACCAAGGACATCAATGAAATCCTCACCCCTGAAAATGCGAGGGTACACCAAATTCTGTGTCAATTGATTCCGCAGTTTTTATGTTATTGCAATTTAACTTTTTACGACTAGAGGCAGTAATGAGTGAATGTGACCATAAAATGACCATATCTTTGGTCCTAAAGGTCCAATTCACTCAGTTTTTTTTTAATATGTGTGGAACAAGAAGGGACATCTTTAAAACCACTTCCAGTAATTTACATTTGACATGGCGCCCTCCAGTGATCAATGAGTTGAATTTTTTCAGAAAGCAGGTCCAGAAAATGCCCTGGCAAGTACGGTAAACGTCTACGAAACATTTTGTAACTTCATATTCATGTTCTACTGGACTAAAGGCAGTTTGAAAAAAAAAAGGTGAGTGAGTTTGGATAAGCATTTAAATTTCATGGGGCACCTGCAACACCCTACTGGGGGATGATACCGGTACCTGACGTTACCCAATGAGCAATATGACGCCCAAGAACTCCAACAAAAACTCAGTTCTAGCATTAAAATTAGTATTTTTTTGTGATTTTGCCGCTTATGAAGATCTTTGTCTTTGCTGATACAGTCATAAAACTCATTGCATGACATAACAAAATGTACTTGCGTTTTTTTTTCAATCGATTAACGAAGTCGAATGATTAAGGTGACCGGTGATTTATCCTCCATTTTATGATTGTTTCACTAATTTGATTGTTATGTCATCAGACATCACAGTTGACAAAAGGTCTTGTCCAAAACATTACTTTTAACTCATTTTTATTTGATTGACACGTACAAAATAATGTAAACTGCTTTTAATTACAAAAATATTTGCGTGAAATACATCTGTTTCCAGTTTTGAACAAAGCCAACATGCTTTAATGGCCTTATATGTTAGAACGCCATGATTGTCAGTAAATTCTGGGACAGACGTGGCCCAATTCGAGACATGGGACGCCAAATATCAATTCCGGTACTGTTCTGGGCATTCCAGGATGATTGGCAACCGTAACTCGGTTGCCAGTAACTTCGCCACATGGTAACTTCGTCACAGAAACTTCGTCACATGGTAACTTCGCCACACTTTGAGAAGGTGAAGGGAGATGTGGGGATAGTATGAAAATGTGTTGGGGTGTGGGGGGAGGAAGGAGGGATGTGGGAAGAGGTATGAAAGGAGGTGTAGGAAAGTGTGATGGGGTGTGGGGGAGGTAAGGGGAGATGTAGGAAAAGGTGAGGGTAGGGAGATGTGGGGAATTAAAAGTGTGTTGGGGCCCCACACCTCAACACATTACCCTACATCTTCCCCATTACCCTCTCCACATCCTTTCCCCACACGCCAACACACTTCCCCACTCACCCCATACACTTTCCCATACCCTCCCCACACTTCTCCACTCCCCACACATCTTTCCTTACCTCCCCCCACACCCCAACACATTTCCCTACATCTCCCCCCACACCCCCCATATCTCTTCCCACAGCTCCCCTGACCTCCCCCTACACCCCAACACACTTCCTTATTCACCCCATGCACTCTCCCACACCTCTCTCCCCACATCTTACCCCACAGTTTCGCTTATGTGGCGAAGTTACCAAGTAACTTGAAAAGCCCGATAAAATTTTTTACGGCAACTGGCAATTTAAAGTCTTGTTTCAGTGTAGGCAATGTAAATTTTCGATGTATGAAAGTGTGGCAAAGTTACTGTAGCGAAGTTACCATGTGGCGAAGTTACTGTGGCAAAGTTACCATGTGGCGAAGTTACTGGCAACCCCGTAACTCCAACTGTTCTCTGTTCCAGGTTCTATAGTCTAGGCCAAGTGGTTCTTAAATTTGTCTGAGGTATCAAACCCAACACTGAACAAGTGTTACGCAGGCATGCACTGAACCTCTAGTCTGCTAGTTATAACCAAGAGCGGATCAAGAAAATATTGGTGGGGGAAGCAGTTTTGAATTAGGTACCAGTATGGTATAATATTAATCAAGTACAAAAACATTACGCATTTGCACCCGCAGTGCAAAAAGGGCGTAAATAAGCTCTTTGAAAAGTTTTCATGTCAGAGGCATAATCAGAATTTTTGAGAGGGGAAGGGACACACCATATTCTTACAATTTTAAGCGTAGTTTATTTCTGGCAGAGTTAATCTGAAGCAAATTGAGGGTCCTACTAAACACCGCAAGGAACTACAAGGTACTACAAGGAACTACAAGGTACTTTTAAACCTTCAAAATGCTTGAAAACACTACAAGGAACTACAAGGTACTTTTATAGCTGCTACAAGGTAGTTGAAAACAGCACAAGGAACTACAAGGTACTTTTAAACCAAGTACAAAGTAGTTGAAAACACTACAAGGAACTACAAGGTACTTTCAAACCAACTACAAGATAGTTGAAAACACTACAAGGAACTACAAGGTACTTTTATAGCTATTACAAGGTAGTTGAAAACAACACAAGGAACTACAAGGTACTTTTAAACCAAGTACAAGGTAGTTGAAAGCACCACAAGGAACTACAAGGTACTTTTATAGCTGCCACAAGGTAGTTGAAAACAGCACAAGGAACTACAAGGTACTTTTAAACCAAGTACAAAGTAGCTGAAAACACTACAAGGTACTTTCAAACCAACTACAAGATAGTTGAAAACACCGCAAGGAACTACAAGGTACTGCAAGGAATGACAAGGTACTTTTAAACCTTCAAAATGCTTGAAAACACTACAAGGAACTACAAGGTACTTTTATAGCTACCACAAGGTAGTTGAAAACAGCACAAGGAACTACAAGGTACTTTTAAACCAAGTACAAAGTAGCTGAAAACACTACAAGGTACTTTTAAACCAACTACAAGATAGTTGAAAACACCGCAAGGAACTACAAGGTACTGCAAGGAATGACAAGGTACTTTTAAACCTTCAAAATGCTTGAAAACACTACAAGGAACTACAAGGTACTTTTATAGCTACCACAAGGTAGTTGAAAACAGCACAAGGAACTACAAGGTACTTTTAAACCAAGTACAAAGTAGCTGAATACACTACAAGGAACTACAAGGTACTTTTAAGCCAACTACAAGGGAGTTGAAAACAGCACAAGGAACTACAAGGTGCTTTTAAACCAACTACAAGGTAGTTGAAAACAGCACAAGAAACTACAAGGTACCAAGACTTTTAAGGTAATTTCAAACCAAGTACAAGCTCCCGACCCCAACCCCTCTAACCCCAACCCCCCGACCCCCCCCGACTCCAACCCTCCCGACTCCAACCCCCCCGACTCCACCCCCCCAACTCCAACCCCCCGACCCCAACTCCACCCCCCAACTCCAAGCCCCCCAACTCCAAGCCCCGACTCCAACCCCATAACTCCACCCCCCCGACCCCAACCCCCGACTTCAACCCCCCGACCCCAACCCCCCTACTCCAACCCCCCGACCCCAACCCCCCCCGACACCAACCCTCCCAACTCCAAATCCCCCGACTCCAACCCCCCGACTCCACCCCCCCAACTCCAATCCCCCGACCCCATCCCCCCCCGACCCCAACCATCCCGAACATAACCCCCCGACTCCCCCCCCAACTCCAACCCCCCCGACCCCAATCCCCCCCGACCCCAATCCCTCTTCGACTCCAACCCCCCCAACCCTCCCGAACATAACCCCCCGACTCCACCCCCCCAACTCCACCCCCCCGACTCCAACCCCCCCGACTCCAACCCCCCCGACTCCAACCCCCCCGACCCCAACCCCTCCGACCCCAGCCCCTCCAACTCCACCCGCCCGACTCCAACCCCCAGACTCCACACCCCCCTGACCCCAACCCCCCCGACTCCACACCCCCCCCCCCCGACTACAACCCCCCACCCCCATCCCCCCGACTCCAACCCTTGGGATGTTCCTAACGCCCTTGTCGTTAGTTCATAAGTTCCTTGTGGTGTTTTCAACTACCTTGTGGTGTTTTCAAGCGTTTCGTAGATTTAAAAGTACCTTGTAGTTCCTTGTAGTGTTTTCAAGTACCTTGTCGTTGGTTTAAAAGTACCTTGTAGTTCCTTGTAGTGTTTTCAGCTACTTTGTGCTTCGTTTGAAAGTATCTTGTAGTTCCTTGTAGTACCTTGTAGTTCTTTGCACTATTTTCAGTACCTTGTAGTTCCTTGCGGTGTTTAGTAGGACCGGCAAATTGAGGAATAAAAATATGGCTCTACAGTTCTAGGGGGATCCTGGGCCTGGGTCAAATCTAGAATAAGCCGTCGAAGCGAGCGGCTGATCGCCAAGCGAGTGTGTAATATAATGACCGCTCGCTTCGACAGCTTATTCTAGATGAGACCCCCTGGGTCTTGCTCCCCCAGAAAATTTGAAAAAATTTAGGTGCTATGGACTAAGCTATTGACCATTGCAATGCTTTTTGAACAAATTTTATGGCAAAATTTGTGTAATTTTTTGGCTCTTAACTCTGAGTCCTTTACCAGTTTACCAATATGATACTGGCACATTCTGTTCGCACATTTTTGATTTATCTGTTGATTAGGGTTACCAGTATATATTTATAAAAATAACGTTGAAAATGGCAAGTGGAAAGATCGATGCATTTCCCACATTCTCCCCGCCCTTCAGTGTATCGAAAACTCAAGCCAGCAATGAAGCACCTATCACCTACCAGTATGACTTGTTGCACATGATATCTTATTCAAAACAGAACAACATAAATTCCACTAAGAAATTGTAATTTACTCAGTTACTCTATGCCTTTTCGAATACCGATATTTCTGTAAACTTGTTCTGATCTTGGCCGACCTCCTGCTACACTGTGCAGCCTTAGCAAATCCCTGGCGGCCAGTCCAACCAAGTTCAAGAACCACTGGTCTAGGCTACAGGTAGACTAGTCTACCACTGCATTAACCTTAGTTGCAGTTAGTTGCATATATATTCTCCTATCACAGAAAGTGATCAAAGCGAGACACATTACAGGCTATCGGCAGTCTACTACAACAGTTAAACCTACGCTACACCCCGATACCGGCAACCAGTAACCAGCTTGCTTACTGGCTTAAGAGTAAAAGACCATCACATCAGAGAAAATTCTCAAGCTAAATCAATTACCGGTATCTTTTATTTCTTAAGTGCATATACTTTCTGTAAAAAATGAAGCCTAAAGATTAAGCCCACCATGTTTTCTTTAAATTTTTAATTGAAAATATCGCCATTAATCCACTTGGGTAAATCAAGAAGAACGTTACTCGTTCGTCTTTCAATTACGTAAAAAGAGAACTAAATGCTGATTGGTCTGTTTTGTGGAAAAAATTATTTGTATTTTTATAAGGAAAGTGCCTCGTGGAATTACATGATCTTTTTTGTAGACCCTTTGCACAGTAGCTTACAGCGCATGCGCGTCGAAGTGATGTCTGCGCGAGTTGCCATCAAGCGATGAAGTTGCTAACTTACTATAGACGTGAATGGCAATTAACGAAAAAAGTTTCGTTTTTTCGCATAACGTGCAAAAATTTTAAATAAGTACATTCCAGAATAAGCGAGTGCTAGAACATAAAAATCAGCTTAACCAACGATAATTAGATGCATAAGGTGTGTTTTTGAAGACTTTACTGTAACGGCGATATGTACCAGTAGGCATGTTGCAACTCTAACCTGCGATGTTATTGATATAATTACGATGAATGTTTTCAATGTATTTGCAAAACTCACAATAATATTTAAGCTTATGATTCATTGATTCTGTAGGTCTAGAAGTCCGCTAGAAGTAGGTCCAGAAGTCCGCTACAATTCGTTTAGGTCAAGGATAATGCACAAACTGAATAAAATCAAATCAAATCTTCATTATACTCGCGGTATTACGCCGAAGCGTGTAACGAGTGGCGGGGCCCATCTCCGCGGCTTAGCGCCAGGGCTACACAGCTCCGAAGAAACGTCGCAATGGTGGCGAGCCGTTGGCCACACTGTGCCAATTTGACCGGTCCGGGAATCGAACCCCAGACCTCCCGCACCGAGAGCGTGCGCTTAGCAACTGAGCTAACGGCCGGTACAAACTGAATAAGCATTCTAAATTGCCAGTAATGTGATTTGTAAGTAGCAGGGTTGAAAATCGATGGTGAAAAAGTAAAGAATAATTCAATATTTGATACCTCGTTTTTTTATCTCGGCGACAAATAAATAGTTTCTGATTCTGATTCTCAAAAAAAAAAGTAGCGAATTCCTACATTCGATAACAAAAAGAAAAAGTAGAGAATATTGATTTATTAATCAATCGATAACGTCAAATCGATACTTTTCTCTGGCTCAGTTGACAGCGACAGCGTCAACATATGTTAATGCTAATGGGGGGGGCTTGGCTTCAGGTTAGGCAAAGTGGAGAAAGTCGGTGTCGAAGGCATAACTATGGGGCGCCGGCTACACTGGGACGCGTCACCGGATATTTCCGACTAGTATATCGGTCAAATTCGCCGTTTGGATAAAATATATACGTTTTGTGATCCATGTTTTTTGAGTTTATTTAGACTCAAAAAGCATCGTTAACAAAACTTATAGTTTTTTCAAACGGCACCCCATATATATCGGACAAATTATGCTCTAAATAAGCTCAAAAAACATTGGTCACAAAACGTATAGTTTTTTTCCAAACGGCGAATTCGTCCGATAGGCTATATAAGTCGAAAATACCCGACTTATTTTGCGTGTGTTTTTTGGTCCGACTTAGAGTGCAATTTGTCCTATACATAAGTCGGATATTTCCTATGTAGCCTATATCTCGGACAAATTAGGCTATAGCCTAAATGAGCTCAAAAACCATGGGTCACAAAATCGTTTTTTCCAAACGGCGTGTGGCGCGCCGTTAGAAAAAAAACGATTTTGTCTGACTTGATTTGCGCGTGTATTTTGGTCCGACTTGGAGTACAATTTGTCCGATATATAAGTAGACTAAATATGGTTTAAATAAGCCCAAAAAACATGGTTCACAGAAGAACGAATAGTTTTTTTTCAAACGGCGCCCCACAAAGAGCATATTATGATGGGCAGTTTAAAACAGGAATACTAGAAAGCTTACTCACTTTTCCCTTTTCACTATAAAAAAGATCAAATATCACTTTTTCTCTTAAATACTTTTTACCTTTGATCTTGGCCTACTTCAGATGCTGTTGACTATAAACCTTTTCTACAATGTTCGAAACAGAAAAGTATTCCTACCAGTATCAGGTGCAATCTTTTAAATAAAAAAAAGACTGTTGAACAAAAATTCAAAAACTACTTTATTAGCCACACAACTGCATTGGACTGTCTGGCCCTGGACTGCCGGGTCCTGGACTGCCGGGCCCTGGCCTGCCTTCTACAAAGCGATACCAAGTGACCAAACGTTAAGCAAACGTTTTCTCGTGTTATACATGTTATTATGGAATGAAATTAAAAATACAGCGCATACGGAATTTTCCGCACGCTATCTGTTCGTATGCGGATGTAAAAAAATATTTACCTGCAAACACCACAAAAAACAGATAAATAACAAAAAATTAAAGTTTTTGAAAGAATTTATTCCGAAAAAAAAAGTATCGATTAATTAATATCAATTTACCACGCAAAAAAGTAGGGAAAAACCCCAATCGATAATGAAAAAAAAAAGCAGAGAATATTGCATTCGATGACGAAAAAGTAGAGAATATCGATATCGATTTCTCATCGATATTTCCAACCCTGGTAAGTAGCTCAATCGATTCAACCATCCAAAGCATGATTGAAAGTGACCAGTAAAATTACGCAATCTAAAATTAGGGTGTTTGCACGCGTTCCTCAGCAATACAATTTGGCATCCGAAATTATCCAAAAATTTCGAGTCTAAACCTGAAAGAATCAAACTATGCGCATCTTATGATTAAGATTGATTGATTTCTTCATCTTTATCCTCCTATCCATAGGAGGGCAGTGCCGCGGTACTTTTTTAGTACCGGTGCCGCCGGTACTTTGGAAAAAATTATTTCTCAATTTTCAGGCGGTACTCGGTACTTTTGCAAAATCTTTTATAACAAAAAGAAATAAAGAAGATGAAGTCTGCACGACTGCACCTTCCGCAGCAATCGCTTGAAAGATTTGTTTTTATATAAATAAATAACTGAGGTTATCTTTAAATTATATTGAACTGAAAATTCAACAGTAATTAAGGGAGACTGTGAAGTGAGCTTGTGCTTTACTGTGAAGTGAGCTTTGAGCTTGCGGAGAATCGAACCCGTCACGTAGGATCTGTCACCTCGCGCGGTACCGCTAGGCCATGTCGCTGACTATTTAAAATACAATACTGCCATCCCGTCAGCGTCAGGCGCGGCAATAGAAAGATTCTACAAGAAAAGATATTTTGAAGCCGAAGAGAAGCGGGTCTTTCAGACGACCATTTCCAAATGGTTTTGTTTTTGAAAGGCAAATCAGACCAAAAGTTTTTCAATAATTTTGTATGTTCTTTTTTGCGTCGCCGTCCGTTGACAAGATTGTAACTGTAAGAGAAAGTCTCAAGACCTGGGTAGACTTTTTAACAGCCTGCATACAAGGAGCAATGTTAAACAGAGTTGCGCAATGCGTAGCCCTAGTGAAATGGATGCGCCCTCCGAAATGTTTTTCTTCTTGTTCGATACAATTCTGGGATGTTTACTTTATCCCAGTAGGCTTACGGATTTGATTGGTTGATTTTTACGTATTTCAATGCAACTTAATACCTAAGCTTACTATGAGAACAAGGACGACAAAAATATTCAAGTAGTTTTAAGACGTCTTTCTTGCAGATTTCAAAAATTCATTTCTTCGACTT
This sequence comes from Trididemnum miniatum, assembly GCA_964006365.1. NCBI lineage: Eukaryota > Metazoa > Chordata > Ascidiacea > Aplousobranchia > Didemnidae > Trididemnum > Trididemnum miniatum. The sequence continues at coordinate 2,302,130 of OZ023239.1, read as the reverse complement.
TGAGTCGTAGGCCTAAATATGCTTTTTCTAGACATTCCACCGACTTACAATTCTCTGCAATAGAGCTTGTTTCTTTGGTAAATCTTCTTAAAAAGACGCCAAACTATAAAACAATTGTGCAGCTGTTCTTGTAACTCCTGTGGTATTCTAAATATAGACCTCATTATTTGCAAGCGGAAATCAATTTCGTTTTTTAAAGGCCTACATCCTAAATTTTACTGGCCTGAGGCCTACTTTATTAGCATACTACATTTTCGATGCAGCTATTACATTTGTTCGTGTCAACTCGACGAGTATTTATAATGTTTCAAACTAATCGTTGCTGATTATGATCGCCTACTGCAGCTCTTGCCGTCTTACTTTGTAGCTTGTTCGCTAAGGGCGCAATATTTCACAAGGGGAGCGGGCTGAACCCCAGGGCTCGGCAAAATTTAGAGGCCCCACAAATTTGCGTTTATACCGATGAAGTTCCCATAAACGATCGGTTTGCCTAATACAAGGCCAATATTTACGGGCACAAATACCCTCACGGTAAGAATCACAGCCATTGAATTGTATTGTGGTGATCGTTGTAGATGACGTTGTAATTTGTTACAAAATTTCTTGATCATGTCGATCTTTTTGCCGATTGCCAATGTTATATCAAAAAATAAATGTTAATTCAGGAAGAATTGATGGTAGTTGCCTGCCAGGCAGGAGGAGGTACCGGTAGCTGGGCCATGTCCTCTTGTTAAACTGTCCACATAGTCTACTGCAAAAACATTGTTGCGAAAACACTAGGCCTATAATTTTTGCATTGGTGCGAAACCTGTGAATTGACTGGAGTTTGAGTTGCATTATTACGCCAACACTGGAAAACTACGCGAATCTCGCGATGTGCATGATTTTGGAGTGGTTCTATAGGATTTTTTTATTACCATCGCCGGGTCCTAGCTTTCCTTAAAAAGCCAAGCACTATATGCATCACCAAACTATAAAAAATCTAGAGCTCCTTAATCCCTTACCAGACACTTTGCGATATTACCCACTCGGGCATTTCGTTAATTTAACGGCAAACCAGTAGCTATATACGGTTTAACCGTTGCCCCCAGCCCCCTCATTTTTTTGGGCTGCGCCCCTGAGATAAAAACACATTTGAGGTTTGCCGGTAGAAGAATTCGTTTTGCGATCAAAGCGCTATAACGAGCTGGATTAGGTGTAGCCGGCCACATGTCTATTTCTATACCCCATGAAGACTAAGAATTCAGTTTGACTTGCCTTTCCCCAACGGTGCCACAACTAAACTGGTTGATTTATTCTCCACTTCATTCCTTTAATGTTGAACGTCAAGCAGTGAGCTGTGAATACCAGTTTAAAAATTGGTTAACTCGACTTGGAATCAAATTCGAGTATACAGGCTGCACCAGAAACATACCCTCTTTGCTCTTGGGCCCCGACCATCTGATCTGTTCATCATAGGAGTAGGAATTTAAATTAATGAGGATGAGTTCATGTTTTTGAAGATATTACTTGCCTCGTGCTAATGCATCTACTGGAATATTGCACCTGATACTACAAAGGTAATCAGCTTAATTGAACGCCCTGAGCATGACTATTCTGCCTTTCGGCCTCTGTGGCAATGTTGAGGTTACTTCGTTTTCGTGTTTGCTCTTTCGTTTTATTGTTCCTATCGATATGTCCAACAAATTTTAGCTATTAGAAAAGCGGGCCCCATAATGAAATTGACCCAGGGCCCCACTTGCTGTTAATCCGCCCCTGGCAAATACAGCACCAAAAGCTGTAGCCATAGATGCACAGCGCCAATATGAGACGAACGTTTACAGTTGGACGTCGAATTGGCAGCAGTCATTTTTCCGTTGACTTTTCCTTCATTCTATCGTCATGCTTTAAAGGATTTTTACTTCTTTCTGCTCGGCTTTAGTTTTTAAATGCCCGTACTATTGTTTGATGATTTTCTGTTCTGGCTCCGCAAAGAATTGATAAAAGATTCCGGCGCTGGGCACCAGCAGCGGAATCAGGGGCAAGCACCTAGGCACAGTCCATCCCTTTTCTATAAAGGTGTGACTTAAAGCTAATATAAACGGGAACTCTTCGTGCCCAAATCCGGCCCTGAGCCCCTGAATTATTCGCTGGCTACGGCACTGCTCGGCTCATTATTATTTGCATCACCAAAGCAAAAGTCAGACGCTAAGATTATTGTCTGTTTAAAAACCCAACAGTAACTACGTCACCTAAAATGCCTTCAGGCAAATGATAAATCACTCTTAAGCGAGGCGAGTAAAGTTAACATTCCATTACACTTTTTAACGATCTGTTTTACGACTGACGTGAAACAAGTCAGTTGATTTCGTGATGTCAATTTCCAATTTCATTTCAATGTTACACTTTACGTCTTCATTTACGAGCTACGTCACAAAAATGACTGAAACAAATTTGATTTAGTCTTTGTTGGTGAAACAAACCAACTTTATGGTAACACGAAGAAAGTAAACAGTCGAGAACAAACAAGCTTTGTTGCGTTAAAACAAACAAAACGATGCATGATCGTGATTCTTTCACTAAACTAAGCAAAGCTTTTCTAATTCAACAATAATATTTTTACATTAGCTACTTTATTAATTTATTTAGTGGATAAGATAGATTAATTTATGAGCCTAATAACTTTGTTTGAAGACTGTGATTTAACTCCTCATAGCACAAGCTTAAAATAAACAAAAACTGAGTTTTTTCTTCAAAACACAAAATTAAGTATTTTTTTTCTTTTCATATATTTCCAGACTAAATAGGCCAAAGTAAAACGGTGTTGCCAGTATAGTCTAATATTCACAGCCTATTGCTTTATAACTAGACAAGTTAACTCACAAACGTTGCACTTGGATGTAAGTCGATTAGTAGTGTTTTTCACGCATAGACGTTAACATCATGGATCCACAGTTTCGCTGGAGATTACACACCGTCAGTACCATGGGTGCAAATCTAGGGGGAGAATGGGGGGATGTATCTTCCCCAATAATTCAGCTGCATCCGCCCCATTATTTTCATGCCCCACATCAGCGAACTAGATGACCTTTTTTTGGTCTTCACTACATTTTGGGCAAGAAATTGGTCATCTGGGAAGTGATGACGTTTTTTTTTTGGTCTTCACTTTATTGCACTCACAAAAATTTGGGCAACCACGCGGGGGTGTCAAATTTGCTAAATCATCCTCCCTAATCTCGAAAAATGGCAAAAAATAGCCAATTTCGCAGAATCATCCCTCCAATTCTCAACATAGATTTGCACCCATGGTCAGTACACCCTGAGGAGAGAGAAAATACTTGATCGCTTTTCGAGAAGGTCATCATCACAAAAAGACAAAATCTTCATTATTCTCGCGGTGGTGCATCGAAGCCTGCGAGTAACGAATGGCGGACCGCTGGGGACCATATTCCCGGCTTAGCACCTGGACAACACAGCTCCGACAAAATATCGCAGAGGCGGCGACACTGTGTCTGATATAACCCTCCCGGGAATCGAACCCAAGACCTACCGTGCCGACAGCGATGTCTTCACCCACTACACCAACCGGCAGGTCACTTTAAGGCAGTTAGGGTCAAAAGTGTTCATTGACCACGAAGTTCAATGGGTATTGCAAGCGGAGTGATTCTTAAGCTCATCTTTACTTCCTATCAGCTTTTTGGTGATGAAAAGCTCGTTCTCGTGATGAGAACCGCTACCTGTTTTTTCCAAGATCTTTAAAATTGTTCAATTTTAAAATTCCAGGAGTTGACACAGTGGCCCATGTACTTTCCCCTGATTCAGTAGTTCTCATATCCTGCATATTACTTCGCTGCAACCTCGGGGTACTGGCAGCTGACGACGGTTTGCTGCTCTCCGTAGATTTAGATCTTCCAGTTACTACTAAAGCTAAAGCTTTCTTTACCGATTTTGTTCTCTTTACGCTCTTCCTGGAGTGATCACAACTGGTGCATTCACCATCATCAATTGAAGCATAATCATGGTCAGAGTGATCCCCTGGCAAGCAAGGTGGGTCTATTTGATGGTAGTAGCTGTCAAAATCAGATGAATAATTGCTTGAATCAGTCCATTCACCTCTGTCTTCCTCAGTAGTATCAGTAAAGGGGGAAGGTAAAGTGCTTGATGCCCATGATTCTCCAGAGGTAGATTTTGGCTTAATTTCATTTGATTCGTCAGATTTCAAACTAGTAAGTTCCAGCCTAGACGCTAAGAAACTATTGATAGGTTTCTGTGAGTTTTCTTTGGACATGTCCATTTTCATACTATTACCATCGCTAGTAAACGCAGATTCGTTTGAAAGACTGTATAGGAAACTAGGTGTGTCGGACGTATTACTCTCCTGCCGTTTCGGACCAGGGGAAAAGTCTATGTAAGGAAGCTCATCTGTTTCTTTGCTGCGAGATTGTTTTTCCTCTACTCCTTTGATTCCAAGGAATTGAGAGTTCGTATCGTCTGTTTTTGAGTTCTCATTCGATTCGAGTGCCATGTACACAGGACGTTGAAACGCTAAAGGAATCTCATAGCCTCCGTCGTCCACAGCTGGTCTGCTCGGTATTCGCGGACGCCTTGTTACATCACAATGTAAGAAGGTGTTTCGAGGTAAGGAAGCGGAAGCACCACTCCGAAAATCTTCGGTGGAGTGTTTTACGGATTCGCTTTCATTCGTTTGTGAGAGCGATTTTTTCAACGTAATCTTACGCTTTGAAAAATGCTCGATTTTTCCCGATATCGGATCAGTTCGAGTGACTTTTCCCGGTTCAACAAACGGGAAATCAAGCAAAACGTAATCGCTTTCGTCATACATCGTTAAACGATTCTTATCTCGGGAATCGAACTCATCTTTTTCCGGCTTTTCGTTCAGAATTTCTGCGGGTGTACATGAAGCTTCTGTGCTAAGGTTGCGTTTTATTTCTCTTCGTTTTATGTTAATTGCTGGCGAATTTGTTTCTTTAATTGTTTTTTCGTGATATTCCCTCAATTTCTTCAAATCGATTTCACTTGTAGCTTTCGGCTTCAACTGTGGGCTTGATGCGTCATTACTTTCACAACTCGACTTAGATTTGTTGAACATCCGACGATTCGATTTTGGAGATTTAAATTTTCCTTTCACAGCTTTTTGCAGCATCACTGTTTGAAACAAAACTTCGACAAAAAATCGTGACGGTTGTCAAAATTTGCTCTGAAAATTAGTGAAGAAGATAAATGATCAAAAACAAAACAGTTCCAGAAAATGATTAAGCGATTGACAAGGGTAATTAAATATTAGACGTGTACTAAGTTTAAGTAGCAGTTGTGGTGCATTTGTTATTGCATCGTGTTTTACTCTTTCGCTTGCTAATTTTTCATATTCTGTATGAGAATTGAGAAGGATGTATGTTTTGTCTTCTGTATGAGACGGATTTATGCATGCCAATAAGGAGCATCTTGACTAGAAAATCTCAGGGTTGTTCGGTGCTCCTTGTCTCGTGTGTTTTTCGGCGTGCATTTGTGTTTTCTTAGTAAGTGTCAATAACTAAAAAAAATAAATTACAACAGACAAAAAATAGACTAAAAATAACATATAGAAATGGAGAAGACAACTTAAGCACAAAACGGACGTAGCCTTGTTTTTGGTGCTATAGGTCTGTGGTTCGATTCCTGGGTCGGTCAAATCGCGCACATCATCGCTAACCGTTCGCCACCGCTGCAACGTTTCTTCGGAGCTGTGTTGCCCAGACGCTGAACCGACGAGATGGGCCGCGCCACTCGCTACCCACTTCGGCGTAAGCATAATGAAGGCTTGATTTTTTGGTGTTCTGATACGTGTCAGCAGCATGGCCATTAATAGGGTATAGGACTTACGGGCCTGATGCAAACGTCTCAAAATACTAATCGGTTTGGTTTAAACAGAGCTCACAAGTCTGATTAGTCTTCAACTGATGCAATAAATCTTTTTAGGGATCTAATGCGATTTCTTATTTTTACTTGTTGCCCAAGTTTATATCAACTGCAGAGCTGGATTAGGAGGAAGGCTAATAGCCGTGGTGCATCGCGTCTGTAAAAGCTCTGCTACTGACGTCAAAATCAGGTCTGCGAAAAAGCATGGCTTCCGTAAGTGTTAATACGGCCCGATCAACTGGCTCACATTTAAATGGCGATTGCCAAGCATGATTGAAAGGTTTATTCATAACTTTACTCGAGCTTTAACTTGTTTTTTTTAGTTGCTTTTTTCACCTTCAGTGTGGGCTCATATGTCAGACTTTTTACTAGGAAGTTGTCTCTCTGATCAACTCTTCATTTCTAAAGTAACATTGTAGGCTATGTTGCTAGCTGAAATCTCGCAGCTGACTGTGGCATTTCTAATGCTAAAAAGTCGGCACGCAGCGCCTTGTATTCAAAAGCTACGTAGAAATGCAAACATTCCGATCGGAGATCGCGACAAAGCGGATTGTGGACACCCACAGGCAATGTTTACCCAAATACTTTCACCGAACATGATTAATTGCACCAACGCATTTGTCGATTTTCTTGCTAGTAAATTGTTAACAGCGTTGACAAAATTTTCCTGCTTAAGGCCTATTGATACAAGCCTAATTGAATTGCAAGGCTATTGTGTGCGTATCCAGAAGTTTGAACAGCTCAGATGGCCGAGTGGTAAACGTAAGAGCATCGGCTTCTGGAGCTGTAGGCTCGGGTTTGATTCTGAGGTGGATCAAACCAATGACTTTAAAATTGGTATTCACCAGAGGTAGGCACAATTTCGTTAATTCGTTAATAACGAAGCTAACTTTTTCATTAACTAGTTAATTCGTGAAATTTCTTTTTGTAATTAACGGACTAAATTAACTTCCATTAATGCTTGATAATTTTCGTTAAATTTTTGTAAACGCTTATTTCTGTTAAGGTTGGTAAAGTTCGACATCGATAAACTAGCAAAATACGACCAATGAGATCAAAAAGGGAGATAAAAACTACAAAACATACAGCTTGTGAGCAGAAAAATTTCTTCAATGCTTTTGCAAACATTGATATTAAAAAATTTTAAGCTTTTTTTAAAATGAATAGCCGTTTTAAGTCAACATTAACGATTTAACGAATTTAATTAACTTTCGTTAATTGGAGCTGAATTTAACGAATTAACGTTAACGGAGGCAGGGGCGGATCCAGAAAATTTTGGTGGGGAGGATGTAATGTTGAATTAGGTTGAATGTCAACCAAATACAAACGTTAGGACGTTTAGCCCCGGAAACGGGCGTAAAGTAAGCCCTTTGAAACTGTTTCTTGTCAGAGGCATATTCAGACATTTTTTATCAGGGAAGAGGTACCATAATTTCGTTACTTCTTCAAAGCGTATTTTTTCCGAAAGAGTTTAATTTTAAGCAACTCCAGTAACAAAAACTACTCTGGGGGGTCCGGCAGCATGCTCTCCCGAAAAATTTTTGAAAATTCACATACTGTAATAGCCATTTTAGTGCTTTTTAAACAATTTTCAGACAAATTTTGTTTATGTTTTTGGCCCATAATTTTGAGTGCTTCACCAAATATGATGCATTTTGTTCGCACAGTTTTGATTATGCGTGCTTAAGGCGACTCAGGCATATTGTTATGGAGAGGTTTGAAATTGCGGAAAGAATTTATTCATCCAAAGCATTGTTGAAAATAGCTGGTGGGGGGGATGCATTCTCAACATCCCCCCTGAATTCGCCCCTGAACGGAGGTGCATAACTGTGTTAACGAAGTATTGGTTAACGAAGCTAACGCTTTGCATTAACTTGCCCATCTATGGTATTCACAGTTTCCCTGCTTGATGCTCAGCAGTAAAGGAGCAGTGTGGAGAACAAGTCGGCAAGTTTAGGCAATTGGTTGTGCCGTTGCGAAAAAGTAGCCTACTTTGCGTGATTCGTCCATATTGGTGTGGTTGGCAGATGGCCGGCAACTCCTAAGCGAGCTCATTATAGCGCTTTGATCGCTTTCTCTGGATGGGAGATGAATGTGTGACTAAAAAAATTAGAAACTCGATCGAATTTTATTCGAGTTCAACCAATTTTAGCAAGTCCGAGTTCTCTAATTTAATTATTTACGAGTTCGACAAAAATACGGTTTTCGAGTTCAGGCAGATGAACATCCAAAATCGAGACAACTTTTTCACCGCCGGTGCTCATGCAATTAAAAAGATTAAAAAATTTCGCTCGTGCGGTAGGTTCAAGAAATACCTCAGCTGTTTGGTACCATCAAAATTGTCAGTGTTGTGGTCACAATTAGGGATGTGCCTCAAGGAAAATTACTCGGATTCGCCGAGTAACGAGTATTTACGACATTACTCGGCCGAGTATCTACGACGTCAAAATATGAACTCAAAGAGCAAAAAAAAAAAAAAAAGGTCATCACGTCCGTAGAAGTCCTAATTTCGACCCAAACTCGGATAAAAAGCAAAAAAAAAGGTCAAAATGATAATGGTTTAATACTCGGCCGAGTATCAATTAGTACTCGGACTCGGTCGAGTAATGCCTTATTACTCGGCTGAGTACTCGGACTCGACACATCCCTAGTCACAATTGAACAACAAACTATATTTCGTAGTGATCTTTTATTTCTTTTCAATAATTTAAATATCTTTCTAATGAACTCGAACCCTTTATTCGAACTTAAGTACGAGTTCGGAAAAAATATTTTTTCGAGTTCAAGTTCGAGTTCGGCAAAATGATCGAGTTCTTTCGAGTCCTGATTACGACCATGCTTGACTGTTGTAAGCTTTTCAAGATTGCAGCTGCACAATGCACGTGAATTCAATAACTTCTTCACTCTTTAGCCACAAAAAGTTTAGTTCATGCCAACCTGAAGTTTTCAAAAAAAAATGCCAATTTTGCGAGAAAATGTGTTTGCATAGCGCCATCTAGTGAAAAATTATTACTTTTAGGGAAAGCCACACAAACGCTGCAGAGATGACGAACTGTGATATTTTAGACTCCGATCCAGTCCGGCTTTTTCAAATAAAAAAATCCGATCCGACTCCAAAACAACAACCTAAAGTGAGAGTCCAGAGCCAGCTCTGGCCGAAACAAAATGAATAGAACACGCGATAAATGCATAGGCTATAGCGAAAAGGTTTCAGCGGCGAAAAACGACTTCCGGTAAAGAAAATCTAGGACATGTATGAAATTTGCGTAGAAAAGAAACAAAATTAATGCAAGCCACTACAAAAACGATTCTTTTTCGCATAACTCTCAATTCGGCTCCAATACGGTCCAACCTGTTAGCTCAGTGCGAATCCGACCCGGCTCAAAATCGGTTCAGTCCGGCTGTGGTCCATGTTCATCTCTTGACAGGCTGAGACAATCACGCGTCCAAATCTGGAGTACTTTTTTAAAACACACGAGATACAGTAAGTGGCAAAATTTTCAGAGTCAAATTTTTCAGTGTTTGGGACCTTTTGGGAAATCATAATTGCTGCGCTTGGAGTGAAGTTGCGTAGGAACTTCGAAGACAGGTACATTTATTAAGACGCTTGTCTCAACGAGCAGGATAAGTGCTCTCCAAAAAAATAAAGGTCTTGCGCGCCAATTTTCCAGTGATCTTCAAAAAACGTCTTGCGCGCTCCAAAATTTGCAAGCAACTCAGATGGACGAGTGGTTAGAACGTCCGTCTCGAGTTTGATTCCGAATCGGGTCAAACCAATCACTTTAAAATTGGTATTTACAGCTTCCCGGCTTGACGCTCAGCATTAATGGGACAGCGTGGAGAGCAAGCCGGCAAGTTTACTTGTTGTGGCAAAGAGAAAGGCACTCAGCAGGATTAATCCATCTTAGAGTTGTAGACAGAAGGCTGGCAACTCCTCAGCGAGCTCGTATAGCGCATTGGTCACTTTCTCGTGATAGGAGGATAATATGCTACTAAATACAATACAAAGCATAACAAACGTCGGAGAGTGATTTTCAGTCGAAGATTGGCGTTCTGCATCGTGTTAACGCATAATAAAGGCTATATATTTGAATGAAAATGTGTTTGGGTGCAATGCAACCTGTTGCGACCACCCCTTCCTGGGGGACTCGCTCGTTTAAGAGACTGGTTAAATTTAAGCGTAAGATCAAGACCAGTGCTGCTCAACCTTTCATGGTTTGTGACTCCCTTTTCGAGATTCAACCACAGCCGGCAGCAGTGCAGTCGACTTAGGGGGGGCCAAAGGTTGTTCAAAATTAAGCACAAAAGCCGCTGCCTTCAAAAAAGTAAGCTTGCTGATTGGAAGGCCAAACATGTCGATTGGGGGGCCAGGCCCCCCTTGGCGACAGCCCTGGATTTAACATTAGTGGCCCCCTGCTCAGCAATAAAATTTCAGTTCGTGTTTCATTCATAAAAGCTACAGTCGTCTGCTGGTGCTAAGTGGTTAATTGTCGTATCTTGCTCTCGTAGTCTTCTGGTTAATGTTCTGTGGCCTCCCTAGGAGGGCTAATGGCCCCCGGGTAAGAACCTCTGGTCAAGGCCAATTTTGCATCAGAGAACGGAAAAAGATGAAGCTGCTGCGGTTGCTGCTACAACTGCAAAACTTCAAAATGATTGAAAATTTTATTAAAAAAACAAATCTCAACAATCCGCATGTTCTAACCCACCAAGCTGTAAGGCCTCATTAAAAGATCACGACATTGTGATTTCACAAACATTAGCACAATGCGTCATAAGTGAGTCATTGATCGGTGACAATGCAGCAGTTTTACGTAAAAACACCGAGGTAACAGCCTAACTACGCGCTGTGAACGCTGCTTCGATCTTGAAGGCTCATTTGTGCTCTGAGTTCAGCTACAAGTACCCTGTCCAAGTGTCCACATGCCCAATTATCGTGGGATTTGCCCTGCGGTTCCCGGTCCCACTTTCTGCATCATAAACAATGTTTTGATGTGATTATTAAAAAGTGATTGTGACATCGAAAAACTGATTATCATGTCACGATAATTGGACATATGAACAGGGTACATGTCAGATTTGGAGGAGGGGGGAAGTTTTTCGTGGAGGAGCTTCCTATACAAATAAAATCACTGTGTGGTAAAAATACTACATCCGGTCTCGCCGTATCCGGCTCTGTGATAGGAAGTAAACTTAATTGAATCTTTCCATATTACAGAAAAAAGAATGATTCCTCTATCCAGCCTGTTGTCCCCAAAAAAACTGTTAAGCAAATAATTACCCCGATCTGATATCACGAATTGTCAACACTTCACTAACTTTTATAAAAAGATTATAGCCAGTATTTTGACTATCGTTTCACGTTTCCGTAAAAACTTGTACCATCATCACTGTAAAACTACAGAAGCACTAAGCAGTAGTCTTACCATGATGATGATATGTTTTTACCGAAACTCATGAGCAATGATTGCAAATATACTGACCGTAACCTTTTTACCAAAGTGGCAAAACCCATCTTAATGATTCTACTTCAGTATCTATCTATTCATTACACCAATGCATGAATGAATGAACTAAGGTTATTTTCAAATTATATTGAACTGAAAATTCAACAGTAATTGAGGGAGACTGCGAAGTGAGTTTGCGCTCTTCGAGTCAGCAGCCACGCGGTATATGTGTCAAATGCGATAGGTTCCAGCCGCGAATCGAACCTGTCATGTAGGATCAGTCACCGGCGAGCGGTACCGCTAGGCCATGTCGCTGACAAAATATGCACTGATGAGATCGATAACATCGAAACAGAGCTCACTGCTCGCAGTTAATATTGTGGAGAAAAAACTGTTCAAATACTTGTACAAGTCAAATAATCACAAAAAACAACAAACACGCAAGAGTGCATTATTACATCACAGTAAAATAACATCACCTAGTTCTTGCCTTTCTTCGGCGTAAAGATGAACTGAATATAAAACTGCAGACATATGCAGCAGGCTTAAATATGGGCAATTTCAAGCCGATGTTCGTCTTAGGAGCAGATGCTCTGGTTGCACTGATGACCATGAAAGGAAACAGGCCGGAGTAGACATAGCCGCTCACCGTAGAGGAGACCAGATGGGTTGCAAGATAGAGAGGCAAGCCAAATCCAAAAAAGTAGGGCCAGTTTTGTTCAATTAATTGCAACCGAATCTTAAGATCGATTCCCATGTAGTACCACTTGTACTCAAAAGCGTAGAGTGCATACAGCAAAGATATATGAAAGCAATATAAAAACTGTGGCAAACCTAAGCTTTGTTTCAATAAATAATTAACCACATTGCCTTGAATAAGGAATAAAAATCCAAAAGGAATACTGTATAAAATATCCGCCACTCCAGCGCTAAGTGAAGGGAAAGATTTTGGCTCGCCATAAAAAACTCTGTACACCATATTGGCAATGTCCAAAAGCCAAAAACCAACAGCCAACTTGTTAATAAGAGTCAATGGTAAAATTAAAAACGCGTTGAAGAAAAAATAACTTGACACTTCAGCGTAATACCACAAATCCGCAAGACTGGAAGAAATGGATTGAGACAAAAAGGCATGATAGAACATCTGGAAACAAAAAAAAAAAAATTAAAAATCTTCATTACGCTCGTGACATTACACCAAAGCGTGTAAAGAGTGGCGGGACCCATCTCTGCAGCTTAGCGCCTGGGCAACACAGCTCTGAAGAAACACTGCAGCAGTTGTACAAGTCGATAAGATTATTGAGCACTTATTGATTATTGCTTAGTTACGCAATTAATTTTGGCATTCTTTTGTTGCTAAAAACAAAGTTTTTAAACTGTGATTTTTGTCCAGGTTTTATATTGCTAAAATGTGACCTTTTTCCTAATTACAGTAAGTGTTCAGAGAATGGAATTAAAGATAGTGCTGAGAAGCAAAAAGAATTCACAGAAGAACATCTCCAACTTCAATTTTTAACAAAAAAAACTCACCTCAAAGCCATACTTTAAATTCGGCATCAGCTTAATGGTAAAAACAACAAAAATCAACCACATAAACACACCAAAACCAACAGCCAAAGACATACACCAATTCAACGTGGGCAGGCTTTTCTTTTGGTATTTTTCATCTGTTCAAACAAGAAAGAAAAATATTTTAAAATGCCTAGGCTACATCATAAAACCTAAACAGCTTGTTCAGTGTTTTGTCATTGCCGGCTTTCCACAATAAAGGAAGATGTGTTTACACTGCCATGAACATTATAACTCATCTTTATCACTATTGGAGCTATTAAGGTAAAACGACTAGTGATAACTTTAGCATTCAGAAACAAAGATAATTCAAAAACAAAGAGGAAGTGTTGGATGCCCATGATTCTCCAGATGTACATTTCGATTTGACTTCATTTGATTTGTCAGATTTTAAACTAGTAAGTTCCAATCTTGACGCTAAGAAACGAGTAATAGATTTTTGCAAGTTTTCTCTAGACGTTTCCGTTTTCAAACCATTGCATTTGCTAGTGAAGGTACATTTGTTTGAAAGACTAATCAGTCATTAGCAAAGATCAAATCTATTGATCACATGGAATTTTGTCCAAAAAGTCGTCAAGAAATCATAAACAATACTTTGAAACAAAAATAAATATACTTATCAAACAAACCAGCTTACATGAGAGTGGATTTACTAGACGTTGGTTGTTGCGTCTTTCTCTTGTTTGAATAGAATCAAGCAATCTTGTTCGAGCTTCAGCTCGCTGCTTTTCAATTCTTCGATGTATAAAAGGAACCGACAAAAGTCCAACAATAGCATCTTTTACTCCATGTAAAAAATTCAATAAACATGCCTTGACAACTGCCGACATTAGGCCCACCGTCAAAAACTAACCATCGTGAGTGTCAGGAACGCACAAAGATAAAAAATTTACAAAATTAAAATATATAATCTTATTAATGTTTTCTGAACACAAGGATTTAGAAAAAAATATATGGCAAAGTATATCATCAGCAATATGAGAAACCGTTTAAAAAAATATCAACATTAAAACCAAAAACCTTAGCCTGTTTGTCATTTCACAAATCATAATAGTAGCTCACTACTGGACAATTTTAACATTGATCTTAAAAAGCACTTGATACAGTTTGTTGCATGAAGCGTAAAAAGCAGACGAAGTTTTTCATGCCTGTGCACATAACATGACTTAGAAAAAAATATACGACAAAGTATATCATCAGCAATAAGATGCTGATATTGCTTGCTTTCTGGGTTTTCCTGCAGTAATTTAACTTTTGACTTTAAATTACGTGATGGGTATGGGGTGCCATTAGGAAAAAACTACATGCGTTTTGTGAACCATGTTTTTTTAGCTTATTTAGACCATAATTTGAGCAATATTTTCATATATGGCACACCATTTGAAAAAAAAGATTTTGTCCAATTTACTTTGTGTGTGTTTTTTGGCCTGACTTGAGGTACAATTTTTCTGATATATAAGTCAGGTATT